>OY992881.1:59131293-59676293 GCA_963921405.1 Cepaea hortensis
ACAACAGTCAAGTACAATCTATTTAATGGGCATTACCTCGCTGTGACACAGCTAGTCCGGTAGGTATCGGCTAAACTGGCCCCTACCTCAACAACCAAAAACAAAAATACTAAAATCATCAGGTCAAGCCGTGAGCATCTCCCTCTGAGATAGCTCCATCATCAGACCTCTGTTTAGAGTTTCTAATGAAGGTCAACAGTTTTGGCAATATACTGTCCATATCTAAATGACGTCACATTGACATGTTATCTATCAAGCACACATGTTAATGGTTACAATACATATTTACATATCACCAAGAATTTAGAGTAATGTCCCCTGGTTATTATACAAAAAATTTAGGAACAATAATTTATCGTCGTTTACAAGACATAAATTACAACTACAAATTTATTTCTTAGTGTCATAATTTGATACTTATTGACAAATGTGCAGAAAAGGTCCGTTTGTAAAGAAGCAATCAAGTTACGATGCTGAGATTACATGTTATAAAAATCGACATATACAATTCCGTATATGGAAATATTTTAAATCACATTTTAATACAATCGTCATAAATTTATAGACTTTTTAGCGTAGTCTGCTAACTTTTAAATTAATATGCAAAAAATCCGGAAGTATACAGCTGTACTATTTTACACATGTGTTGTGGTGTCATTCACACGACGTTGGTCCGTTCTGGATGGATATTATATAAACGGAGTATTAGTTGTTAAATTCACAGAAAAGTCAGAACCTTATGTAAGGAGGCTAAAGAAACATGGCTTGAGAAAAATTGCAGAGAAATTGAAAAAAAACACAACAGTAAAAATGCGAAACTAATGCACAAAAGAATTCAGGAGATTACTAATCAAAGAACACGTACATCAGCAGGCTGCCTAAAGACAAAAGATGGAAGAGTCGTAATTGAAAAAGATCAAATTTTACATGTATGGTCAGATTACGCGAAAAACCTTTATGACGATAACAGAGACGAACAATATATTGTTCAAAATAACAATGAAGGGCCAGCAATTTTGAAGACGGGGGTTCAGAATGCTCTTAATCATATGAAATCTGGCAAGACCCCCGGTCCAGACAGAGTCACAACAGAAATGATTAATGCTTTAGAAGAATATGGAATAGATAAAGTTACCAGTCTGCTTAATACAATATATGATACTGGAAATATACCTCATGAGTTATGTAATTCTGTATTTATTGCAATCCCAAAGAAATCAGGAGCCTTGGAATGTGATCAACATCGAACAATTAGTATAATGAGTCACATCACGAAGATTTTGCTAAGAATTATCATGCAAAGAATAAGGAGGAAAATACAACCTGAAATAGGAGAAGAACAATGTGGGTTTGTAGTAGGCAAGGATACAGTAAATGCTTTGTATATACTGAGAACCGTAATCGAACGTTCTATAGAAGTAAACAAAGATCTACACCTTTGCTTTATTGACTACACAAAGGCTTTTGATAAAGTGAGACATGTCAACATGATAAGGATGCTTGAAGATCTACAAATTGATGGGAAAGACCTTAGACTTGTAAAAAAACATATATTGGAAACAACAAGCTGCCATAAGAGTTGATAATGAAGTAAGCCAATATCAGCCTATTAAGAGAGGTGTGAGACAGGGATGTGTAATGTCTCCAGATCTGTTTTCCCTGTACAGTGAAAATATTTTCAGAAATATTGAAAATATGGAAGGAATCAAAATTGGGGGACGATGCATCAATAACATTAGATATGCAGATGATACAGTCTTGATTGCAGACAATGAACAGGAACTGCAAAATTTAGTAGATGCGGTTGTTACACACAGTTAACAACAAGGGTTAGAATTAAATTGTAAAAAGACACAGATTATGGTCGTCACTAGGAAGAACGAAATACCACAGTGTAATATACAAGTAAATGGGAATATTCTTCAACAAGTGAATAGGTACAATTATCTCGGAACAGTAATAACATCTGATGGGAGATGCCTTGAAGAGATTAGAACAAGGATCGCCATGGCAAAAGTAGCCTTTAGCAAGATGAAAAACATACTGACCAATAAAAAGATGTCAATTGAAACGAGAAAAAGAGTGTTGAGATGCTACATAGAACCTGTACTTTTATATGGATGTGAAACTTGGACAATGAGCAGCCAGGCTGAAAAACATCTGATGGCTGTAGAAATGTGGTTTCTGAGGAAAACGCAAAGAATACCATGGACAGCCAGAAAGACCAATGAACAAGTCCTTCAAGAAACAAATGAAGATCGTAAACTGATCAGAGACATTAGACGTAGACAGTCAAAATTTTTTGGGCATGTTATGAGAAGAAATGATTTGGAGAACTTGGTGACAACTGGTAAGATCGAGGGGAACAAACCAAGGGGAAGACCTAGAAACAAGTATCTGGATGGCTTGGCCTTGTGGCATGGTCGAGACAGAAACACGGAACTGATCCACGACTCTGTTGATCGAGTGAGATGGCAGAACATGACCGCCCACGCTTACCGGCATGGCACATGATGGATGGATTAGTTGTTACTATCAGCTGTTGGATCATTTCTTCCGCCTTCTGCTCGGATTGTACTGTCGCAGTCATCTTTCGTACCTTGTTAAAACGTCTTGGACACATCGGTCTGGATACATTCAGGATTACTTCACGTTGTAGTGGCTTGGTAAGTTCCTGGATCCTGTAGTGTTGTCCAGTGACACTTCTCTGTAGTGTCTGGTTGTTACAATATTTATGTATTTACAATAATAATCACATTCTTTCTCATATCTCACAGTTATACAACACATTAGTTTACATAATAATGATTCCATTCTTTCACATATCTCACAATTATACACGCATTCATTCGCATAATAATGATAAGAATTCAAATATGTACATAGGTTATATACATTGGGAGATAAAATCTACCCCATCACATTGGTGTACACAGCGTTACTGACACATTGTCACAATTGGCTGTGGTACTGAGCACTATCTACGTTGCAGTTTTATACACCCTCTGCACTGTGCTCTGGTGTTGACTGGGTATTAGGTTCGTCGTATGGACATCTCGACAAAAGATCTGCAAGACAGTTTTGGAAACCCTTTATATGGTTAATCTCATAGCTATAGTCCTGCAGAAGAAGGGACCATCTTGCCACCTTGCTGTTACTTGGCGTTCCTCTGGTAACAATTGTCAGCGGGCTATTATCTGTTTCAATAATGAAATGTTTGCCTAAAAGAAATCTAGAAAGTTTACGTACCGAAAATACCATGGCAAGAGCCTCGAGTTCCGGTGTACTGTAATTTCGTTCGCTGGTGTTCAGTTTTCGAGAGACGTAGTATACTGGGTACAAGATTTGGTCGTGTTCTTGGAGAAGCACACCTCCAATGGCTACGGAGCTCGCATCACATCTTAATCTAAAAGTAATATTCAAATTTGGCAATTTTAGAATAGGTGCCTTTGAAAAATATGAAAGAATCTTCGTAAATGCTGGCCTTAAACATTCACTGTTTACAATCGCATTGGGATGTTTATTTGTTAGTAAATCAGTGAAACATTTGGTCAATTCAGCGAAATGAGGAATAAACTGTCTATAATAGTTTAAAAGACCTAACACACTTCGCAACTGTTTCTTAGTTGTCGGAAGCGACAATTTTAAAATTCTAGACATGATGTTATCGTCAGTTGATATAAAGCCATTTGAGATCTTATAGCCCAAAAATGAAATTTCCTGAAAGGCTATATCAACTTTGGAAGGTTTTACAGTCAGTCCATGATGTCTAATCCTGTCAAATGTCTGCTGTAGTGCTGTTATGTGTTCTGTCATGTCCTTTGTGTGTATGCAAATGTCGTCCATGTACCAAATGATGTTAGCAATGTCTGTCAAAAGAATTCTTGTCATTCTGACGAAGGTAGCTGGTGCATTGACTAATCCGAAAGGTAGTTTACACCATTCGTATAAACCCCACGGTGTGGCAAATGCAGTCAGATGTATACTGTCAGGATGTACAGCTATCTGCCAGTAGCCTTTTGTCATGTCAAGTTTAGTAAAATAACGTGAGTCAGATAGTTCAGTCAGGATGTCTTCACAGTTGCTCATCGGTTCTAAATCCAACTGTGTAATGCTGTTGAGCTTACGATAGTCCACACAAAGTCTAATAGTTGTGTCCTTTTTCCGTACTAAAACTATTGGTGAACAGAAATGAGATTGTGAACGTCGAATGATATGATTTGCTTCTAAATCAATGATTTCTTGATGAAGTTTTTCCTTATAGTCTATAGGGATGGAATACGGTCTACACTTAATAGGAATGTCAGATGTCAAGATGATTTGGTGCTGCACTAAATCTGTCTGTCCTGGGCTGTCAGAAAAGATCGTCCTGTAATCTTGTATCAGTTGTCTGCAACTGTCAGTCTGTGTCTGCGTCAGTTTAGGATTTACCTTAATGTTCTGTAAGTTGGTCGTCGTGTCAAGAACTGGTGTCGGTATCTCGTCAGTGTCGTTGTCGTCCGTCTGGTCCACCATGGTGGTGCTTGCTGCAGTCTCTACTTGGTCGTCTTGCCTGTTGTAATATGGTTTGCGCATGTTAATATGAAAAATTTTATGTTTGTCCCTAACTGCAATTTCGTAATCTACCGTCGAAATTTGTCGTAGTACTTTAAACGGTCCTTGCCATGAGTCAGTTAGGAGATGTCTATCACTTGGCAAAAGAAGAAGAATGTCCTGTCCTGGCGTCAGTGTAATAGTTCTATTTCCTCTGTTAGCATATTGTCGGTAGATAGCTCCTGATTTTTGGAGAGCTTCTTTGGCTAACACACATGATTTTATAATTCTATCACGCAATGATGTTACATGTTCATATGGTGAAATGGGTATATGCAAAGTTGTACTTTCAGTCAATATAGATTCATACAGAGATACTAGGCCGCGTGGATGTGCACCATATAACATTTCGAATGGTGAGAACCCAGTGCTGGAATGGGGCACTTCCCTATATGCAAACAAAATTGCAGGCAGATAAGTATCCCAATCTTCAGGGTGTTCTTGGGTTACCTTAGAGAGCATATGTTTCATATCGCCGTTAATCTTTTCCACGATACCGGTCGAATGTGGGTGGTATGGACTGTTGAAGCATTGTTTAACACCCAACATTTTGGTAAAGGCTTGTGTAGCTGAGGCTACCCCGATCTGAAAGGATGGTATCAGGGAATCCTACCCTCGCAAAAACATGAAAGAACACTTCCATGATGTCTTTGGAAGTTATGTTCTTCATTGGAATCGCTTCTGGCCAACGAGTACATAGATCAATGAGTGTTACAATATACCTATTACCTCTTGATGTTACATGGTTAAGAGGACCAACTATATCGACCGTGATCTTTTCAAACGGTCTACTAGCTAAATCCGTAACTTGCAATTCAGCTTGTGGGTGTTTACCCTTTTTGACAAGCTTTTGACAGATGTCACACGATCTGCAATACTGTTTGGTATCGTTGCAAAACTTTGGCCAATAAAATTGAGTAAGTAACCTTGCTCTAGTTTTAGCATACGCCATGTGTCCTGCAAAGGGTATATCATGAGCTAGATTCAATGCTTGCTTTCGGTTTTCTAACGGTAGCACTGTTTGTTCTATAGTGCTGGAACCTTTGGTGTAGTACCGTGTTAGAATTCCGTTCTTCAGGGCAAAGTACCATTGAGCATTCTTTGCTATTCTTGGCTTTTGGCCTACAAGTTTAAAATACTTTTGCAGAGATCGATCGGCTTTCTGAGATGTTATAAACTTCTCCCTAGTTGTCTCAGGAGATGTTACAACTGGACTTACTCGTTGTAAAGCCTCTGTCTGATCGATTCGATCTTGCATCTGTGCAGTAGATCTAGTTACTGCATTTATTACATCACAACGATCATTCTCATCACATGTTGATGTTACATTCACACAATTACATGTATGTTCTGGCGTAGCCAGATTGGTATTTGTACATTCATTTACAGGTGGTAATACATCATGAATGGTGATTTGTGATGAAAGTGAAATGGTAGTATCAATATTACAAATGACAGTTGATGTAATACTGTCATGTGGCATGTCATTCACTTCAGGAAGGTTTCCAATGATAATATCGCAGCAAGGATTGGTTAACGCTGCGCATTTAACCTTTCCTGTAAGGAATGGTGTAGTTATATATGCCCATGCAAGTGGATATTTCACTATGTTTCCTGAGAATGTCCTGCATGTGACATATTTACCACTATATTGTAATGGTAAAATGTAATCTCTCTTCACACCAATGAGAGTACTCCCGCTATCACGTAAAACTGTGGCAGCTCTACCATTAACATACCCCTGGTGGATGTTTAGTTTACCTTTGGAGTTTACTACAAAATTGGCCTCCTCACTGGTAACAGGTATAGAATGGCCGCATGTTAACACGCCATCCTCATGAAATTGATCACAAATGGTGCATTTTTCATGATGGAACACATCAATGGAATGTGCTGAGTTTACTGGGTGATCTTGTACACTTTCATCTTCTGAAGAAGAACTGTCAAACATGGCTGCATTAGCCTTTCTGGTCATTGATTTGCCTTTACAATCCTTACGCCAGTGACCAAAAGCCTTACAAAGATAACATTTTGTAAGTTTTCTGTAGTTCTTCCTTTCTTTATCTTGCTTAGAAATGTAATTATGCAAGTAAGCAGTGTACCCAGGATGTTGGTCGCACATATCATGCTCATTGTGTGTATAGTTGCAATATCTGCACTGATACAATTTCTCTGCAGCTTGTTTATAAGGTCTTTGTTTGTTATTTGACCCTGACTGATATTTGCCATATGTAGCTGCTGCTACAAAGTCTGTGCTGGTTAGACTACTAGAGAAACAATACTTATTGGCTGCAAAATAACCAGAGCCACGACTTTCAATCTGTTGGACACTCTCACACTGACATTCTAACAAAAATTTAGAAAAGGGGGGTGGGAGAGATGTGATAATCTTATCTCTCAACATAAGATCAACTAATTTGTCATAACTTCCATTTACTTTGGCTGCTGACAGCCATTTAGAAAAAATATTCTGAATTTCTTAGATGTAATCAGAGAACGTGTGTGTTGGCTTAGGAGACAACTTCCTAAACTGTTCTCTATAACCTGATTCATCTAGCAAAAAATGTGACATAATTTTCGCTTTGATGTACAGATAATCTTCTTTCAGGTCATTTGGGATCGACTCTATGACTTTAAGAGGTTCCCCAGAAAGACGTCTTACATATACTATCCCCCATTCAGTTTTTGGAATTTTGTAATGATCCATGACAAATTCAAAATCGTGGATGAATGCTGCTATGCAATCACCTGTGTTGTAACTTTTAATTAGACCTTGGTACTTCTTATGCGGTTGATCTTTGTCTGTGTCTTTATTAGCTTTATCTTTAGAAGATTCAGATTTTAGCTGTTCAATTTTCAGTTGTGTTTCTTGCTCTTCTTTCTTACTTTGGACTAAGATCTCAGCTTGCCTCACTGCAGCTTCTGACTGTGACTGCTGAAGCTTTAGAGCAGCTTCTGATTGTGCCTGTTGAAGCTTTAGAGCAGCTTCTGATTCCTTTAGAGCAGCTTCTGATTGTGCCTGTTGAAGCTTTAGAGCAGCTTCTGATTCCTTTAGAGCAGCTTCTGATTGCCTTAGAGCAGCTTCTGCTTGTGCCTTTGACGCCCTTTCGGCCGCTCTCTCATCCCTCTCCCTAATTTGTTCTTGTTTTACGAGATATTCTGCATATTTACTTTCACTCCATGTTCTCAATCCCTCACCAGACATATTCATTTTTAAACCCATTTCAATGAAAGCGTTTAAAGAAGACATGATGAACAATACGTATGATGGAATGAATATAAACAAAATTACTTATGATGTTAGTAAGTTACAAATATTTCTAGCACAGTTGATGTCTAAAGCCAGACTAACGAAAGTATAAAGAGGAATGAAAAAAAATTTATACTCAAGTAATCCTTGGGCAATGTGCTGTTCAGTGGTGCTCGAAATCCCACTGGAACGTCTTTCGGGTTGACGCGCAAACAAATTTTGAAGTTCACGAGGCTCAGGTAAAGTTGACACAAAATACCTGTACTTTTGAAACTAAACGACATTAGAACGTTTGTAAATGTATGGTGTGTGTAATGTCACTGAAGTCTGTAAAGGTTTGTATGCTGTCAAGTATTATTGTTAGTCGTTACCACAATCAACAACTTTCACGCTCACACTAACTTTACTCAATGACATTCAAGGGCACGGCCGCCATTTTGGATTTTAGGTACAAAATTGGTTGAATTTAACGATAAGTCTGAAGACGCCTCGGTTGGCTTCAAATAATGTCTTCACCCTTATAATTTAATGAAATCAACACTATTTAATCGTTACTTTACCCTAATCTATGACTTGCGCACTTCTATCGGCATTTTCACATTCGACTCAAACTCGGACCAAAAAATCTACAAGTTCGCATTTAGTTCAAAACCCGGACGAAAGTCACCACGTTCGCACTTGTCAGAGTCTTGCGTAGAGCAAGATAAGTAGCTCGTTTTCTGGCAAGTGTGAAGCAATATCAAACTATCAAATCACACGAAGTGAATATCCGAATCTATTATTCACAAGCTTTATTTACGCGCTGCATTCATTTTCGCACAAACATCGCGCAATAACAATCCATAACAATCATTACGGCATGAACAATATCAATACAATACATAAAGATACATGCGATCAATAAACATCTCACTTACAAGTCAAACTATTCAAGCGTTCGAACCAGTCTCCCACTGTCGTACAGGCTAGCTCTCAATGCAGATTCAAACACCACTTGCAGACTCATGCGACCTGTCCATTCAAACACCTAAGCCCGTCTGCCAGCTCTGGCGTTCTACACGCTACACGGCGCTCAAGTCAGCTGTTGTGACCACTGCAAGGTTCACGGGGTGTACTGCTGACCAGCGGTCGTTTAAGCGTCGCTCAATTGCTGTGCTTGGCTGCTTATACGGGCGTCGTCGAAGACGCCGCATTCCCTCTGCAGTGTTTAACATCACTCAGGGTTGCGTGTTGTTATCTTGCCTGGCGTTGGTACAGAAAACGCGTCGCAACCTCGGATGTGAGACCTTGACACAAGTCCCTGCATCGATTTGACAGTTTGTCAACATTCGAATACAGATGGAACCCGTCGGATCCTGGTTGCAATCGGAAGTCAACCATCACAGGTCGGGCAAGGTTAACAGCTGCAGATGTGTAGAGGAAGTGAGTGAGCTGAATCATACATCGCTTTGATAGTTCATAAACAGGTTGGATTGAGAGCGGAAGTACTCAGCTCGGAAGAAAACAGTCCGTCTGTCATTTAGAATTTCCCGACATAAAACGGAAGGATGGCTGGGATTGTCACCGCTCGACAGAAGATTGGCAGCTTGTTATGGAAAACTGTTGTTGGGATCATACAGTAACTCGCTAGCTTGTTGGGGATGTCAAAACAAGTGATGACAACTCTGACAGTGACTAAGCCAGGGAAAATAGATTCTTGACAATGGATGAAATGCCCAAATAACACCTGCAGGACATCAACCACGTCACGTGACCAATTTTAGGTTTTGCCATAAACCATGATTGGAGAAGGGAGTTGAACTAAAACCGTGGATTATGATGGACGTGTTTGTGGGAGAGCTCTACAGTGTTAGATTAATTTAATATTAACTAGCATGTGTCGTTATGGCAAAGTGTAGCAGCCATCCCGAAACGAGGCGGTTTTGCATAAGGTAGTCAATCTATTATAATTAGTTCTTATTAATATAGGCTGTAGCCTTGTTAAAACCAAGTGTGATGATTAGCACTATTAGTGGAAAACTAGCTAGAGTAGGGAAGTGATACTTGGCTCTGTTAGTTGAAAATATATTAGTGAAGTGTTGATAAGCTTTACTAGTTGAGAATTGAGTAATGAGGGATAATTGGGATATTCCAGTAGGTGTCCCTGGTGGGCGGGGTTCCGCATTCTGTTTGTTGATTTTTTTTCTTGTCTTGGCCTGAAGATAACCCATGGGTTGAGTCATCTGTCCCTGACAGAGTAGGTTCATTGTATTTTACTGAGCAAGGGCCAAAGGCCCACGATCATCTAATAGAGATCAGTGACGGGGAGGCTATCACCAGTTGTATGATTTATTTTACAGGTTCCCTCTGGTTGGAATGAAGAACACGGAACCAAGGAAAAATCCGATCCAAGATAAAGTTTGGCGCAGGAAGATTGGCCAGCAACTTTATCAAAGAGCCTATGCTAGAGGAAGATGATCACCATTGCTCAGTGGAGCTGAATGGTATATGTATCCTACAGGATAAATACCGAAGGAGTTTAGGTCATACCAGTTTTAACACACCAGTAGTGATGGATATTCAGTTCACTTATGACTAGAACGAAAATAAAGGACTCTATTGGAGTATAGACAATAACTGTTTAATAGTGAGAACTATAGAACATTTAGCAAGAGACAAAACGTCATGTTCATAGGACAGTGTTCCATGTTTGTTTTCACTGCGCCGGAATTATGAAGCCTGAGTTTCTATAAACTATTAGGAACAGTTGTGTTAGGAACAATAATAGTATTTTTTCACGGATTATATTTACATGGGATTCGGATCTCATGGTCATCCGAGCTCCTGGAGGAGGACATGTCTGGAGAGAAGGATGCGACTTTGGTGAGGTCTATTGTACTGACTCGTGTGATGTCATGTAATCCTTGCTATGATGAGAACTATGATCCTGAACTTTGAAGGCTGACATATACATTTACATTAGAATACACGACACACATTTTCTTCGCATACACGTCTCATATACGTTACACTTTTCTTTTAATAAATTAATCTTTATTAATTTTTAGAAGCAAGAGTTGTTGAGTATGTTGCGTTGGGGAAATATGAGAGGGGGCATAGTACGACAGTGAGAGAGTGAGAGGAAAAGGTGTCCACGGGCTGATGGGGTGTGTTGGACGGAAGCTGGTGGATTCTCCAGGATATTGATAGGAAAGAAAAATTATAATGTGGGTGTTGACTCTCCTCACTCCAGGGACGACACTTTAAAGGAGGACACAACATTATTGGGGGGTCGATAACGGGATCCTTGAACAGCGGGATCTCTCGTGAACGTGATCTTTGGACAGTGGGATTCTCTGACAACGGGGTCTTTTGACACGGGATCCTTAGTTGTAAAAGGGAAATATCATATTGGAGAATCCAGCTAGAGTGAATGTGGATAGGGGTTAGGACAAATATCTTACCTGTTCACACTTCACACGTCTGCATAGGTCTGTGGTCCTGATTCTACTCTTTTCACTGAGTGAATGTGCTGTGTGTGGTAATATCTATATTTATAGTACTTGTTCATATATTTGTATCGTAATTTGAAATTATATTGTACTCGACCTGCTAGCTTACCTCTCTGTAAAATGGCCACCCCTAAACTAAGCACAGCAGAATTAAGGGCAAAGGGGGAAGACATGGGATTGTCGTGGTCTGCTCTAACGGATTATATACAGGAAGTGGAGAGAGAGTATCGTCAAGCAGAAAGGGAAGATCGAAAGGCCGAGTTGGAATTGAGAAGGATGGAGTTGGAACAAGAAGCTAGGAAAATGGAAACAGAGCAGGCTGCTAAGAAATTGGAAGCTGAGCAGGCAGCTAGGAAACTTGAAGTTGAGGAAGCTGCTAGGAAACGGGAAGCGGAGCAGGAGGCTCAGAAAAGGGAGCACGAGTACCGGATGAGGGAACTCGAGTTGAAGAGTCAATCTAATGGGGAAACTGAGGGAGCAGTTGGAGGTGCCTCCATCCCAGGCTCAACATCAGTAGGTGGACATGGGTACCATGCTATGAAGTTTCCTTTATCGGTCTACGAGGAGGACAAAGAGAAGATTGACTAGTACCTTCAACGCTTCGAGGCAATGTCTGTTGCTATGGGTCTGGAGCGTAACAAATGGAATCTCAAGCTATCCCAGGGTTTACGCGGGACCGGATACGAGGTTTATTCTCGCCTGCCACCAGGACATGAGAACATTTATGACGAATTGAAGACGGCTCTGCTGAAACGATTCGAGGTTACGTCACATACCTACCGGAAAAAATTTCGAGCAGCGAAACGAGAACCGAGGGAGTTGTTTGCCGCCTACAGTTTGCGTCTAAAATTGTATCTCCATAAGTGGATGGATTTGGCTGGGTTCGCAAATGACTATGAGAGTCTGGAAGAGCTCATGGTGGTCGACCAGTTAAAGAAGAAAATGTCTAAACCTCTCAGGACGTTCCTGGAGAACAAGGAGCGGAACGTATTGACCTCGTGACAAAATTAGCAGAACGGTTCGTCGAGGTACATGGGGAGGCAGGGGAAAACCTTTCCACCAACTCCAAAAGTCAGGAGAAACATGATAAGAAGAAAGCCAAACACTCAGGAACCAAAAAGTGGGAACCTTATGTGCAAAAATCAGAGGATGGTTCAGAGAAGAAGAAGGAGGGAAGCAAGAGCACTTCAAGCTCTACACCAAAACGACCGTGGTCGGAGAAGTGGTGTTCAATTTGTAAGTCACCCTCTCACAATACGAGGGACTGCAAATCGAAGGCTAAGAACCCTCACTTCGCAGCATGTCAAGTGACTTCCAAGGAGGTTGTCACGGAAAATGCCAAGGTCAACAAGGAAGCTCGCCACCAGGAGAGCTCACTCAAGTCAGGCAATAGAAAATCTAGGACAGGGAAATGGTGCAACCAATGCAAGTCAAACACGCACAATGCTATTGACTGCAAGGGAAAGGAGACTCTAAATTCGTCGTGTGCCCCGGGAAACCTAAGGTGAAGCCCACCGAACAGGTCGAAGCCGAGGAAGAGACTCCAGACCAGGAAAAACCACCTGTAGTGGAATTGGTAGAGGTTAACGGTCGTCAAGTGGAGTGTTTGTGCGACACAGGACTGGACGGGGAGGCCGTGATTTCTGCGGATCTGGTACATCCAGAACAATTCACAGGTAAAACCATGGAGATACAGCCTGCCCAGAAGAGTGCTGTGACCATGAAGTTGCCCATTGCTACTGTGGAGATTCGGTCAAGGTATGTCACCGGCACAATCAAGGCTGCTGTATTAACCGATCCCATTTTCCCAGTAATCCTTGGTTGCCGGTATGTCTTTCTGGGAATGCCCAGGGAGCCAATCCATATGGGAGCAATACAGACTCACTCTCAGACGAGAACGGAAGAGGCAGAAGCAATTGTGACTAACCCAATGCCGGGGGAGCTACGAACTGCCCAGGGTGAGGATGATACTTTACGTCCTTGCTACAGAAAGCTGCAGAAAAGTGCTGATCCACCAGGACGGGGGCAGTACTACATGAAGAATAGGATACTCTACAGGAGAGCAGGAAGGGGAGACAACCTATACGGTCAGATGGTCGTCCCGAAAGCTCACCGGTCCCAGATTCTTCATATGGGGCATACCATCTCCTTTAGTGGACACATGGGTATTGCCGCCACCATGCAGCGAATTTCCTGCCATTACTATTGGCCGGGAATGACAGATGATGTGCGTCGGTATGTGAAGTCATGCCCTGAGTGCCAGAGGGTGGCACCGAAACACTGGACAGCACCGGTGGTGTTGGGTGAGATACCCATCATGAACTCTCCTTTCGAGAGGGTAGCCATCGATATCGTGGGTCCACTTCCCAGGACTAGGAAGATGAACATGTATATTCTCACAATGGTGGATTGCTGTACAATGTGGGGTGAGGTCATACCGTTGACCACGATTGACTCGAAACGAGTGGCGGACGCACTGATGGAGGCCTTTACCAGATTAGGCTTCCCTGATCAAATTCTGACGGACAATGGGTCTCAGTTTTGTGGAAAACTCATGGAGGAGGTATTTAGGGTGTTTCACTCTATCCACATACATACCAGCCCTTACCACCCTCAAGCCAATGGACAAGTAGAGCGTTTCAACGGTACGTTGATGACAATGCTCAGGAAACTAGCGCAGGAAAAACCTGATAGGTGGGATGAATATATCCCAGCAGCCCTTTTTGCCTATCGGGAAGTTCCTCGTGACTCAACAGGACTACCACCCGCTACGTTGCTGTTTGGTCGTCCAATCAAAGGACCGTTGGAAGCCATGTTGAGGAGTTGGACTGAAGAGGGGACGTCAGAAGAAGTGATCTCATCTTATAAATACGTGGAGGAACTGAAAGAAAAACTCCACAAGGGATGGACTCTGTCGAATCAAAACTTGAAAAAGGTCAGGAAAAGACAGGCGGCTTACTACAACCGTAGGTCTAAAGACAGATCTCTAGAGGTGGGAGATAAAGTCTTGTTGCTACTCCCAACGGGAAACAACAAACTGGAGATAGGTTGGCAAGGTCCATTTCCCGTGGAAAGGGTGATATCCAGAACCAACTATCAAATCCGGATCCGGGGAAATTCGAAGATTTTCCATATCAATCTCTTGTGGAAATACGAAGAGAGACCCGGAGACAAGGCAGCTCACCTCATGGCAATGGCAGTTGCAGTGAAGACTGAAGTAGGAACCAGGAGGGCAGGGAATATCCCTTGGTACACCAGGAAACCTATAGGGATGTGCAAGTGAACCCTGATCTGACCTCCCAGGAGAGGGAAAAGATAACCCAGGTTCTCAAGTCTCATAAGGAGATACTGACTGATAAACCAGGACGAACGAGGTTGGTGGAGTTCGAGATGACTTTGACCACGCAGGAGCCTGTTCGTCAAAAGGTTTACCCAGTGCCATTCTCTAAAGAAAAGGCCATGGAGGAGGAAATAGAGAAACTGCTGGAGGATGACGTGATTGCACCATCCACATCCACATCCCCATACAATGCAGGGGTAGTTTTGTTACGGAAACCAAGTGGAGAACACCGGTTGTGTATAGATTACCGACTTCTGAACAGTCATACACAGTTTCAGGTGGAACCTTTGCCGAATCCAATTCAGTTATTCGCTAGGCTTCATAAGGCTCGGTACTTTTCAAAGGTGGATCTGAGTCGGGGTTACTATCAGATACCAGTTAAACCGGAGATTCGACCACTGTTGGCTTTCAGCACACCCAGTGGACACTACGAATTCAAGGTCATGCCCTTTGGACTCAGCAATGCACCTAGTGTGTTTACACGCATGATGAGGACTTTACTTGATCCTTTACAGGATCCATCCATCATCTCTTTCATGGATGATATTCTGATTTCCAGTGACAGCTTGGATGACCATTTGCAATCCTTGGAGAGAGTGTTTCGGAGACTCAAGGAAGCAGGGCTTACTGCTCGTCCAACCAAGTGCATGATTGGTTACCAGACTCTGGAATTTCTAGGTCACACCATCACTCCAGGACACATTGTCCCAGAAGAGAAGAACCTGGAGAAAATCAGAAATGCCCCAAGGCCAAAAACGAAGAAGGATGTGCGATCTTTTCTCTCGTTGTGTGGGTTGTACCACAAATTTATCCCACATTTCACTGAACTGGGAGTTCCGTTGACGGAAACCTTGAAAAATCGATTCCCGGACCAAATCATTTGGACACCAGAATGTGAGAATGCCTATAGTCAGTTAAAGGAGGCCTTGGTCAGCAAACCTGTATTACAGCTCCCTGACCTTTCCAAACCATTTGTGTTGAGAACTGATGCGAGTGCGATTGGGATTGGGGCAGCTCTGTTACAGGAAGGAAAAGACAATGCTTCGGTTTTGAAACCTGTAGCATACGCAAGTGAGAAACTTCTACAGGCGGAGAGGAATTATTCAACCGTCGAGAGAGAGAGTGCTTGTCCCTCGTATGGGCAGTGCAAAAATTCCAGCCATATTTGTATGGAGTTAAGTTTCGGGTCCAGTCGGATCATCAGCCCCTGATGTTCCTGGCCACTTCTCAGAAGCTCAACGCCCGTTTGATGCGGTGGTCGTTGTTACTTCAACCCTATAATTTCACAGTGGAGTACATTCCTGGGAAGGAAAATGTTGGAGCGGACTTCTTGTCAAGACACCCAGCTCCTGAAGAATAAGAATGAATCATCTGGATTAAAATCACGGTGGAGAAGAGTGAGATGGACTACTCTCTTAAGAGGGGGCATATGTCACATAATAGACCAACATGATTTTACCAGAGATGAGAATAAAAGGCGTTCTGTATTATCGGCCTGTTCGAGGCCAAAGGTTGTTTCAACAAATCCAGAAAATGTAACTGCACGTGTTTACATCTGGTCGACGGATTGGGAACACTCGGTGGTGAGTGAGACAAGTCCCTGCATCGCTTTGAGAGTTTGTCAACATTCGAATACAGATGGAACCCGTCGGATCCTGGTTGCAATCGGATGTCAACCATCACAGGTCGGGCAAAGTTAACAGTTGCAGATGTGTAGAGGAAGTGAGTGAGCTGAATCATACATCGCTTTGACAGTTCATAAACAGGTTGGATTGAGAGCGGAAGTACTCAGCTCGGAAGAAAACAGTCCGTCTGTCATTTAGAATTTCCCGACATAAAACGGAAGGATGGCTGGGATTGTCACCCCTCGACAGAAGATTGGCAGCTTGTTATGGAAAACTGTTGTTGGGATCATACAGTAACTCGCTAGCTTGTTGGGGATGTCAAAACAAGTGATGGCAACTCTGACAGTGACTAAGCCAGGGAAAATAGATTCTTGACAATGGATGATATGCCCAAATAACACCTGCAGGACATCAACCACGTCACGTGACCAATTTTAGGTTTTGTCATAAACCATGATTGGAGAAGGGAGTTGAACTAAAACCGTGGATTATGATGGACGTGTTTGTGGGAGAGCTCTACAGTGTTAGATTAATTTAATATTAACTAGCATGTGTCGTTATGGCAAAGTGTAGCAGCCATCCCGAAACGAGGCGGTTTTGCATAAGGTAGTCAATCTATTATAATTAGTTCTTATTAATATAGGCTGTAGCCTTGTTAAAACCAAGTGTGATGATTAGCACTGTTAGTGGGAAAATAGCTAGAGTAGGGAAGTGATACTTGGCTCTGTTAGTTGAAAATATATTAGTGAAGTGTTGATAAGCTTTACTAGTTGAGAATTGAGTAATGAGGGATAATTGGGATATTCCAGTAGGTGTCCCTGGTGGGCGGGGTTCCGCATTCTGTTTGTTGATTTTTTTTTCTTGTCTTGGCCTGAAGATAACCCATGGGTTGAGTCATCTGTCCCTGACAGAGTAGGTTCATTGTATTTTACTGAGCAAGGGCCAAAGGCCCACGATCATCTAATAGAGATCAGTGACGGGGAGGCTATCACCAGTTGTATGATTTATTTTACAGGTTCCCTCTGGTTGGAATGAAGAACTGGGAACCAAGGAAAAATCCGATCCAAGATAAAGTTTGGCGCAGGAAGATTGGCCAGCAACTTTATCAAAGAGCCTATGCTAGAGGAAGATGATCACCATTGCTCAGTGGAGCTGAATGGTATATGTATCCTACAGGATAAATACCGAAGGAGTTTAGGTCATACCAGTTTTAACACACCAGTAGTGATGGATATTCAGTTCACTTATGACTAGAACGAAAATAAAGGACTCTATTGGAGTATAGACAATAACTGTTTAATAGTGAGAACTATAGAACATTTAGCAAGAGACAAAACGTCATGTTCATAGGACAGTGTTCCATGTTTGTTTTCACTGCGCCGGAATTATGAAGCCTGAGTTTCTATAAACTATTAGGAACAGTTGTGTTAGGAACAATAATAGTATTTTTTCACGGATTATATTTACATGGGATTCGGATCTCATGGTCATCCGAGCTCCTGGAGGAGGACATGTCTGGAGAGAAGGATGCGACTTTGGTGAGGTCTATTGTACTGACTCGTGTGATGTCGTGTAATCCTTGCCATGATGAGAACTATGATCCTGAACTTTGAAGGCTGACATATACATTTACATAAGAATACACGACACACATTTTCTTCGCATACACGTCTCATATACGTTACACTTTTCTTTTAATAAATTAATCTTTATTAATTTTTAGAAGCAAGAGTTGTTGAGTATGTTGCGTTGGGGAAGTATGAGAGGGGGCATAGTACGACAGTGAGAGAGTGAGAGGAAAAGGTGTCCACAGGCTGATGGAGTGTGTTGGACGGAAGCTGGTGGATTCTCCAGGATATTGATAGGAAAGAACAATTATAATGTGGGTGTTGACTCTCCTCACTCCAGGGACGACACTTTAAAGGAGGACACGACACTGTTCTTCTGTACGGATGCAAATGATGGACAATGAGTTGAATAACTGGAAAACTGGAGACAGTGGATATGTGGTTGTTTAGAAAAATGTTGAGAATATCATAGACCGAGAAGTAAAGAAAGGCCGATGTATTGATAGCTTCGGTCGTTACTATATTATTAACATTAACATCATGTGCCCTGGACACTGGAGTAGGCGATTATGCATCTCCACAGATCTCATTCACTGATGGTCTGGATCGATTCTGTAGATGCTATTCCTCCATGCCACAGTCTCGGTATAATTTCTCTCTGTCTACCTCCGGTCATTCCAGTGGTCAGACGTTTTCCGATGCCCTTTCCACTATTACATGACTAAACAACATTGTTTGTTACCTTTATATACGCATATATAATGCTCTGCTTTCATTTACCTTTTCCTGGCACTCATTGTTAGTTACCCTGGCAGTCGAAGGTATTTGCATCATTTATTAACAGCCTGAGCATTGTTTTATTGATCCGGCAGCCTCTGCAACTTGACTTGTTCCAGATGTATTGGTGGTACCTTTCCTCTGGAGTAAACTTGACAAGCTGTGAGGGATCATGCTGCATGGACATCACATAGTCACTACAATTCAGCCCAGGCTTTGTATGAAGGAGGGGCTATTATGCCTTTGTTTTTTGAAGCACGAAAACTATTCTCTCCTCTGTTAAGAGTATAAAACGGTCAGGTGCCAGTACTGTACATTACCAGATAAATCTTCAAAATCATAACGGAAAGGCAATTAATGGGACATATAAACAGAAAGGGAGGAATAGATAAATTATCCTTATGTGGGGAAAATGCTAGACGAGAGAGACGGGGAAAATGTAAAAATATGTATTGGAAAGCTTAAATAGCTGGGTAACAAACAATAATATAAGCAATATAAATTTCATTGAAATCAGATGAGAGAAATGATTAAAGAGTCACGATAAGCTATGTCTGCTCAAGACCTGCCAGCTGAAGAAGAAGAAGAAGAAGAAGAAGAAGAAGAAGAAGAAGAAGAAGAAGAAGAAGAAGAAGAAGAAGAAGAAGAAGAAGAAGAAGAAGAAGAAGAAGAAGAAGAAGAAGAAGAAGAAGAAGAAGAAGAAGAAGAAGAAGGAGGAGGAGGAGGAAGAGGAAGAGGAGGAGGAGGAAGAGGAGGAGGAAAAGGATGGTAACGAGAAGAAGAATGAGGAGGATAAAGAGAAATAAAAAGAAAGGAAGAGCAAACAATCTATTCTTTGGTGTAAGACAGTACATCCTACAAGAATGCATTGCATATAATCCGATTATCTTCAAGGTATACCAGATCTACGCAGACCTTCCTTTTATAGACGGTCTGTCTTGAGACAGCGAGTTTATAAATGTAACGGTAAAGTTGGACTTCAAGCGGGTTATAGAAACATGAGCGGGAGATAGGGAAGCAGACTGCCTTGCATTGATTTTCATACAGTGGTATGAGTGCCGGTCGTTCAGAAAGCAATGATAAACTAATAAACGTAAACTTGCCAAGAAATCACAGCCAAAAAATTCTGGGGTTGATTGCAACGTCATGTAAAGGATATGCAACTAACTAACCACCGGGTAAGCAGATGTGTGCATTAACCACTACCCTACTGCGCCTCCTACTAGAGACGTGTATGTTAGTTGTGTTCATCTTTATCCTTTTTACTTATTAGCATACATCATGCTGCCGGCTTCCTGGCCTAGAGGTTAGCGACTTTTCTCCGTAATCTCGTATACCCTCGTAGGTAACGTGACGACGGTCAGAATCAGCAGTGGTTCGAATTGGGTCGGTAACTTACGGGGTATGTGAGCATTGATTTTCATACAGTGGTATGAGTGCCGGTCGTTCAGAAAGCAATGATAAACTAATAAACGTAAACTTGCCAAGAAATCACAGCCAAAAAATTCTGGGGTTGATTGCAACGTCCTGTAAAGGATATGCAACTAACTAACCACAGGGTAAGCAGATGTGTGCATTAACCACTACCCTACTGCGCCTCCTACTAGAGACGTGTATGTTAGTTGTGTTCATCTTTATCCTTTTTACTTATTAGCATACATCATGCTGCCGGCTTCCTGGCCTAGAGGTTAGCGACTTTTCTCCGTAATCTCGTATACCCTCGTAGGTAACGTGACGACGGTCAGAATCAGCAGTGGTTCGAATTGGGTCGGTAACTTACGGGGTATGTGAGCCGGTCTCTCAGAAATCAATGGCAAACTACTGAGCGTAATCTTGCCAAGAAATCAACAATCAGCTGAAAGATGCTGATGTTGGCAGCCTGTAACGGATATGCAAAACAAAACCCAAAATAAATGCATCATGCCACCAGAAGAGCAGTGGCGGACAAATTACATCTAACCCATTAATCACAGACAAACAATATGAAAACTAACGCATGGCGGTCTGCTTCCAAATCGCATGCAGATGCGTTTCGAACGGCATTACTAATCGAGTTCATGAATTCGTCGCCACAGGGCCTTCCCTTCCCGTTAACACATGAGCATAAAGCTGTAGAATATAAATATATGTTGGTTAAAACTATTCTAAGAGTTAATATATTTCTAGATTGTTCAAGATTACACCAACCACCATTTATATTATGGGTGTTATTCCCTAACCGTAATCCAAACTTCAGGGCTGTATTTCTAAACAGTGCAGGATTTACGTATAAGCTACACAAGCTATATCTTGGGGCCCCAAAGAAAGTGGGGGCCCCAAGATATATTGTCCGAGTGAGCAATTGTCATATTTTTTTTTTTTTAGCATATCCTTTACAGGACTTAGCTGTCAACACCAGCATCTTTCAGCTGTATGTTGATCTCTTGGCAAGATTACGCTCAGTAGTTTGCCATTGCTTTCTGAGTGGCCGGCTCACATACCCCGTAAGTTACCGATGCGATTCGAACCACTGCTGATTTGAACCGTCATCACGTTACCTGACGAGAGTATACGAGATTACGGAGAAAAGTCATAACCTCTAAGCCACGAAGCCGGCATCATTTGTCATATATGTATACTTAAATATACTGCAGCATTATTAGTCTCAATGCTCACGTCCGGGACGTCCCATACTCTTCACCCAATTTTTTTAGCGCGTCTTTCCGAAGAACAAAGCGCTATTTTCCTAGGGTTTGCATTACCGATAACCGGTTATGCAAACCCTAAGGGGGATTCCCGGATTTCCCTGTGTTGCTCCGCTACACTCGAGCATGCGCTGACCTTTTGTAGTTCGAGTGAGCCGGCAGACGATACAATATTTCTGCATTTTACACAAGTACGCACATAACCTAACTAACGCAAGAATATTTTCTACCGCATTTAATTGTTTTTACAATATTTTGATTTTAAAAACTTTGTTGATAGTTGTGCATAATTAACATGGTTAGTACAGGTGTTGCATGCAATAATTTTTCTGCTATCGTATTTTAATTGAAAAAATATAGAAAATAGAGAACATAGTTTCTATATTTTCAAGTCAAAATAACAGTAGACTTTGCATGATAACAATTTTTTTGTAAATAAACATTGGTAAAACGTATTCAAATTAATGACATATTGTACTAAACAGGTTTAAGTGATAAAACATTAGATACGATATTTAAAATTTATAGATAGGTCGATCCTATGCGGACACCTGTAGCTGTAATTATAGCATATATTTTAAAGTTTTTTGTTGTCAGTATAATAACAAATTGTAAGTTTAATATATAAACTTACAATTTGATATTATTAAATATATATTTGAAAGAACTGCATATTAAAAAATACATATTATTTTGTTTTGAGTTTATTAAATTAAGTATTAATGTATATGTTAATTTTTTTTTTCTTTAATTTAATTAATTAAACTAATATTAAAACTTGAGAGGCTATTGTTAATTTTCTCTTTGCATGTTTATTTATTATTTTAAAAAAATATCGCTTGCTGGTAAGTAGTGGTAATATCACAGGAAATTTTCAATTAAAAAAAATGTCATGCATTATATTACTTTTAAATGTATGTTTATAGTTATATTAAATATTCTGCCCACAGTTTGCAAGATGTCAACCAGAAGTTATAAAAATGGAGCTCAAAAGAGGAAAAAGAAGCAGAGAGCTGAAGGAGAGCTTAGCAACATAACAAAATTAGATAGTTTCTTAACAAAGATAGATAAGGGGCCTGATGAACAAAAAGCCTCTACCACAGTGAGTCAGTCACATGATATTCACCCTATTCCTGATACAGAGCCTGGTACATATAGTTGTATAGAATCTACTTCAATGAATGAAGCAACAAATATTAAGATTAATAAACCAGAGAATAGTACAAGCACAGAAGATTCAGCATCAAAAAACAAACAGAATGATGTTAGGGTATGGGGTGATTTAAATAAAGGTGAGATTTTATACTGGGTAGAAAAAGGTCCGTCAGAATGTCAGCACTCAAATGGCTCATTTGAAAAATCAAAGAAGCTTTTTGCAAACCAAGACAGATATTGCTCGAAAAGCTTGTTCTATCTCAAACGGGCTAATGGTGATAAATATTGCAGAGAATGGTTAGTATATTCGCCAGCAACTGGTCGTATATACTGTTTCGTGTGTAAACTCTTTTCAAATTCTTCTACACCATTATCATCCGATGGATTTTGTGATTGGCGCAACACCTATTTAGTTCAAAGTCATGAAAACTTTGTAGACCAGTTGTCAACGCCTCACATGGAGATAATTGCATCAAAATATAGGAAAATATGGAGAGGGGATATAACCACCAGCTAGAACCCTGGTCAAGGGAAGGAACCATGATAGCTCGAAGGCTCGAACAAACTCGATCCTTCGAGAACTAGGGGTCAGTTGGCCCACGGCGTCATTGACCCAGGTGGAACCCGCACGAATCGTGCAAGAGCCACTTGCACGGGAAGCGCAAGGGCAGTCATACTCCGTGTTCGCCCGACGCCCATCAGCGGGCAGACGACCACTGGACAGCAGACAAGAAGCATGGTGTAGCTTAGGGGGGGGGGGGTGACCAGATACAGAAATGATTGAGTTTAAGATATAGTTGATTAAGGATAGAGTTATGCTGTGATAGATGTGTATTATACCTTATGAATGCATTTGTATAGACTCTGTGATATTGTGATGATATTCGCCAGAGAATAAATTAGACTCTTAAGACATATCATAGAGTTTGTTGCCAGTCCTGAACCCGAATCCTGTTCCTAGAGTTGTAAGACTTTGACAGGCTATTTGGGAACCAATGCCGTTTTGGCAAACACAAGATTATTGAATTCTATTTAAAATTCTTGACAGCTCTTGGCCTTGCCAAGTAAAAACACTATTGCAACCATACACGACAAAGTCTCACTATTACAACTTCTATCGTCTCAAATATATCCATCAAAGATTCTTGTTCCTCTAGAAAAGTAATTAAAGTATTAACCATGCTTATTTAAATTTACATTAACATGACTGGACAACAACTGTGACAAAATACTAATCTTTTTCATTCCAACGACAGATTGTTCCGCGAGACAATTGTGTGCGTTTAAATTGTTCTCCAGCAGCGACGAAAGAACCGGAGAACCAAACATCCAGATCACACCAAAGTGATCAGTAAATCAGATAAGTCCCTTAAATTTCAGTCATATTGTATCTCTAAACGATACTCATGTTTTTTTTTTTTCTTGATGTAACATTTTTTTTTCACGCATTTTGATTTATTATATGTACATGCAAATTTCATGTCCATTTAAAATTACTGATAGAAATTATACATGTAAATATTAAGGGACATAACCAATTGTTCTACTCCCAAGTTTTTTCAAATGGAATTAATTTCTAAAATTTCAATTTTATTTAAATTCACAAAATGTCAACGTTAGAACGGTGTATTGAACAAGGAATTAAATTAGGATTTACTGCAGACAAACTGGCGGAATGGGCGCAGAAGATGCATTCAGAAAACATAGCGAGAGAAGACAGAGCAGCCGAAAGAGAGCAAAAACGGATAAAGATAGAGACTGAGAATAGAAAGATGGAGATAGAGGCTGAGAATAGAAAGATAGAGGCTGCTAACAAGCAAGCAGAGTTAAATGCAGAAACAAAAAAATTAGAGATAGAAGCAGCTCTAAAGCAAAATGAATTAGACACACAAACACAATTAAAGATAAAACAAATGGAAATCTCCCTAAATAAATTGAGAAGTAAAGAAGAAGAGCATAGGTATAACAAATACAAAGGCCTGGTGAAGCCATATTGCTCCGGAGATTCCATAAGTGCATATTGTGAAAACTTTAAATGCTTAATGTCGTACTATGACATTCCAAAAATTGACTGGGCGGTGATATTTATGAGAAACCTGGCGTTAGAACCATTAAAAGTAATTGAAACTATCCCAAAAGACTTGAGGAAAGATTATGATTATCTAAAACACAGAATCTTGCAACATTTTTCACTAGACACAGCAGGATACCAATTACAATTTTCAAAACTTGCACCATCACCCAACCAAACGTTCATAGACTACGTATCGTCAGTCCAAGATATTTTCACGAAGTGGATCACATCGGCGAAAACAAACAATAGTTATGAGAAATTAAAAGACCTAATAATTATTGATAAAATTATGAACTCAATCCCAACCTCTTTTTCAAAATCTCCAAAGCAGAGTGATTGTAAAACAATTCAAGATCAACAGCGAATCGTGACATCTTTCGTTTAAATACTACCCAGAACGATGTAGCAGCTGTTACCAACACAAAGTACTCCAAACCAGCTGAGAATAAATTCAAACCACATACTAAAGTGTCAAAGCCAGCCCTGTGTCAATACTGTCATTTCACGCACGAACAATATGCTATATGCGATAAAGCACCAAACTACAGTCAGCACCTCCAAATGATTGTAGAAAAGCAGAGGAATAAAAGAAACACCTATCGAAGAGCGGTAAAATGTTATTTTTGTCTCGCGTATGGACACCATAGCGGACGTTGTGACGGCCGCAAAATGATGAAACAAGCTAATGCATTATTGGTAGACACATCTAGTGATGAAGAGATGGATGACATTAACCAGTGTGGCATCAAGAATGTAAGTGAGAATGAATCTGTGAATGCCCTAGAAGTCATTAACGCCAATTACTATAATATGTGTAACATATGTAAGAAATTCCAGTTGGACACCACCCTGGAATGCGGCCATACCATTCCAATATCCAACGAAATGGCAAACGCAGCCCTAGCTTCAAAAGGCAAATTACGATTTGTTAAAGGTCGTGTAAATAATAGAGAGTGCACAGTCATGCGCGATAGCGGAGCCACTCTTGTTGGCATTAAAAGGACTTTAATTAAGGACACTGACTACACAAACGACTGCGTGACATGTCGCACATTCGCTGGTACCATTGAACGATACCCCTTAGCACTGGCCGAAATTCAAACACCTTTTGTGTCAGGACAAGTACTGTGCGCGGTTTAGGACAACCCGTGCGCTGATATTATTTTGGGAAATCTTCCAAATGTCAAAACATGTACAGAAGAATAGATCCAACAATGGGAACGAGAAAACTGCACTTTAAAACCAATCAAGAATCCCACGAAAAATGAACATCAATGTATGTCTCCAACTGCCAAAAGCGTAAGGGAGACCGCCAATGACGAAATACTAAACGAATTTACAGAGGTGCACAACACAGGGGCAGTCGAAGCGATCGACTATAACACCAACATAAAACCTCGAACTGAGAATCAGTGTATACCCAACTGTGAACCGGCAAACGTGCAACAACAGACAGAATACGCTAGCGTAGTGACCAGACAAACTACTCAAAAAACCCACAACGAACAACTTAACGAGTCATTAGAAATTATTTCACCTAAAATTAACATAACTAAATTCAGTCAAGAAAAAAGGACTGATCCTACACTATCCAGTTATTTTCGATTGGTAGGTCTAAAACCGAAAATTACTAAGAACGCCTCTTGGATTTTCACGTTAAATAAGAATATTTTAACGAGATTATATACTAAAAACAAAATCACAATACAGCAGGTAGCATTACCAAAACAACACCGAGATAAGGTGCTTCACATAGCCCACGACTCACCATTCGGTGGAAACATAGGCTACCAAAAAACCAGGGACAGAGTCCTGAGCCAATTTTACTGGCCAAACTTTTGCCAGCACATTAAAAATTATTGCAAATCCTGCGACATTTGTCAAAAAAATGATTAAAAAGGGGAAGAATCCGACGGCAGAAATACAGCCTACCACAACTGCCTCCAGACCATTTCAAATAGTGGCAGTTGATTTAGTGGGCCGTTAAACCACATTTCAAACAAAGGAAACCGTTATATTTTTACACTCGTTGATCTATGTTCAAGGTGGGCAGAAATGATCCCTCTAACATCTATCTCCTCGAAAGATGTGACGGATGTTCTTTTGCAAATATTCTCCCGTTTTGGCTTTCCGGAGAAAATAGTATCGGATAGTGGGACACAATTCATCTCTAACGCCAATCAAACAGTAACTAAGTTACTCGGCATAAAACAATGTTTGACAAGCCCCTACAGACAGGCCGCAAACGGAATTTGCGAAAAAGTAAACGGGGATTTGAAACATATGTTAGCAAAAATGACAGCTGAAAATCCAGCCGATTGGGACACACTTCTCCCAACGGTGCTGTTCGCTTATAGAGAAGTGCCGCATTCGAGCACTGGGTTCTCTCCCTTTGAATTAATATATGGAGCAAATCCAAGAGGATCCCACTCTATTTATAGAGAACTGATATCTGAACTAGTAGACACCCAGTTACCACTTTCCACCTATGATATGGTGACGAACACAAGAGATAAAATCCTTAAATCCTGCATAAACGCCAGAACATCTTTGCAGGAGAAAGGTTTTACCTATACGCAATACGCCAATAAAGGGGCAAAAACCATTGTAATTCAACCCAAGCAAGAGGTATTATTGCTACTACCAGACAAAAGAGATTTACTATCAAGCTCTTGGCAAGGGCCATTTACAGTCACCAGAAGAATTTCTTAAGTTGATTACGAAATTTCAATAAATGATAAATTGAGAATTTTTCACGTAAACATGTTGAAACCATATTATTCTAGAAAAAAAAAACCATGACAGAAATGACCAGACAGGGGTAACAGGGGACAATAACGACACTGATATGAACGACAACCAAGACAGAAACATAATACCTACTGTACTTTGTAACGACACTGCTACAAGCAAACATAAAGATAGCTGTACATCACCGTCAAATTTTCTCGACAACAAAGACAATGAAGACAACTTCGCTCTATCGACAATTTTTTCTGACGACAATAACGATGAAGACGACTACACATTAGCGAAAATTCTGCTGGACGACGATGACAATGACATTGAAGACAATGTACAAACAGTAGCATCAGTAATTAATCAGACGGACATAGACGATATGGAAATTCCAGTACCCGTTACAAACGACAAGGATACAATACAGGACATAAAAATTTCTGATACTGTGACACAACAGCAACGACAAGACATTCTATCTCTCCTCAATGACTACAAAACAATCTTCTCTAACCGACCTGAACATACTGACAAAATAACTCACTCCATCTTAACAGACTTGAGACCTATCAAGTGCAGACCGTACTCGATTCCACTGCACTATAGGACGAAATTTGATCAGGAAATATTAGACTTGGAACAAACCGGAATCATCCAAAAATCCACGTCCGAGTACTCATCACCAATCGTCCTCGTAAAAAAGAAGGACCTAACTATCCGTTTGTGCATAGATTACAGAAAAATCAATTTAATAACACCCACTGACGCAGAACCCATGTATAGTTGTGAAGATCTTATACTAAATATGGCCAAATCATCTATTTTTTCGAAACTTGATTTCACGAAACGATATTTGCAAATATCATTATCTACATCTTCAATGCATATAACGGCATTTTCAACGCATTTAGGTTTATACGAATGGCGATATTTACCTTTTGGTCTGAAGAACGCACATGCCACATTTTTTAGGTTATCCAGACTTTTATTGCATGGTATTAAAAATGTACAGTCCTATATAGATAATATATGTATCCACTCTGCAGACATGACTTCTCAGCTAGAAACACTTCGACAAGTTTTCAGTAAAATACTTCTCTTTGGTCTAACTGTCAAACCTTCCAAGGTTGAAATAGCTTACAGACAAATTGACTTCTTAGGACATAGAATTTCAGAAGGGAAACTACTCACTAACGATCGAATTGTATCAAAAATTCTTAACCTGAATGTTCCTACAACGAAAAAACAGGTTAGGAGTCTTTTAGGTCTCATGAATTACTATGCCAAATTTATTCCAAAATGGGCAGCATTGACGGCAATTTTTTTCAAATTTGTTAACAAAACGTCAGCCCAATAAACTGTGGAAGAGTATTCGTTTGGAAGATACAATTTGCAAACTGAAATCTATTTTTTCTGAATCACCCATACTTAGATTACCGAACACTGATTTACCATTTATATTGACCACAGATTCAAGTGCGATCGCAATCGGAGGATGCCTTATGCAAGAATATGATGGCCTGAAACATCCAATTTTGTATGTAAGCCGTAAGTTGAAAGCAGCCGAAACAAGGTATTCCACAGCTGAATTGGAGGCCTTAAGTTTGGTTTTCTGTGTTCTTCGATTATCTAAGTACCTTCTGGGCTCCCACTTCTTTGTCTTCACGGATAATTCGCCACTGCTGGTCATTAAAGAAGGGAGTCCCCGAAATCACAGAATGGCAAGATGGTGTCTTTTGCTACAGAATTTCGACTTCGAAATTAACCACATCAAAGGGAAATATAATTTAATTCCCGATATATTATCCAGATTACCCAACGCACCAACAGAGTGATACTATTCACTCAAATAATTGCCATAGTACAAACTGTGATAGATTTATTTGATATTTTAATCTGATGCATCAAATTCAGTGTATCTCTACACCACAGAACAGCATGAACATCAACAGGCTATTTATATTAACAGCCAATACTAAAGAGTGAATTACGTAAATTGAAGCGACTCAAACGTTATATTTTGCTACAGTGATTAGAAACGAAGCAGTATGAACTAAGATAGATAAGCCACTAGGCTATGAAGCAATTCACCAAGCCGATGTTGGCAAGTCAAGACAATCTATTTAGGCTTTATCAAGGCTAGTTAAAAGGCTATTCACCAAGCCAATCAAATGAAAACATTAAAGGCTAGTTGACCAAATGGACAAGATAACAACTAATTATACAAGATGAACATTCTAAACTGTCTGTGGTATTCGAAATGAATGGACATCAACAACGAACAGAAAAAAACATTACAACACACCGACAACTTCATGTCACTACTATTAAAAGACGTGCTAAATTACACAAAACTGTGACAGCAATATGCTACCTATGAACTGTAACAGCGTACAAAGGAACGACAACACACGGACAAAGAACGACAACACACGGATCGTCGATGGATTTAATTAGGTTAATTTAATTAGATTGTTAGTAAAATTGTTGTATTATTATATGCATGAAATATGTGAACATGTCAATTTTGTCATTTTTCTATCATACATGTCAAAAATATTATTGTTTAAGTTCAAAAACGCGTTTTCTAAATACTTTTCATTGTGAATTATAAACCATGCCGTTATCACCAGTACAGGTAGTACTTGGCATTTCAACAAAATATATCGCCAAACCTTTCCTTTTTCTAAGGGCGATAATACTTACCTTAACTTCACGTGTATATTTTAACATAAAACTATGTTGTATGAAAGATGTACGAATCAAAGTGTATATGAATTAAATGAGGGAGCGATATACTTAGCGGACAAATTGTACGCAAAAAGTATTCATTTTAATTTGTCTGCGTTTGATGTAAATTGTAAACACTTGTCTAAATATTTTATACATGTTTAGTGATAAATATCATAGTGGTATTTTCAGAATCACCGCTCGAGTGTCCAATTCATGCGTTGCAGAAATGGCAATTCTTGATAAAGGACATTCCACCTCGTGACGCTTAGAAGTACACTACACACCGCAAACACACACATAGCACACATTAGATGAAACACACTCACAAAACTAAACACTAACAAGTAAAGCACATACACTTTATTGCAGCAAATAAAGAGGAGTAGACACACTAGTAGTTAGGTTTGCGCAATTGGGTTATGATTTGGCGGATTGATGCCGGATTGACCTTGAACTCGGCTGATTTTCACTCCCCCTCGGTCATGTAGTTGGGTAAGGGGTGATATTTAACTATTGTGTATGCCCATATTTCCACATTCACAATCAACATGAAGAAACAACTTCTTGCAGCGGTCAACTATAAAACAAACCATTCATACCACTAAAAAACCAACAAACAAGAAAAGTTCGTTTTCATAACTTTTATTTTTCATAAAAGCCATTGCATCAATTTTTCAGTAGTGTGTAGAAGAGTCAACAAAATATTTTATTGACATCACATACGTGTATTTTCATTGACAAAGTACATTCATTTGTATTGGTCATTACCAGTGACAAACGTGACATTGAGTCTTTTATTTTCATTGATATAGACATTCACACATATGACCAATTTAAAATGTTTAATAGAACACACATCAAGCGTAATTGACCACCTTATAGACACCAAACAGCAGAAAATATATATACATAAGTACACTAGGACGTGTTATATGTCTAGGGGTGAAGTAGTGACCTTGTCTTCGTGAACTTGCCGTTTTATGTAGAAATAGGTTAGTGAGTTTCTGTGTTGTGTGTACGTGTAGATAGACGTTTCTTGTGCTTTGAAACCTACATTTGTCCCTCCAGTCGCTGTCTGTGTGTCAAGTACAGCTAAAAATGTTTGTCTGTATAGGTGAGTGTTGTGGTGTTTGGTGAGACCTTTTGTGCTTGTTTTATTGTAGTCTCCGAAACAATGGTATGTTTTGCTACATAAGGATACCATTCCATCCCCTTCGTACTCTAACTTGAAAAGATTAGGGGTTCTCTTTTCATAGGCTTTGATAGTCTGGCAATCCTTACAGGTATCAGTACTAACTATATGATCAGAGCAGACTTCAGCCGGAAACCACTGATTATAATCTCTATCATACTCTGCTCTAAGATGGGGTCTAATTGCTTCAGCTAGGTTAGGTGTGCTAAGCACTAAGTAAAGAAAGTCAGTGTCCATTTCACATAATTGGAAATCCTCCCTGTCTAAATATTTATCTAAAAAGTCATAATAAAACGCTAACATCCTCAATTTGGCATATTGATAAACGAAAAATCCTATTTGAAGGAGAGATGCCAGACTGTTGTCTTTTTTCCTTTTACTACTTCAAATATGTCGTCGGTCAGGGGTGTCATCTTCTTAAATAAGGGATTATTCACTAACTTAGTTGTGTCTTCGCCCTTACAATAGGAAACATCCGAATAGTTGGTTAGTTAGTTAGTCGACAGATCATCCTCATTGCACATCGAACCATTCAGTCCATACGTGCTCAGACCCCCTCCTCAGCAAATCCCGCAACGTGTAGCGGCTAACGACGCCAGTTCTGTGTTGGTTTATCAATCTTCTTTGGCTTCCTGCGTAGTGTTCTTGTTTGGCCACCCCTCTTTTAATTTGCTGCTCTCGCAGTCTGGCCATTGTTGTAGATTCACAGTCATCACTTGGTTCTCGCAAAAGTCTTACTTCTCGTAGAGCATTCAGAATGTCGCCCTGGTCCATGGCACGTCCACCCTCCACAGTAGCCTCACCTGCGAGCTTGTCAGCCCGCTCATTTCCTTGTACTCCCGCATGCCTGGCACGAAGATGAAACTAATCTTTGCCAGTCGAGACCGCTCCAGAGGCAGCAACCATTCTCTTCGGATCGACCCCTCCTCTATCCTCTTGATCATGTTCATTGAGTCGCTAAGGAAACAAGCCCTAGTGAATGTCTGTGTCTCGAGCCATGTTATTGCTTTACTTACTGCCATGACTTCCATGGTCAGGCTACTTGTGGTTTCAGTGAAAGCACCAGAGTCCTCCTTCACAATTCTCCCTCCGGCCCGAGCTGTAAAGGCCCATGAGCTTCTCACATGTCGGACGACCGACCCATCTGTGTAGATGACCGCGTCACCGTCTAGCGAATTCTCGAAAATCAACGCTTGTACTTCAGCCTCAACAGCAGCCGGATTTTCTTGTCTGCATTTTCTATCTAGTTGGATGCAAACTGAAAAGGATGTGCAGAAGTCTGTTGGCACTTGCACCCACTCCTCGCCAGGTTCTAAGTCCTCAAGTGAACACACCTGTTGAAGAATGTCTTCGGCTTGACCCATCCACGACCGTCCTCTTTTTAACCTGCTGCCCTTCACCCTCCTAATTTCACTATGCAGTGGATGTTGTGTGTTTGCGTTAATTCTGAGGTAGGCGCGTGCCCTGCAACCTTGTATTCTCTCTTCAATGGTTGGAAAATCAAGAAGGTAGCGCATCGCCCTGCATGCTGTATCTCTTGTACATCCAAGAATAATGCGCATAGCTTCATTCTGTATCCTTTCCATCCTTTCTATCTGCTTATGGCTGAGAGTCAGGATTGCCATTGCATACTCCAAAACAGACATGACCAGCCCCTCGTACAGAAGACATAGATGGCGCTGCTCACAGTTTGCTGCCGCCATCACCCGCATCGCTGCCAAACCCCGCTTGGCCTTAATTATCACCTGGTCTATGTGCACATTATAAGCAAGGCTTCGATCAAACCGTATCCCCAGGTAATTCATTGCCTGTGTTCTTTCCACCGCTTCTGAACACAGCATTACAGTTGGTGTTGGAGTGTTGACAATATGATTATTCAACGAGAACCAAGTCACTGTTGCCTTTGTTGGGTTGACCATTGCCCCAGCTTCATCACACCAAGTACTTATGCGATTGAGTTCGGTTTGTAGTTCCACAGCAACCTCCTCTCTATCCTTACCCTGACGATACACTAAAACATCATCGGCATATGACAATGTCCTGCCAGGTCCAGTGATCTGCTCGCTGGTGATTCTCACTGTGTAGGCGTTGAACAGTACCGGAGATAATGATGATCCCTGTGGTAGGCCAGGATATATTGTTGTTGGTTCCGAAGTCCAACTGCCACATCTAAAAACTACTTTCCGTTGGAAGAGGGCTGCAGCGATCCAACTAAGGAGGAATGGACTTACGTTTAGTTCGAGAAGCTGAAACATAAGAAAATCCAATGGTACACTGTTGTATGCGTCCTCAAGATCAATCGCTGCAGCAACGGTTTCAGTGCCTGTGTGGAAACCTTCATAGACATCCTGGGCAAAGACTGCTGCATTGGTCCAGGTTTCTCTTTTTGGACGGTACCCACCCAGGGTAGGTGGGAAAACACCTTGCCTCTCTAGTTGGCTTGATATTTTCCTGGCAATTACCTTCTCCAGCAGCTTGCCTATTGTATTCTGGAAACATCCGAATGTTTGGCCTTATTGGTTAGAGTTTTGCCGTATGCGGCATTACCCAATAATTTCATGGTTTCTGCCTTAACGGTAGAGGTCGTATTACTGTCACCTTCTCGTCTGGCATCAGACACCATATCACCAAATTCTTGGAAGCAGCTAACTGGCTTATACTCAATGATTTGGTACACACGGGTGACCTCTAGCCCATGGTCCAGATACCACTTTAATAATGGTGTGGTTATCATGATCTTTTCTCCGATATAGCTACCTATAAGTGTCCGTCTGGCACTTGTCAGCAGTTTATGTGACTGGGCGTACTCCCTCATAAGGTCACCAATATCCTCTCTACCCACTTCAATATTTTTGAAAATGAGTGTCATCTCTGAGAAGCGCTCTTTGTGTATGTCTGGCACATGGATGTCACACTCTATCAAACCAAACAAAGGCTCAGCTCTTACAGCCGCAAGGATCCTTTCTTTGTTAATGGTCTTTTTATTATGTCATGTTTTGACATATGGGAATCTGGCCTTGACAAAACCCTTAACCGCTATTGGTCTTTTTAAGGTTCCGCCACTCACACTCCCACATTTCTACTACTTTAATTTTCACCTCGTTAACCAAGTAATCGTGAATATCACAGGTGTTGTCATATAGTTCTGTCAGAGGTATCTTATTTACTGGGTTTATATCAATACCACGAGTCAGATGACAGTCTGGGTGACCGTAGAATAGACATCTGTGAAATTGATACATTTTGTATTCACCCTATCCCACCCATCTACTCTAATATGACGCGAGCCCAGCGCCATCTCCCGCCCATTGAATTGTGTCCTCAACTCTATATTCTCACTATGCTCTATCTACGCTAGCCATTGTCTGCATTGAACAGTGTAAATTCTAGCATTATGAGTCTTGAACTCATCTTCTGCCTTTCGAATGGCAGGAAAACCCATGGGCATCTTTTGCATTAGAGCCCACGGGTAGAGAGCATTAGCGTCATACCCTTTCAAGCTCTCAACAAGCTTACCCCCTCTGATGCGTGTCTGACCAATCTCATGGTATCTATGAAAGATTATGGAAGGCCCTCCTACAATATTGTCTCTAAGTGTTTTGTGCAGGTCTTTCTCGTGCTCAGAACAAAGTGAAAACAATACGTTTCTGGGCAGAGTCCTAAAAAGATATTTTAAGGTTATTCCAGGGACGGAAATGACATCCTTAAACATGTCTACACCTAAATCCTTGTAGAATGTAACCTGTTTATCTAATGCCTTAATAAAAGGCTGTACATCTTTGTTATTATTCCACACTAGAAAGTCTTCCCACATTTGGGGCAACTAAAAGCGTGTGCTACTCTATCAATATCTACAATGTGCATGAAATGATCTTTAAAAAACAACAGTCTTAACGTTTCATCTTATGTTCCACGGCCTCTAAGCTTTGGTACCAGTGAATGGTTATCGTCATATTCAAAGATGTCTACATTGAGAGCAAAGCATTCTTATAAATTGGGGACATCGAGTAGTTTAACGCATGGAAAATTAGTTAGGGACTCTATGTTCTGATACTCTTTCCACTTATTAGCATACTCTTTCGTCTGTTTCCTAAGATTTGTAACTGGTGATCCTTTCTGTACAGCTAAAGCTCTAAAAAAGCAAAGATTATCAGTGTATAGCTTAGAAATAGAGTCGTGTTGTAGTATATTGATGGCGCGGTTGTGGGTAATGTAGTCGGGAATATCAGTCAGGCAGCAACCAATAGGAAATTCAGGAATGTGAAAAATGTAAAATGACGTAGCAGCTACTGTCTCTACACTGTATTTGGTGGCTGGTCGTTGTTGCATAGCGTATGTAAGAATATCATGATGAACTGTTTTGATTAAAGCGTCAAAGTCATGTCTGTTATTAATTAAAGCTGGAAATTCTAAAACGGCAGCATTGTTAGAGGAAGCATGAAAGAATCTAAGGGCCTGTATTTCTCTATGTCTCAGAATTAAATGATGGGAATAATTTATCTTGAAGCGGTTTGTCTGACTATGAAAGATTTTGTATAGGGTGTCTGTCCAGTCGATAGGGTGTTGTGTTTGTGGGCTAATATAGTATGTGTAGACTGACATGTGTTTACCACACTTATGATGTGTCCTAATACTCTGCCAGTTTTCTCTATATGTGGGTTGGATGGCTGCGGGTAGGTTGTCTGGTGTTTCTGCTTCAACTTGTCCAATTTTCTGTTTTTAGGTGTATGTGTGTCTGCAGGTGCTTTCCTATTACGTGATGCGGGTGTGTCTGGACATGTAGTATCCATGTTTGATGTTGAGGGTGTAGTGTCCTTTGAGGGTGTAGTGTCCATTGATGATGTCTGGTGATGCCTTTTTATATGACGATTTAGGTCGTCTTTTCATTTGTATGAGTTATAACATATGTGACACTTGTGAGTTGTGGTGTTGTGTACGGTGTTAAGGTGTCGTGTGAGATTATGATGCTCGGTGAAAGCTTTGTCACATGTACGACACAGAAAGACATTATTCTTAGTGGCCATAGTGATAGACAGAATGGCGGAGATGAGTCAAGATTCCGGTGATATACTGATAATAAGCTCTTGTGTATCCAAGCTTTTCCAAATTACAGGTTGTGGCTGTAGATAATGTTATTCATCAAAATACAATTGTAGTTTCCGGATTCTGGCTTTATAATGTCCGTAAAATGTTTCCGGTGTTGGCTTTGCTGATAGTAGGACTTTGTGTGGATCCAAAAGATAACGTCTTGATAGTGAATATTAGTTTGTGAGTTCCTATCGTTCCACTCTTGTATAAATCTCGAGTAAGCACTGGACGTCAAACAGCTGTGAAGAATAACAAAAATGATCTTTTATATTTTTTGCACCCATATGACACCATATCTACAGAGAATATTTTATAAGACCTACCAAAAGGAAGATATGACAATTTAGGTTATGTCGTCACATAACACTTAGTATTATATTTCATATTTTCATTTTCTCTGTTTTCTTCGCATCCAGTCCTTATGTAGTCATCGGATGAAGACAAACAACGATCTGTTTTGTAATTCTATTTTATGTTGGATGACACAGCTGTACCATACTAATGAACAATGCTGAATACGTAAACGGATGAACAGCATTTAGGGTTGAAAATATTTAGTGATGACGAGATAATGTGAAAAACGTTGAATGCATACCAGTGGTAGACAGTTGCCTTTCTTTCCTTGTACACAATTGCCTCGAGCTTGCACTTCCTTGTATGTAATAGATTCAAGGTTTTTTCTGTGTCAGCAACTTCTCAGCCTGGTGAAAGGATAAATATTATAGATATAAAAATAAAGTAAAACAAGACAGGGATGCTTTAACCAATTTTACAACTAATGATTTTACAACAAAGATAATCCTGTCTAATATTAAGAAAATCACAGAAAACTCAGAATATTATATAAGAGGTAAAATAAACATGGCTCCAGTGCTTAGAAATTTAAAAAACAACACAACAGTAAAACTACGAAACTAATACAAAAGAATGCACCAGCTTACTAATCAAAGATCAACAGAAAGCTACCTAAAGACAACAGATGGATAAAATAATAGAATAGGTTTTACACATATGATCAGAATATTGAAAAACCGTTATGAGGATAACAGAGAAGAATATAATAATGAAGGACCAGTAATTTTGAATGTGGATGCTCTAACCATATGAAAGCTACCAAGAACCCCAGTTCATACTTTAGTATTGAAGATCTACAAACGGCTGGAAAAGACCTTAGACATGTAAAAACAAATGATGAAACCTACAAGCTACCATAAAAATTGATAATGAAGTAGACCAGTATCAGCCTATTGAGAGAGGCGTGAGACGGGTATGTGTAATGTCTCCTTGTACAGTGAAACTATTTTCAGAGATATAGAAGAGATTACAGGAATCAATAACAGATATGCAGATGACACAGTCTGATTACAGACATAGAAGAGGACTTGCAACATTTAGTAGACCCACACAGTCAACAACTAGGATTGGAACTGAATAGTAAGAAGACACAGATTATAGCCCTTACTGGAAAGAGGTACCTTACACAATGTAACATACAAGTAAATGTGAATATTCTTAAGTGAGTGAATTGGTGGAGTTATCTCGAGACATTCATAACAGTTGCAGTTGGTATTTTGAAGAAATTAGAACAAGAATTGCCATAATGAAGGTAACCTTTTGCAAGCTCAAAAACATACTGTCCAATAAAAAAGATGTGTGCAACGAAAGAATTGAAACACTACATAAAATATGTACTTTTGAATGGCTGTGAAGTGTAGACAAGGAATAGAACAGTTGAAAAAGATGTAATGGCAGTGCAAATATGTTTTCTGAGGAAATTACCATGAATACAAGGGACAGAATAAAAACAATGAACGATTCCTGCAAGAAACTAATGAAAAACCTAAACTGAACAGGTAATTTAGACACCTACAGTCCAAATATCTAGGCACACTATTGGAAGAAATGACTGAAATTGAAAAAACTCAGGTACTGAACAAGGATGAAAGCTTACATACCTTGATGTGGGGCAGAATGTTGCATCAAGATAATTCTTCGTATTAGTAATGTTGTCAATCTGGCACTTGTACAATTAGTTTTCTCTGGTGTAGACTGTATGAGGCTGTAGATGTAAAAGCAGCAGTAAATTATGGGTGTTATATAGACAAGTACACAAGTAATAGCACATAAGCAATGTAAAATTACATACAAAGAATATTACACATTGTGAAGGGGTATAGAGACAGGTAAGTTTCAGCTATGAATTTAGTGATATACATTGACACATAGTGACCACAGAGCATGACTATAAGTTGCCCTGCGTTAGTACATTCTTCTCTCTGGCTGTCCAATCTGTGTCAGCACACTTTCACTATGGAGAGTGCACAGAATTATGAGCCATACTGAAAACACCATATTTCCACACATTCCACATAAGGAGGACGTAGGTGCAGACGCCTATATGGTATACCACACTTAGTGGAGGACATACCTTTTTGTGTGTGATAATGTCGATGTGATCCGCGTGTCAGTGAAGGGGCTGATCGTCTTTTGAATCTGTAGAAGAACAAGCAGAATTCATTTAGTGACCCTCGGAAAAAAAAAATAAATAAACACGTACACAGAATTCACTGTCTGCCATCAGAGAGGACGCATGAAAGTCACCCGGTATGACAATATTTAGTGCCACCATCCGGGCACTGGAGCGCTATTTCTCGCTCTCTTATCGACAAAATGTGGAAAATTATGATGCTGATGAATGATGAGCCAAGTATATTCATATCATATTATTCTGATGGCTAATGATGCTGGATGATCTTAAAGGAGACAAGTATATACACACCTTAGTTAGCATCTTTGTGGTATGATAAGGTAGTCTTGGTCCAACTGATTGGTATGCTTCCGCGTTTCAGCAACTGTCTCAATCTGTAACAATGGAAAACATCACACATGTTCAGTTGGTCGCTCACTTTATCACTGTCACTAGCCATACATGTTATCACATTACATACCGTTGTTATGGTACATGGGTTACGAATGGATTTTGTGCCTGCACTGCTGTGGGTGGTGTTAAGATAACACGTATTGCGTTGGTTATTAAAAGTGCTATGTGTGGAGTTCAGAACACATATTCCATTCATAAACACTCATTCATTATGCTTTGTGTTGGTTGTTAAATATGAACTAGTGTTCAGAATACATATACTAATAACCTTGACTAATAGTCTAAAAGAATACTGTTGTATACCACCTACGCAACAATACACTAGTAAAGCATTGATTCAGGAATATGAACAACGTTCAGCTTACAAACTGTTGTCCTTAGTATATGTATTAGTATTCTTATTCCTAGTGGATCTCGAGGTGTAAAGCCGAATGAAGCACCATATACCTATGTTCTGAGACATACACCAGCGACACCTCCATGTAATGAGACTGTAGACTTCATATATAGCACTTACTGCTGTTTTTGTGAGCGAGGTGTTTCCTAACGGGTTGTCGCAAGCACAATGATTTTTAGTCGACCTTCGAGCTCCTTTTATACAGGACTAGCTGACCCGGCCCGGCTTCGCCCAGTCCTTGGTGGGGAGCATCTCATTTAATTCATATAATTAGTCATATAAGCTCCCGTTCCCGTTACCGACTATCTGTCTGTCTGTCTGTCTGTCTGTCTGTCTGTCTGTCTGTCTGACCCGGCATCGCCCAGTCCTTGGTGGGGAGCATCTCATTTAATTCATATAAGTAGTCATATAAGTTCCCGTTCCCGTTACCGACTATCTGTCTGTCTGTCTGTCTGTCTGTCTGTCCGTCCCTCCCTCTCTGTCTGTCTGTCTGCCTGTCTGTCTAATCATTTATTGGTTGCAGTTAGAACAACCTTAGATAAACGAAGACCAACTTACAAAAAAGCATTTGAAAGAGCACTTGAAAGATCTTTACATCTTCCCCCAACAATTAACTTGGGTAAATGGAGCGGCGGCAGCAGCATCAGCAGAAGAAGGAAAAGGAGGAGTAGACAACTGCAGCGAAAAGGTGGGTCTGTCTATCTATCTGACCCGGCGTGACTTCGCCCAGCTCCTTGAGTGTAGCGTCTCATTAAATTCATACAACAAAAAAAGTAACTTTAAAAAATGCCCTTCTACACACCATCCATTATTTTTAATGAAAACGCTTTCTAATCACCTGCATGACTACAGTAACTTCTTAAGCAAAAAAAGATGAGTTACAATGTTATGCATTGTGCATTATTTTTATGAAAACTTTGAAAATGCCTTACAGATTGTATCATTATTTATTATAACTCATATGCCGGTACATAACTATGGACAAAGAGTTTATAAATCTTTGAAAACGATGCCACAATATGACTATAAGTTATACAGAAAAGTTATGCCCCTTGAAATAACTTTTATAGAGTTAGGTCCCCTGAGATATATTAAATTATGATGAAAAGTGAAAAATGAAATAATACTGGGTAAGCATGCGATTTCACACTAAAAAAAATATGACAGTGGGCTGCACTGGAGTGAAAGAAAGGCGTGTAGAAAATTTCATCTCAATCGGATGGGCCGTTCGCGAGCGCACAAAGGACAGACGGACATACAGACATACAGACAGACAGACGGAGATCCTAATTTATATATAAGATGAGCGGCTGGTGTAATTTCTATTGACGAGGTTAACGAGAGTGTAGACTACCTGTATACTACTAACCACTGCGGTTTTTGTGAGAGTTGTTTTCCCCACGATTTGTCGCAAGCACAATTATATTAGTCGGCATGTGCGCTCCTTTTATACAGACTGGGCGGCTGACGCAACTTCTATTGACGAGGTATAACGAACCTGTAGACTAGCTGTATACCACTTACCAATACGGTTTTTGTGAGTGCGGTGTTTTTTCCACGTTTTGTCACAAGCACAATGATTTTTAGTCGGTCTTCGAGCTCCTTTTATACAGAGTGGGTGAGGGATGAAACTTCTAGAAAGTGCTGAGTCAGGATATGTGTGAATATATTTGTGTTCAGCTAAGTCTGGTTAGTTTCATAATGTAAAGCTCTAAGCAGTCTATTTAAAACAAGCTTAGCTTGTAATTATGATTATCTACAGACACCAGCCCATATCTTAAGATGGTTACTGTAAAAAGTTAACCTTGAATTTACCGTCTGTCCTTATATTTTTCATAGATCACCGACAGTTCACCCAGCTGTGCACTCGGAATGGAATTAGCCTGAACCTCAGTGGTTCTAAACTTAGTGTCGCAGTGAGGTCATAAACTGTCATTTTATGTTAAGTTTTACACACAGATATATAGAGACACCAACTACATAAAGACACATTCTCGCTTAGTATTTCAGGTAAATATTGAGACACAAAGATAGAGGACAGACATGTGGATGAATACAGAAAGAGCGTGAAGAGAGAGAGAGAGAGAGAGAGAGAGAGAGAGAGAGAGAGAGAGAGAGAGAGAGAGAGAGAGAACGATTTAGAGATAAATAGACAGAGATAGAGAGAGCGATAGAGAGAGAGAGAACGAGAGAGAGCGAGAGAGAGTGAACCATTTAGAGATAAATAGACAGAGAGAGAGAGCGATAAAGAGAGAGAGAACGAGAGAGAGAGAGAGCGTTAACATAAGGAGACATACTCATTTAGGAAGGTAGGTAAACAGTGAGACAAACAGATAGAGATCGGACACATGGATGAATACAGGGAGGAGAGAGAGAGAGAGAGAGAGAGAGAGAGAGAGAGAGAGAGAGCTTTAACATAAGGAGACAGGATTCTATAGGAAGGTAGGTAAACAGTGAGAAAAACAGATAGAGATTGGACACACAGATGAATACAGGAGAGAGAGAGAGAGAGAGAGAGAGAGAGAGAGAGAGAGAGAGAGAGAGAGAGAGAGAGAGAGAGAGAGAGAGAGAGAAAGAGATGTTGTATTATGTGGATGGCGGAATACCAGTAAGGGAGATTATCCAGAGGAGTGATCGCTGACGTTCGTCGATAGGAAACATGATAACTACATTACAAACCACTTGGGAAGTGACCTACAACTTGACAAAACCCCTAATGTCACTACTGGTCTTTTTAAGGTTCCGCCAGTCACATTCCCACATTTCTACTACTTTAACTTTCACCTCGTTAACCAAGTAGTCGTGAATATCACAGGTGTTGTCATATAGTTCTGTCAGAGGTATCTTATTTACTCGGTTTGTATCAATACCACAGGTTAAGGGACAGCCTGGGTGTCAGTGGAATAGATATCCATGTATGAAAGGCAGTTTGCGGTCGTCACACACAGATGAATACAGAGATAGCGAGGGAGAGAGAGAGGGAGGGAGAGATAGAGAGAGAACTATTTAGAGATAAATATGCAGAGATAGAGAGAGTGATAGAGAGAGAGAACGAGAGAGAGAGAGAGAGAGAGAGAGAGAGAGCGTTTACATAAGGAGACATGCTTCTTTAGGAAGGTAGGTAAACAGTGAGACAAACAGATAGAGAACGGACACACGGGTGAATACAGGAGAGAGAGAGAGAGAGAGAGAGAGAGAGAGAGAGAGAGAGATAAAGCGAGAGCGTTTACATAAAGACACATACTCCTTTAGGAATGCAGTTTGCGGTCGTCATACACATATGAATATATATATATATATATAGAGAGAGAGAGAGAGAGAGAAAGAAAGAGAGAGAGAGAGAGAGAGAGAGAGAGAGAGAGAACGTTTACATAAGGAGACAGGCTTCTTTAGTAAGTTAGGTAAACAGTGAGACAAACAGGTAGAGATAGGACACACGGATGAATTCAGGAGAGAGAGAGAGAGAGAGAGAGAGAGAGAGAGCGAAAGAGAGAGAGAGCGATAGAGAGAGAGACGGAGAGCGTTTACATAAAGACACATACTCAGTTAGGAAGGCATTTTGCGGTCGTCACACACAGATGAATACAGAGAGAGAGGGAGAGAGAGAGAGAGAGAGAGAGAGAGAGAGAGAGAGAGAGAGAGAGAGAGAGAGAGAGAGAGAAACTATTTAGAGATAAATAGACAGAGATAGAGAGAGCAATAGAGAGGTCAGATTTCCCATCGTGGAACACATCAGGTGAATTCCGGGGTCAACTGTAAGGAATGTAATTACCTTGTCAGTCCGTTTTTTGTAGACCTGCGCTAGGGCAATGTTTATCTGTAGTTTAATCTCAATCAATCAATCATGTGTCATGCCGGAAAGCGTGGGCGGTCATGACTCGCAATTTCACTCGAGCACCAGTGTCGTGGATCAGCTCAGTGTTCCTGTCTCGTCCATGCCATGTGGCCAAGCCATCCAGGTATTTTCCTCTCGGTCTTCCTCTTGGTCTGTTCCCCTCGATCTTGCCAGTTGTCACTAAGTTCTCCAATCCATTTCTTCTCATAACATGTCCAAAAAATTATGACTGTCTACGTCTAATTTCTCTAATCAGTTTACGATGTTCATTTGTCTCCTGTAGTACTTGGTCATTGGTTTTTCTGTCTGTCCATGGTATTCTTTGCATTTTCCTCAGAAACCACATTTCTGCAGCCATCAGATGCTTTTCAGCTTGACTGCTCATTGTCCACGTTTATCATCCATACAAAAGAACAGGCTCTATGTATCCCCTCAACACTCTTTTTCTCGTTTCAATTGATATCTTCTTATTGGTCAGAATGTTTTTCATCTTGCTAAAGGCTACTTTCGCCATGGCGATTCTTGTTCTAATCTTTCAAGGCATCTCCCATCAGATGTTATAACTGTTCTAAGATAATTGTACCGATTCACTTGTTGAAGAATATTTCCATTTACTTGTATATTACATTGTGGCACTTCTTCCTTCCTACTGACGACCATAACCTGAGTCTTTTTACAATTTAATTCTAACCCCAGTTGCTCACTGTGTACAACAACCGCATCTACTAATTGTTGCAGGTCCTGCTCATTGTCTGCAATTAATACTGTATCATCTGCATATCTAATGTTATTGATGTTTCGTCCTCCAATGCTGATTCCATTTATATCCTCTACATTTCTGAAAATATTTTCACTGTACAGGGAAAAAAGATCTGGAGACATCACACATCCCTGCCCAACACCTCTCTTAATTGGCTGATACTGTCCCACTTCATTATCAATCCTTATTGCAGCTTGTTGTTTCCAATATATGTCTTTTATAAGTCTAATGTCTTTCCCATCAATTTGTAGATCTGCAAGCATATCCACCATGCTGACATGTCTAACGCTATCAAAAGCCTTTGTATAGTCAATAAAGCAAAGATGTATATCCTTGTTAACTTCTATAGCACGTTCAATAACTGTTCGCAGTATATACACAGCATTTACTGTACCCTTTCCTTCTACAAACCCGCATTGTTCTTCCCCTATTTCTTCTTCCTCATTCTTTGCATGATAATTCTTAGCAAAATCTTTGTGATGTGACTCATTATACTAATTGTTCTATGTTGATCACATTCCAATGTTCCTGATTTCTTTGGGATTGCAATAAATATAGAGTTACATAATTCAGGAGGTACATCTCCAGTATCATATAATGTGTTCAGCAGTCTGGTGACTTGATCTAGTCCAAATTCTTCTAAAGCTTTAATCATTTCTGTTGTGATGTTATCTGCACCGGGGGCCTTGCCAGCTTTCATATGCTTAAGAATATTTCGAACCTCCATCTCCAAAATTGGCGGTCCTTCATTATTAAATCTAATATCATATTGTTCGTCTCTGTTATCATCATAAAGGTGTTTCACATAATCTGTCCATACCTGTAGAATCTGGTCTTTTTCTATTATGATTTTGCCATATTCAGTTTTTAGACACCCGGTTGATGTACTTGTTCTTTTATTAGTAAGTTCCTGAATTCTTTTGTGCACTAATTTGGTATTTTGACTGTTGTGTTGGCTTTCAATTTCTAAGCACTTTTCCTCAAGCCATGCTTCTTTTGCCTCCTTACATAATGTTCTGACTTGTCTGTGAATTTCTTCATATTTGACAGAATTAATTTTGCTGAGTCTTCTTGTTTCCATGAGGTGTAAAATTTCCTCAGTCATCCATTTCTTACGACCTACTTTCTTTAATTTTGGAATAGTTGTTTCTGCAGCCACATTGATTGAATTCTTCAACGTTTCCCATTGATCATCCACATCCTGGAATAGGATCTCTAGATTAGACAAAATTTCAAATATGTTCTGTACTTCTATGTTGAATTTGTTTTGTATTTCCTTGTCATTACTCAATGTACACAAATCATATTTAGTGTTTCCTGTTATATACTTGACTTTCTTCAATTTTATCCTCAATGTTCCTGTGAGTAATCTGTGGTCACTATAACAATCAGCACTGGGAACTGTTTTTGCTATTGTTAATGCGTTTCTAAATCTTCTGCTAATCAGAATGTAGTCAATCTGGTTTCTAATCCTGCTATCAGGACTCCTCCATGTCCATAATCTTCTAGGGTGTTGTTTGAACCAGGTGTTTCCTACAATCATTTCCTGTTCTTTTGCCCACTCTACGAGTCTGTATCCTCTTCCATTTCTCTCTCCTAAACCATAGTTTCCTACTGTGTATCCATCTCCTTGATTTCCTACTTTTGCATTGAAGTCCCCTATTATGATGTTTATTTATGAATTTTTACATTTCTTTAAGGCAGACTCTATGTCATTATAAAATTCTTCTACACTATCATCACTGTATTCTCCTGTTGGGGCATATACTTGAATAATATTTATGCTAAAAGGTCTGCCACCCAATTTAACTAGTAGAACTCTGTCCGACACGGCCCAATATCCTTGAATAGATTTTGATGTTTTCCGGTCCAGAATAATTGCCACTCCCCTATGACGATCTTCACCTCCAGAATAAACAATCTTGAAATCCTCTTCTATCTTGATGCCTGCTCCTGTCCATCTCGTTTCGCACATACCTAAAATATTAATTTTTTCCCTTTCAATTTCAAGTTTAATCTAGCCGGGTTGATGTTCACGGTTGCTTTGTTTGCCATGTGTATGCTAAGCTCAGCAGAGGGATGGGGGTAATCACCCCGTGTGTTTCCGAGTTCTTGTGTGAGAGGTGTGTCTTTTATAAAAAAAAAATTATTTAAAAAAAAAAATAACTTGCATATCCCTTACAGAACGTTGCAGTCAGCATCAGCATTATTTCAACCGCTGTTTATATTTAGCCTGAGGGAGTGATACCTACCGCTGAGTTCGGGGATGAATTGGGCAGGTCGGGGACGGGGCGATATAAGTTCTGATCGGTATAATAGGCGGGGGTGGTACGAACGAGTCTCAAGAGAACTGTGTGAGGCTGTGTATATTTTTATATGTATATTATTTTCGTGTTAATATCAAAGAAATTTTGTCTATCATATTTTGGTGGGTATTTAGTTATACGTGAGTGATGATTATTAACACATGGTTTGACTATTCTGCTACATCTATTTTTATTTTTTCGGCTGTGACGGTGTGTAACAAAAAATAAAAACTTATAACTTACCAACTTACCACTCCTTTGACTGATCTGTCCTCTTGGCTGATGAGAGCGTCTAATGAGAATTTAAATGGTGCGCTCCGCTTTATATACGGTCGGCGGGGTTGCATCACCCGGTAGAAATTGATCAGTTCAAGCTGGTTTGGCTGTTACTGTAAAAATCTAGATAGAATTTTGTCTTGTCGGCACTTCTACCCTGTGTATATATGTAGACATCCTAAGTTGTTTTCAGAATGTTTACAGGCCTTTGCCAGAAACTTCCCCAAAAAACACCTGTAGTCAAGGCCAGTTCACTACCCGGTCAGGTCATCCCGGATTTTTCCATGCTTTGCCTAGACACGTTTTCACCAGCAGCTGCAAGCTGAGTTATCGGGAGTTCACCTCTTCATGAGTTCAGGTCAGAGAAGCTCAGGAGTTCTATAGTTGTGTTGACTGTCACCTATAGTTTATATAGTCAATAAGAATACTGAAATCACAAAGGCATAAAGAGAGCTAGAGAGAGAGAGAGAGAGAGAGAGAGAGAGAGAGAGAGAGAGAGAGAGAGAGAGAGAGAGAGAGAGAGAGAGAGAGAGGAGAGAGCGAAAGAGAGATTTGTAGTTAGACATAATCACACACACCCATACATGGCCGTATGCACACAGACATGGACGCCGGTAGGTATAATTTCACGAGAACCGTTTCTCCTTGTGACCGGGTCGTGAATTCAAATTATTTCGAGCACATTGTCTGGTGTCGGTGACTGAAACTGGTAAACCTGAATACTACCTCTCAGCACCTTTTCATTGTAGCCGTTTACATAGATCTACGACATATTTGTACTTCATAACGCTTTTGATAAAGTAATGCTGGTTGTCGTATGCTGGGAAAGACTAATAATAGTGTAACTAGTAGATATTAGAAAATAAAGAGGACAAATGTGAACATATAAAGGGATGTTCATTGTCACTGATACTTTATAACAAAATAGTATAGAGAGAGATCACACCGGCTTACTAGGCGGGGGTTATAATATACGACATGACACAGGGGCAGATAATGGTACAGATCTACAATATTTGTAGTACTAGGGAGGGCGAAGCTAACTATCAATAAGACGGTAATAATGATAAGTAGTTACTTGGTAAAAAGAAAAGTAATAAGATATTGGGCACTATATAAAACATACGGGAGTAAAAGTGTATCAAAATACACATGCAGGGAAAAGATTTGCAGGTGTTCCTAAATAAGCCAAGACTATTTGTCTTGATGAAACTCTCTAATACAGAGTTCATTATTCTGGTATCTTATGGATACTTTGATAAGGACGCAGTTGTAAATACAACAGGAAGCGTCGTAGAACTTCGGTAGGATAGCAGATTAGGAATATGGAAGAGAGTTGAGCTCTTCAGCAAGCACCCAAACATGGTGTGCTGGAATATAGATGAGTTAATAGTGCAAGGATACACATTACCAAGTTCCTATCAATTAAACTACGGTCACAAAATGTTAGACCTTCATGTGAGTCGTGACAAAAATAGTTCAGACTAATTAAAACCTAGTAACGCAACACAACGGGGGCGAGGGGAACCCTGTCAGCGCCTCACATGGAGATAATTGCACCAAGATATAGGGATATTTTTTTTAAGCATATCCTTTACAGGACTTAGCTGTCAAACACCAGCATCTTTCAGCTATATGTTGATTTCTTGGCAAGATTACGTTCAGTAGTTTGCCATTGCTTTCTGAGCTGCCGGCTCACATACCCCGTAAGTTACCGATGCGATTCGAACCACTGCTGATTTGAATCGTCATCACGTTACCGACGAGATTATACGAGATTACGGAGAAAAGTCATAACCTCTAAGCCACGAAGCCGGCATAGGGATATGGAGAGGGGATATAACCACCAGCTAGAACCCTGGTCAAGGGAAGGAACCATGATAGCTCGAAGGCTCGAACAAACTCGATCCTTCGAGAACTAGGGGTCAGTTGGCCCCTGGCATCATTGACCCAGGTGGAACCCCCACGAATCGTGCAAGAGCCACTTCCACGGGAAGCGCAAGGGCAGTCATACTAGTAGTATACAATGTGCAAATCGGTTATGATTTGGAGGAGCCTCCTCAATTGACCTTGACCTCGGTTGATTTTCACTCCTCCTCGGTCATATAGTTGGGTAAGGGGTAAGGGGTGGTATCTAGGTCATATCTAAGGGCGATAATTCTAAGATTTTATGTTTCTAAGGGCAGATAACTATTGAGTGGGTGTATAAAACTTTTAATTAATTATTTAAAAAATAAAATAAAATAAATAAAAAATAAAACTAAATAACGACGGGGTGCGGGGTGGTGGCGAGGGGTGAGCGCGTGGGGTGAGACTAGGCTGTTCAGGTGTAAACACTATCATCACAGGGTTACAAATGAAAACCTTAAAAAGTAAAAATGGTCGATATTATTGATTTTAGCGGGTATAGCTTAGTGAAATTCATTGGTGAGGGATGGGTAGCGGCTATTAGTGCTTTGTAGAGTGTCGTAGTTGCTTATACACCATCATCACACAGGTTACAAATGAAAACCTTAAAAAGTAAAAATGGCCGATAATATTGATTGCAGCGGATATAGCTTAGTGAAATTTGTTGGTAAGGGGTGGGTAGCGGCTAATAGTGCTTTGTAGAGTGTCGTAGTGGCCTATACACTATCATCATACGGGGTACAAATGAAAACCTTAAAAAGTAAAAATGCCCGATAATATTGACTGTAGCGGATATAGCTTAATGAAATTCGTTGGTAAGAGGTGGGTAGTGGTTATTAGTGGTCTGTAGAGGGTCACCGTGGCTTTTTTACTATCATAACACGTGTTACAAATGAAACCCTGAAAGCTAAAGATCGCTGATTGTAATGGATATAGTGGAGTATCATTCGGCGGTAAGAGGTGGGTACCAGGTATTAGTGGTCAAGCAGTGGTCAAGTGGTGGTCAAGTAAGGAAAATTTTAGGGAAAAGTGATTGTAATGATATGATGATGCTTAAAGGGTGGTAAATTAGTGGTCAAGTAGTGGTCAGGTGTTGGTTAAGTGACGAAAATTTTAGGGAAATTTTAGGGAACAGTGATTGTAATGATATGGTGATGATTAAAGGATGGTAAATTAGTGGTCAAGCAATGGTCAAGTAAGGGTCAAGTAGTCAAGTAAGGAAACGTTAGGGAAAAGTGATTGTAATGATATGGTGGTGATTAAAGAGTGGTAAATTAGTGGTCAATCAGTGGTCAAGTGGTGGTCAAGTAGTGGTCAAGTGAGGAAATTTTAGGGAAAAGTGGTTATAATGATATGGTGATGATTAAAGGGTGGTAAATTAGTGGTCAAGTAGTGGTAAACCAATGGTCAAGTAGTGGTCAAGTGGTCGAGTGACCACTTAAATTGTAGAGGACGATGTCTCTAAGATTATGGTAGTGGTTCAAGTGATCGACGACATGGTCAAGTAGTGGTCAACCAGTGGTCAAGTGGTCGAATGAACACTTAAAAGGTAGAGAAAAGTACGTATATTGAAACGGTGATGGTAAAATGGTCGACAACGTGGTCAAGCAGTGGTCAAGTAGTGCTCAACCAGTGGTCAACCGCTCAAGTGAGAAAATTGTAGGGTATTGTACGTGTAGTGAAACAGAGATGGATAAATTAAGTAGTGACGTTGTCAAGTAGTGATCAAGTAGCGGGCAAGTACTGGTCAAATGGTCAAGTGACCACTTAAATTGTAAGGGAAAGTACGTGTAGTGAACCTGTGTTGGTTAAAGTGATCGATGACGTGCTCAAGTAGTGGCCAAGTAGTGGTAAATGGTCGAGTGACTACTTAAATTGTCGGTGAAAGTAGGTATAGTGACATGGTGATGATCAAGAGTTGGTCAAGTAGTGCTCAACCAGTGGTCAACCGCTCAAGTGAGAAACTTGTAGGGTATGGTACGTGTAGTGAAACAGAGATGGATAAATTAAGTAGTGACGTTGTCAAGTAGTGATCAAGTAGCGACAAGTACTGGTCAAATGTTCGAGTGACCACTTACATTGTAAGGGAAAGTAGGTATAGTGACATGGTGATGATCAAGAGTTGGTCAAGTGGTGCTCAAATAGTGGTCAAGTAGTGGCCAAGTAGTGGTAAATGGTCGAGTGACTACTTAAATTGTCGGTGAAAGTAGGTACAGTGACATGGTGATGATCAAGAGTTGGTCAAGTGGTGTTAAAATAGTGGTCAAGTGGTGTTCAAATAGTGGTCAAGTAGTCGAATGACCACTTAAATTATAGGGTATGGTACGTGTAGTGAAACGGTGATGGTAAAATAAGTAAGGACATAGTCAAATAGGGTCAAGTACTGGTGAAGTAGTGATCAAGTGGTCGAATGATCCCTTAGATTGTAGGGTATGGTATGTGTAGTGACATGATGATGGTTAAAGTGATCGATGAAAGGATCAAGACGTTATGCCGACTGCTAAGTTCAGAAAGTAATGTCCTTACTATCGACAATTTCCCTGACAGGAGCGCCTCGAGCACTGATTTTGTATTGATCAATAGCACCTAGTGGTACAGTCAACACACATGGACAATAGTTACATCCGGTCAAAGATGGCGTCGCACCCTATCACACATGGGTAATTGCTACAACCAAACTACGTCTCATTCACTAAAACTGGTCAAATATGGTGTCACATCCGGTCACAGGGGTAATGGGACATCTGAGACACGTGGTTAAGAGGGAAACTATAGAAAAAGGGTGTCCTATCAGTTGTCGAGTCAGGGAACCTAACGTATGATGATCACTGTGTATAGGAGTGAATACACTGCATCATCAACACTGCATCATCAACACTGCATCCGAAGGGTAAAAGGGTCACCCCCTTCTCTCTTTTCTATAACCGTGTAGTCCTAGTGTTATCCGGTTACACCAAAGGACACCCGAGCATCAACACAACAAACTGCCCCGATTCAACCTTAGGCAATGCACGTAACATGACAGGTCACGTGTCCGTCGTCATAACCAGCGACGTTATCACGTATCAAATTAGACATCCACACTTTCATTTCCTTTCTATGTGGCCATAGTGTCTTTACATCTTTCTCCAGAAAGCCATTTCCAAGACCAATATATGTTTTTTCAGTGTACCTGCTCAGTGCCACACTTCACAACCAGACAAAAGTACACCTTCTATGTACCACTTCAACCATCAAATAAGAAAATATGTTAGACAAAATATTAAAATTATTTGTCAAATACAGAAATATATCACCCAAACTTATAAAAAGTAGGAACATATGTTAACCAAATGGAAAATATCTTAGCCAAATAGGAAAATTTGTTAGCCAAATAGAAAAAAAATATTGACCACGCAACGATATATCTTGTCCACACTTATGAAAAGTAGGGAAATTTGTTAGTCAAATGAGAAAAAAGATTGACCAAGTAACGAAATACCCAAACCAAACTTATGAAAAGTACGAACCTTTGTTAAGCAAGTATGAAAATGTATCGACCAAACAGAGAAATATATCACCCAAACTTATAAAAAGTAGGAACATATGTTAACCAAATGGAAAATATCTTAGCCAAATAGGAAAATTTGTTAGCCAAATAGAAAAAATATTGACCACGTAACGATATATCTTGTCCACACTTATGAAAAGTAGGGAAATTTGTTAGTCAAATGAGAAAAAAGATTGACCAAGTAACGAAATACCCAAACCAAACTTATGAAAAGTACAAAACTTTGTTAAGCAAGTATGAAAATGTATCGACCAAACAGAGAAATATATCACCCAAACTTATAAAAAGTAGGAACATATTGTAACCAAAGGGAAAATACCTTGGCCAAATAGGAAAATTTGTTAGCCAAAGGAAAAAAAAGATTGACCAAGTAACGAAATTCCCCAACCAAACTTATGAAAAGTACGAAACTTTGTTAAGCAAGTATGAAAAGGTATCGTCCAAACAGAGAAATATATCACCTAAACTTATAAAAAGTAGGAACATATGTTAACCAAATGGAAAATATCTTGGGCAAATAGGAAAATTTGTTAGCCAAATGGGGAAAATATTGTCCAAGTAACGAAATATCCCCCAACAAACTTATGAAAAGTACGAAACTTTGTTAAGCAAGTATGAAAAGGTATCGACCAAGTAGAGAAATATATCACCCAAACTTATAAAAAGTAGGAACATATGTTAACCACAGAGAAAATACCTTGGCCAAATTGGAAAATTTGTTAGCCAAATGGGGAAAATATTGTCCAAGTGACGAAATACCCCCCAACAAACTTATGAAAAGTACGAAACTTTGTTAAGCAAGTATGAAAAGGTATCGTCCAAACAGAGAAATATCGCACCCAAACTTATAAAGAGTAAGAACATATGTTAACCAAATGGAAAATATCTTGGCCAAATAGGAACATTTGTTAGCCAAATGGGGAAAAGATTGTCCAAGTGACGAAATACCCCCCAACAAACTTATGAAAAGTACGAAACTTTGTTAAGCAAGTATGAAAAGGTATCGTCCAAACAGAGAAATATCGCACCCAAGCTTATAAAAAGTAAGAACATGTGTTAACCAAATGGAGAATATCTTGGCCAAATAGGAAAATTTGTTAGCCAAATGGGGAAAATATTGTCCAAGTAACGAAATATCCCCCAACAAACTTAGGAAAAGTACGAAACTTTGTTAAGCAAGTATGAAAAGGGATCGACCAAACAGAGAAATATATCACCTAAACTTATAAAAAGTAGGAACATATGTTAACCAAATGGAAAATATCTTGGCCAAATAATAAAATTTGTTAGCCAAATAGAAAAAATATTGACCACGTAACGATATATCTTGTCCACACTTATGAAAAGTAGGAAAATTTGTTAGCCAAATGGGGAAAATATTGACCACGTAACGAAATATCCCCCAACAAACTTAGGAAAAGTACGAAAACTTTGTTAAGCAAGTATGAAAAGGTATCGACCAAACAGAGAAATATATCACCCAAACTTATAAAAAGTAGGAACATATGTTAACCAAATGGAAAATATCTTGGCCAGATAGGAAATATTGTTAGCCAAATAGAAACACATATTGACCACGTAACGATATATCTTGTCCACACTTATGAAAAGTAGGGAAATTTGTTAGTCAAATGGGGAAAATATTGACCACGTAACGAAATACCCCCCAAAACAACTTAGGAAAAGTACGAAACTTTCTTAAGCAAGTATGAAAAGGTATCGGCCAAACAGAGAAATATATCACCCAAACTTATAAAAAGTAGGAACATATGTTAACCAAATGGAAAATAGCTTGGCCAAATAGGAAAATTTGTTAGCCAAATAGAAAAATTATTGACCACGTAACGATATAGCTTGTCCACACTTATGAAAAGTAGGGAAATTTGTTAGTCAAATGGGGAAAATATTGACCACGTAACGAAATACCCCCCAACAAACTTAGGAAAAGTACGAAACTTTGTTAAGCAAGTATGAAAAGGTATCGGCCAAACTTATGAAAAGTAGGAAACTTTGTTAGCCAAAGTGAAAAAACCTAGGTCAAGTAAGAAAATTCTGATAGCCAAATGTGAAAAGTGTCGGCCAAATACAGAAATTGCTCAACCAAACTTATAAACGTAGGAAAATTGTTATTCAAACGGGAAAGCTATTGAACAACTAGGAAAATGTAATAGTCAAAGAAGAATAATATTGAACAAGTAATGAAATATATCATTCAAACTTATGAAAAGTAGGAAGCCTTGATAACCAAATGTGAAAAATATCACTCAAAGAGAGAAATAGCTCGCCTACTTTTTACACGTTGGGGCGAGCTATTTCTCTCTTTGAGTGATATGAGACTAACAAATTTCCCTACTTTTCATAAGTGTGGACAAGCTATATCGTTACGTGGTCAATAATTTTTCTATTTGGCTAACAAATTTTCCTATTTGGCCAAGCTATTTTCCATTTGGTTAACATATGTTCCTACTTTTTATAAGTTTGGGTGATATATTTCTCTGTTTGGCCGATACCTTTTCATACTTGCTTAACAAAGTTTCGTACTTTTCCTAAGTTGTTTTGGGGGGTATTTCGTTACGTGGTCAATATTTTCCCCATTTGACTAACAAATTTCCCTACTTTTCATAAGTGTGGACAAGATATATCGTTACGTGGTCAATATGTGTTTCTATTTGGCTAACAATATTTCCTATCTGGCCAAGATATTTTCCATTTGGTTAACATATGTTCCTACTTTTTATAAGTTTGGGTGATATATTTCTCTGTTTGGTCGATACCTTTTCATACTTGCTTAACAAAGTTTTCGTACTTTTCCTAAGTTTGTTGGGGGGTATTTCGTTACGTGGTCAATATTTTCCCCATTTGGCTAACAAATTTTCCTACTTTTCATAAGTGTGGACAAGATATATCGTTACGTGGTCAATATTTTTTCTATTTGGCTAACAAATTTTCCTATTTGGCCAAGGTATTTTCTCTGTGGTTAACATATGTTCCTACTTTTTATAAGTTTGGGTGATATATTTCTCTACTTGGTCGATACCTTTTCATACTTGCTTAACAAAGTTTCGTACTTTTCATAAGTTTGTTGGGGGATATTTCGTTACTTGGACAATATTTTCCCCATTTGGCTAACAAATTTTCCTATTTGGCCAAGATATTTTCCATTTGGTTAACATATGTTCTTACTTTTTATAAGTTTGGGTGCGATATTTCTCTGTTTGGACGATACCTTTTCATACTTGCTTAACAAAGTTTCGTACTTTTCATAAGTTTGTTGGGGGGTATTTCGTCACTTGGACAATCTTTTCCCCATTTGGCTAACAAATTTTCCTATTTGGCCAAGATATTTTCCATTTGGTTAACATATGTTCTTACTTTTTATAAGTTTAGGTGCGATATTTCTCTGTTTGGACGATACCTTTTCATACTTGCTTAACAAAGTTTCGTACTTTTCATAAGTTTGTTGGGGGGTATTTCGTCACTTGGACAATATTTTCCCCATTTGGCTAACAAATTTTCCTATTTGCCCAAGATATTTTCCATTTGGTTAACATATGTTCCTACTTTTTATAAGTTTAGGTGATATATTTCTCTGTTTGGACGATACCTTTTCATACTTGCTTAACAAAGTTTCGTACTTTTCATAAGTTTGGTTGGGGAATTTCGTTACTTGGTCAATCATTTTTCTCCTTTGGCTAACAAATTTTCCTATTTGGCCAAGGTATTTTCCCTTTGGTTACAATATGTTCCTACTTTTTATAAGTTTGGGTGATATATTTCTCTGTTTGGTCGATACATTTTCATACTTGCTTAACAAAGTTTTGTACTTTTCATAAGTTTGGTTTGGGTATTTCGTTACTTGGACAATCTTTTTTCTCATTTGACTAACAAATTTCCCTACTTTTCATAAGTGTGGACAAGATATATCGTTACGTGGTCAATATTTTTTCTATTTGGCTAACAAATTTTCCTATTTGGCTAAGATATTTTCCATTTGGTTAACATATGTTCCTACTTTTTATAAGTTTGGGTGATATATTTCTCTGTTTGGTCGATACATTTTCATACTTGCTTAACAAAGTTTCGTACTTTTCATAAGTTTGGTTTGGGTATTTCGTTACTTGGTCAATCTTTTTTCTCATTTGACTAACAAATTTCCCTACTTTTCATAAGTGTGGACAAGATATATCGTTACGTGGTCAATATTTTTTTTCTATTTGGCTAACAAATTTTCCTATTTGGCTAAGATATTTTCCATTTGGTTAACATATGTTCCTACTTTTTATAAGTTTGGGTGATATATTTCTGTATTTGACAAATAATTTTAATATTTTGTCTAACATATTTTCTTATTTGATGGTTGAAGTGGTACATAGAAGGTGTACTTTTGTCTGGTTGTGAAGTGTGGCACTGAGCAGGTACACTGAAAAAACATATATTGGTCTTGGAAATGGCTTTCTGGAGAAAGATGTAAAGACACTATGGCCAAATAGAAAGGAAATGAAAGTGTTGATGTCTAATTTGATACGTGATAACGTCGCTGGTTATGACGACGGACACGTGACCTGTCATGTTACGTGCATTGCCTAAGGTTGAATCGGGGCAGTTTGTTGTGTTGATGCTCGGGTGTCCTTTGGTGTAACCGGATAACACTAGGACTACACGGTTATAGAAAAGAGAGAAGGGGGTGACCGTTTTACCCTTCGGATGCAGTGTTGATGATGCAGTGTTGATGATGCAGTGTATTCACTCCTATACACAGTGATCATCATACGTTAGGTTCCCTGACTCGACAACCGATAGGACACCCTTTTTCTATAGTTTCCCTCTTAACCACGTGTCTCAGATGTCCCATTACCCCTGTGACCGGATGTGACACCATATTTGACCAGTTTTAGTGAATGAGACGTAGTTTGGTTGTAGCAATTACCCTTGTGTGATAGGGTGCGACGCCATCTTTGACCGGATGTAACTATTGTCCATGTGTGTTGACTGTACCACTAGGTGCTATTGATCAATACAAAATCAGTGCTCGAGGCGCTCCTGTCAGGGAAATTGTCGATAGTAAGGACATTACTTTCTGAACTTAGAAGTCGGCATAACGTCTTGATCCTTTCATCGATCACTTTAACCATCATCATGTCACTACACATACCATACCCTACAATCTAAGGGATCATTCGACCACTTGATCACTACTTCACCAGTACTTGACCCTATTTGACTATGTCCTTACTTATTTTACCATCACCGTTTCACTACACGTACCATACCCTATAATTTAAGTGGTCATTCGACTACTTGACCACTACTTGACCACTATTTGAACACCACTTGACCACTATTTTAACACCACTTGACCAACTCTTGATCATCACCATGTCACTGTACCTACTTTCACCGACAATTTAAGTAGTCACTCGACCATTTACCACTACTTGACCACTATTTGAGCACCACTTGACCAACTCTTGATCATCACCATGTCACTATACCTACTTTCCCTTACAATGTAAGTGGTCACTCGACCATTTGACCAGTACTTGTCGCTACTTGATCACTACTTGACAACGTCACTACTTAATTTATCCATCTCTGTTTCACTACACGTACCATACCCTACAAGTTTCTCACTTGAGCGGTTGACCACTGGTTGAGCACTACTTGACCAACTCTTGATCATCAACATGTCACTATACCTACTTTCACTGACAATTTAAGTAGTCACTCGACCATTTACCACTACTTGGCCACTACTTGAGCACGTCATCGATCACTTTAACCAACACAGGTTCACTACACGTACTTTCCCTTACAATTTAAGTGGTCACTTGACCATTTGACCAGTACTTGCCCGCTACTTGATCACTACTTGACAACGTCACTACTTAATTTATCCATCTCTGTTTCACTACACGTACCATACCCTACAATTTTCTCACTTGAGCGGTTGACCACTGGATGAGCACTACTTGACCACTGCTTGACCACGTTGTCGACCATTTTACCATCACCGTTTCAATATACGTACTTTTCTCTACCTTTTAAGTGTTCATTCGACCACTTGACCACTGGTTGACCGCTACTTGACCCTGTCGTCGATCACTTGAACCACTACCATAATCTTAGAGACATCGTCCTCTACAATTTAAGTGGTCACTCGACCACTTGACCACTACTTGACCACTAATTTACCACCCTTTAATCATCACCATATCATTATAACCACTTATCCCTAAAATTTCCTCACTTGACCACTACTTGACCACCACTTGACCACTGATTGACCACTAATTTACCACTCTTTAATCACCACCATATCATTACAATCACTTTTCCCTAAAGTTTCCTTACTTGACTACTTGACCCTTACTTGACCATTGCTTGACCACTAATTTACCATCCTTTAATCATCACCATATCATTACAATCACTGTTCCCTAAAATTTCCCTAAAATTTTCGTCACTTAACCAACACTTGACCACTACTTGACCACTAATTTACCACCCTTTAAGCATCATCATATCATTACAATCACTTTTCCCTAAAATTTTCCTTACTTGACCACCACTTGACCACTGCTTGACCACTAATACCTGGTACCCACCTCTTACCGCCGAATGATACTCCACTATATCCATTACAATCAGCGATCTTTAGCTTTCAGGGTTTCATTTGTAACACATGTTATGATAGTGAAAAAGCCACGGTGACCCTCTACAGACCACTAATAACCACTACCCACCTCTTACCAACGAATTTCATTAAGCTATATCCGCTACAGTCAATATTATCGGGCATTTTTACTTTTTAAGGTTTTCATTTGTAACCTGTGTGATGATGGTGTATAAGCAACTACGACACTCTACAAAGCACTAATAGCCGCTACCCATCCCTCACCAATGAATTTCACTAAGCTATACCCGCTAAAATCAATAATATCGACCATTTTTACTTTTTAAGGTTTTCATTTGTAACCCTGTGATGATAGTGTTTAAACCTGAACAGCCTAGTCTCACCCCACGCGCCCACCCCCTCGCCACCACCCCGCACCCCGTCGTTATTTAGTTTTATTTTTTATTTATTTTATTTTATTTTTTTAATAATTAATTAAAATTTTTATACACCCACTCAATAGTTATATGCCCTTAGAAACATAAAATCTTAGAATTATCGCCCTTAGATATGACCTAGATACCACCCCTTACCCCTTACCCAACTATATGACCGAGGAGGAGTGAAAATCAACCGAGGTCAAGGTCAATTGAGGAGGCTCCTCCAAATCATAACCGATTTGCACATTGTATACCCCATTTGGCTAACAAATTTTCCTATTTGGCCAAGGTATTTTCTCTGTGGTTAACATATGTTCCTACTTTTTATAAGTTTGGGTGATATATTTCTCTACTTGGTCGATACCTTTTCATACTTAACAAAGTTTCGTACTTTTCATAAGTTTGTTGGGGGATATTTCGTTACTTGGACAATATTTTCCCCATTTAGCTAACAAATGTTCCTATTTGGCCAAGATATTTTCCATTTGGTTAACATATGTTCTTACTTTTTATAAGTTTGGGTGCGATATTTCTCTGTTTGGACGATACCTTTTCATACTTGCTTAACAAAGTTTCGTACTTTTCATAAGTTTGTTGGGGGGTATTTCGTCACTTGGACAATATTTTCCGCATTTGGCTCACAAATTTTCCTATTTGGCCAAGGTATTTTCTCTGTGGTTAACATATGTTCCTACTTTTTATAAGTTTGGGTGATATATTTCTCTACTTGGTCGATACCTTTTCATACTTGCTTAACAAAGTTTCGTACTTTTCATAAGTTTGTTGGGGGATATTTCGTTACTTGGACAATATTTTCCCCATTTGGCTAACAAATTTTCCTATTTGCCCAAGATATTTTCCATTTGGTTAACATATGTTCCTACTTTTTATAAGTTTAGGTGATATATTTCTCTGTTTGGACGATACCTTTTCATACTTGCTTAACAAAGTTTCGTACTTTTCATAAGTTTGGTTGGGGAATTTCCTTACTTGATCAATCTTTTTTCTCCTTTGGCTAACAAATTTTCCTATTTGGCCAAGGTATTTTCCCTTTCGTTACAATATGTTCCTACTTTTTATAAATTTGGGTGATATATTTCTCTGTTTGGTCGATACATTTTCATACTTGCTTAACAAAGTTTTGTACTTTTCATAAGTTTGGTTTGGTTATTTCGTTACTTGGTCAATCTTTTTTCTCATTTGACTAACAAATGTCCCTACTTTTCTTAAGTGTGGACAAGATATATCGTTACGTGGTCAATATTTTTTTCTATTTGGCTAACAAATTTTCCTATTTGGCTAAGATATTTTTCATTTGGTTAACATATGTTCCTACTTTTTATAAGTTTGGGTGATATATTTCTGTATTTGACAAATAATTTTAATATTTTGTCTAACATATTTTCTTATTTGATGGTTGAAGTGGTACATAGAAGGTGTACTTTTGTCTGGTTGTGAAGTGTGGCACTGAGCAGGTACACTGAAAAAACATATATTGGTCTTGGAAATGGCTTTCTGGAGAAAGATGTAAAGACACTATGGCTACATAGAAAGGAAATGAAAGTGTGGATGTCTAATTTGATACGTGATAACGTCGCTGGTTATGACGACGGACACGTGACCTGTCATGTTACGTGCATTGCCTAAGGTTGAATCGGGGCAGTTTGTTGTGTTGATGCTCGGGTGTCCTTTGGTGTAACCGGATAACACTAGGACTACACGGTTATAGAAAAGAGAGAAGGGGGTGACCCTTTTACCCTCGGATGCAGTGTTGATGATGCAGTGTTGATGATGCAGTGTATTCACTCCTATACACAGTGATCATCATACGTTAGGTTCCCTGACTCGACAACCGATAGGACACCCTTTTTCTATAGTTTCCCTCTTAACCATGTGTCTCAGATGTCCCATTACCCCTGTGACCGGATGTGACACCATATTTGACCAGTTTTAGTGAATGAGACGTAGTTTGGTTGTAGCAATTACCCATGTGTGATAGGGTGCGACGCCATCTTTGACCGGATGTAACTATTGTCCATGTGTGTTGACTGTACCACTAGGTGCTATTGATCAATACAAAATCAGTGCTCGAGGCGCTCCTGTCAGGGAAATTGTCGATAGTAAGGACATTACTTTCTGAACTTAGTCGGCATAACGTCTTGATCCTTTCATCTATCACTTCAACCATCATCATGTCACTACACATACCATACTCTACAATCTAAGGGATCATTCGACCACTTGATCACTACTTCACCAGTACTTGACCCTATTTGACTATGTCCTTACTTATTTTACCATCACCGTTTCACTACACGTACCATACCCTATAATTTAAGTGGTCATTCGACTACTTGACCACTACTTGACCACTATTTGAACACCACTTGACCACTATTTTAACACCACTTGACCAACTCTTGATCATCACCATGTCACTGTACCTACTTTCACCGACAATTTAAGTAGTCACTCGACCATTTACCACTACTTGGCCACTACTTGACCACTATTTGAGCACCACTTGACCAACTCTTGATCATCACCATGTCACTATACCTACTTTCCCTTACAATGTAAGTGGTCACTCGACCATTTGACCAGTACTTGTCGCTACTTGATCACTACTTGACAACGTCACTACTTAATTTATCCATCTCTGTTTCACTACACGTACCATACCCTACAAGTTTCTCACTTGAGCGGTTGACCACTGGTTGAGCACTACTTGACCAACTCTTGATCATCACCATGTCACTATACCTACTTTCACAGACAATTTAAGAAGTCACTCGACCATTTACCACTACTTGGCCACTACTTGAGCACGTCATCGATCACTTTAACCAACACAGGTTCACTACACGTACTTTCCCTTACAATTTAAGTGGTCACTTGACCATTTGACCAGTACTTGCCCGCTACTTGATCACTACTTGACAACGTCACTACTTAATTTATCCATCTCTGTTTCACTACACGTACCATACCCTACAATTTTCTCACTTGAGCGGTTGACCACTGGTTGAGCACTACTTGACCACTGCTTGACCACGTTGTCGACCATTTTATCATCACCGTTTCAATATACGTACTTTTCTCTACCTTTTAAGTGTTCATTCGACCACTTGACCACTGGTTGACCGCTACTTGACCATGTCGTCGATCACTTGAACCACTACCATAATCTTAGGGACATCGTCCTCTACAATTTAAGTGGTCACTCGACCACTTGACCACTACTTGACCATTGGTTTACCACTACTTGACCACTAATTTACCACCCTTTAATCATCACCATATCATTATAACCACTTTTCCCTAAAATTTCCTCACTTGACCACTACTTGACCACCACTTGACCACTGATTGACCACTAATTTACCACTCTTTAATCACCACCATATCATTACAATCACTTTTCCCTAAAGTTTCCTTACTTGACTACTTGACCCTTACTTGACCATTGCTTGACCACTAATTTACCATCCTTTAATCATCACCATATCATTACAATCACTGTTCCCTAAAATTTCCCTAAAATTTTCGTCACTTAACCAACACTTGACCACTACTTGACCACTAATTTACCACCCTTTAAGCATCATCATATCATTACAATCACTTTTCCCTAAAATTTTCCTTACTTGACCACTGCTTGACCACTAATACCTGGTACCCACCTCTTACCGCCGAATGATACTCCACTATATCCATTACAATCAGCGATCTTTAGCTTTCAGGGTTTCATTTGTAACACATGTTATGATAGTAAAAAAGCCATGGTGACCCTCTACAGACCACTAATAACCACTACCCACCTCTTACCAACGAATTTCATTAAGCTATATCCGCTACAGTCAATATTATCGGGCATTTTTACTTTTTAAGGTTTTCATTTGTAACCCTGTGATGATAGTGTTTAAACCTGAACAGCCTAGTCTCACCCCACGCGCCCACCCCCTCGCCACCACCCCGCACCCCGTCGTTATTTAGTTTTATTTTTTATTTATTTTATTTTATTTTTTTAATAATTAATTAAAATTTTTATACACCCACTCAATAGTTATATGCCCTTAGAAACATAAAATCTTAGAATTATCGCCCTTAGATATGACCTAGATACCACCCCTTACCCCTTACCCAACTATATGACCGAGGAGGAGTGAAAATCAACCGAGGTCAAGGTCAATTGAGGAGGCTCCTCCAAATCATAACCGATTTGCACATTGTATACTACTCATACTCCGTGTTCGCCCGAAGCCCGTCAGCGGGCAGAGACCACTGGACAGCAGACAAGAAGCATGGTGTAAGGGGGGGGGGGGGGTGACCAGATACAGAAATGATTGAGTTTAAGGTATAGTTGATTAAGGATAGAGTTATGCTGTGATAGATGTGTATTATAACTTGTGAATGCATTTGTATAGACTCTGTGATATTGTGATGATATTCGCCAGAGAATAAATTAGACTCTTAAGACATATCATAGAGTTTGTTGCCTGTCCTGAACCCGAGTCCTGTTCCTAGAGTTGTAAGACTTTGACACCAGTGTTTCCCAATCTTTTTTGTGTTGTGCCACACCAAAGCCTTTCTAAAATTCTTATGCACCCCCCCCCCCCCCCGCACCCCCCCCCCCCAACCAACATATACATAATTTTTAATATTCAGAAATTGAAATGTTCACTAAAGAAACTTGAATGATAGGTTTTAGGAAGAAATCAATCAATAGGAAACTATTGAGCAAACACAGTAAGTAAATTTTCAAAAAACATATAATGGAGAACTGAAATTCCAGTACAAAATAATTTTAATGAAAGATTTTTTCTATATTATTTTAATTGTTAGTAATTATTTATTATTTAAATTGAGTGAGATCCTTGCGCTTGATGCTTGCTGCAAAGAGATTTTATGTCAGGTTCCAATTTAGTTAACTTCAGTCTCAAGTCTCCCCGTTTTGTTATATCCAGCCGATTTCCTTTTTTTTTAAAGCAGCAAATCCGCATTCAGCTAAATATGAAGATGGAAACAGTAACAATAGTTATCTTTTACATTTGGTTGCATTTGGATATTTGATTTTGGTTTCCTAACAAAATCATGCCATCTCTCCTTTTATATTAAGCTAGCTGACCCGGCCCGGCTTCGCCCAGACCCTGGTGGGGAGCATCTCATTTAATTCATATAAGTAGTCATATAAGTTCTCGTTCCCGTTACCGACTATCTGTCTGTCTGTCTGTCTGTCTGTCTGTCTATCTGTCTGTCTGTCTGTCTGACCCGGCCCGTCTTCGCCCAGACCCTGATGGGGAGAATCTCATTTAATTCATATAAGTAGTCATATAAGTTCCCGTTCCGACTATCTATCTGTCTGTCTGTCTGACCCGGCCCGGCATCGCCCAACCCCTGGTGGGGAGAATCTCATTTAATTCATATAAGTAGTCATATAAGTTCCCGACTGTCTGTCTGTCTGTCTGTCTGTCTGTCTGTCTATCTATCTATCTATCTGTCTGTCTGTCTGACCCGGCCCATCCCATGGTGGAGAGCATCTCATTTAAATTATATAAGTAGTCATATAAGATCCCGTTCCCGACTATCTGTCTGACTGTCTGTCTGTCTTGGGTAAATGGAGGAGGGAGGAGGAAGAGGGAGGTGGAGGAGGGAAGAGGAGGGAGGAGGAGGGAGGAGACAGGAGGAGTAGGGAGGAATATGAGGGAGGAGGAGGGATTAGGAGGAGTAGGGAGGAGTAGTGTGGAGGAGGAGGCGAGGAGGAGGGAGGAGGAGGGAGAAGGAGGGAGGAGGAGAAGGGAGCAGGAGGAGGAGAGGGAGGAAAAGGGAGGAGGAGGGAGGAGGAGGAGAGAGTAGGAGGATGGAGGAGGCGGAGGGAGAAGGAAGAGGGAGGAGGAAGAGGGAGAATGAGGAGGGAGAAGGAGGAGAAGGAGGGAGAGGAGGGGAGGAGGAGGGAGGCGGAGAGAGGAGGAGGAGGGAGGAAGAGGGAGGAGGAGGAATGTGAAGGGAGGAGGAGGGGGGAGGTAGAGGGAGGAGGAGGAGGAGAGGAGGAGGAGGGAGGAGGCGGAGAGGGAGGAGGCGGAGAGGGAGGAGGGGGAGGAGGAGGAGGAGGGAGGAGGAGTGATGAGGAGGGAGGAGGAGAGAGGAGGAGGAGGGAGGAGGAAGAGGGAGGAGGAGGAATGTGAAGGGAGTAGGAGGGAGGAGGTAGAGGGAGGAGGAGGGAGGAGGAGGAGTGAGGAGGAGGAGATGGAAGAGGAGGAAGGAGGAGGGGGGAGGGAGGAGGAGGAGGAGGGAGGAAGAAGGAGGAGGGAGAAGGAGGGATGAGGAGGAGGAGAGAGGAGGAGGAAGAGGGAGGAGGAGGAATGTGAAGGGAGGAGGAGGTAGAGGGAGGAGGAGGGAGGAGGAGAAGGAAGAGGGAGGAGGAGGGAGGAGGTAGAGGGAGGAGGAGGAGGAGGAGTGAGGAGGAGGAGGAAGGAGGAGCTGGAGGGAGGAGGAGGGAGGAAGAAGGAGGAGGAGGGAGAAGGAGGAGGAGGAGGAGGAGGGAGGAGGAGGAAGAGGGAGGAGGAGGAATGTGAAGGGAGGAGGAGGGATAGGGAGGATGGGAAGAGGAAGAGGGTAGGAGGAAGAGTGGAGAGGAGGAGGGAGGATGTAGAGGGAGGAGGAGGGAGGAAAAGGGAGGAGTAGAGAGGAGGAGGAGGGAGGGGGTAGGTTGAGGAGGAAGAGGGGAGGAGGAGGGAGGAGAAGGAAGGAGGAGGAAGAAGGAGGAGGAAGAGGGAGGAGGAGGATGGAGGAGGGAGAGGGAGGAGGAGGAAGGAGGAAGAGGGAGGAGGAGGATGGAGGAGGGAGAGGGAGGAGGGAAAGAGGAAGAGGGTAGGAGGAGGATGGAGGGGAGAGGAGGAGAAGGAGGGAGGAGGATAAGGAGGAGGAGGGAGGAGGAGGGGATAGGAGGAGGGAGGAGGCAGAGGGAGAAGAAGGAAGGAGGAGGAGGAAGGAGGGAGAGGAAGGAGGAGAATGAGGAGGGGAGGAAGGAAAGGGAGGTGGAAGAGGAGGGAGGAGGAAAGAGGTAGGGGGAGGAGGAGGTAGAGGGAGGAGGAAGGAAAGGGAGGAGGAAGAGGAGGAGAAGGGAGAGGAGGGTGGAGGGAGGAGGAAGAGGTAGAGGGAGGAGGAGGGAGGAGGAGGAAGAGGAAGAGGGAGAAGAAGGAGAAGGAGGAGTGAGGATGATGAGGGAGAAGGAGGCAGGAGGAGGAGGAGGGAGGCAGGAGGAGGAGGAGGGATAAGGAGGGAGAGGGAGGAGAAGGGAAGATGAGGGAGGAGGGGAAGGAGGCGGAGGAGTAGGAGGGAGGAGGATGGAGGAGGAGGGGAGAGGAAGAGGGAGAAGAAAGAGGGAGAAGGAGGAGGGAGTCGGGAGAGGGATGAGAGGGAGGAAGAAGAGAGGAGGAGAGAGTTCGCCATTCCGAATTCATACTCGTCTAGTTCTTCCCTTCTACACGACTGTAGATAACTTCCTTACACATAAAAAGATGAATTGTTATTGATATTGCCGTGGCATGGAGGAATATCAGCAGCAGAGTTGATCCAAAAAACGAAAGACTGAGATCTACGGAGAGCCATGAACGCCTACGCCAGCCGGCACGGCACTTGATGATGATGATTGCCGTGTGACGATTCTGTGTAGTCACGTCATTTTCTTCCCTTTCCCTAGCGTTTTGGTTCGGGGATTCTTTCATCATCATCATCATATATTTACGTACGTATTTTGGGAGGGGGAGGAGGGAGGAGGAGGAAGAAGAAAAAAAAACTATGACAGTTGACAGCTCTGGAATGAAAGGAAGGGGTGTAGAAAATTTCATCTCAATCGGATGGGCCGTTCGCGAACAAATAAAGGACATACATATTTACATACATACATATATACATATACACATACACTTTGTTTTATAGATATAGATAAAGTTTTAATTGACTCATCATTTTGCATTTCTGCGAGTTCTTTTTGATACTGCATATTTGAAATATCAGACAAATCCACTAATATTGGCTGCATCATCCAAGTTGGGAAATCAATTAGTTTCAAATCAGAAAATCTTTCAGATGATCGACAATAACATATATAGCGGTATCAGTCACTTCAAATTTTTGGAGCCAATGAAACTTTTCAAAATTTTTGTTGTATATGTCTGACATAATTCAATAAAGGTAATGAAAACAGATATCTTCGCTTTTTCATCGACAACAGTTCTATTTGTTCCTTGAAGTTGTTTATTTAATATATTTAGTTTTTCAAAGATATCGGCTAAGTAACCCACAAATGCCGGTCTCTCTGGCTGTGGGGTTACAACACTTTCTCTCTGTAATCCCGTTTATCACGCAGAGTCTCGCAGCGGAGCGAGAACTGAGGTGGTTCGACCCCCGCTCGTGACTTGCGGATACTGAGCCGGCCGCTCAGAAAGCAATGGCAAACTACTGAGCGTAATCTTGCCAAGAGATCAACAGACAGCTGAAAGATGCTGCTGTTGACAGCTAAGTCCTGTAAAAGGATACGCAAAACATTGAACCCACAAATGCCTTACCTTCGACCGATAACAGATTTTTCATTTCAGGTTTATCGCTTAAAAAATCCTTTTCGAGAGCCATCTTACTTTCTGTGTGGAGTATAAGTCTCACAAGGTCTTCATTTTGTTCTTCACAAAATAACTTGAAGAGACGTTCACATTTGGCACTAGCTTTAATAGCATTGATACACTTTATAACTAAATTTAGAACTTCATTTAGAACAGGCAAAATGTTTTTAGCTACCAAGTTTTCCCTGTGAATAACACAATGTAAAAGAAGCATTTCTGGATTCTCATCTTTCATCAATTTTAAGCAACCATTTTCTTCCCCATCATCTGCAGCACAAGATGTTATATTTTTCAGTGGTGTATTATTTTAGCTTACTCTAGCTTTAGAATGGAGGTGGAGGTGGTCAGTGCAGCTTTCCGCTGGATGGAGAATACGACACACACACACACACACACACACACACACACACACACACACACACATCGTGATTGTAACTGGCCCAGAAAGCATGCTGAGGAAGGTGAGGACAGACAAGCCTTCGGGCAGAGTGGCTTGCTTAGCTTCGGAGGTCACGGGTGGAAAGCATCACCTGGATCTTTTCTCCGGGGCATGCCGGTGTGCTGGGGAATGAACAGGCGGACAGATTGGCTGGCTCTGCAAAACTTGGTTCAGTATTGATGCATGACAAGACAGACGTGGTTGCGACTTGTGGGAACACGTCTACACCTCGGAGGAGCAAATGGGTCACCATGGTCTGGCAAGAATGAGACAGCGAGGAGTGACAAGGGGATCTGGTCGACGCTCAGAGGAAAGGCGAGACGGACATATAATCAGACTGCTACTGGTGCTATTGGTGTTGGAACTCTTCGCTGGCTGCTGAGCATGGGGATGGGGCGCTTATGGGAATGCCCCGAATGCTGTGATGTCGGTTTCTAAATCAATCAATCAATCAATCAGCATACTATATATATATATATATATATATATATATATATATATATATATATATATATATATATATATATATATATATATATATATATATATATATATATATCTTTAGAGGTAGTGATGCTTTATAATGATTTACGGAACAACATTTCTTCAGCAAAATCACCATTATCAATACAGCTTACGTAAGTTATAAGTATGGCCTCACTGTCTCGCTAAGTTGATTCATCCATTTGCAACGAGTTTTCTTGTTTTCAGCTTTTCAACAAGTTGTATTTCAATATCCTCACTCATTTCGTCTATTATTCTGCTAACAGTATTGTTAATTAGTAGCATACTTTAACATCTTGGTCATCTTTTTCCAGAACTGTTTTAAGAAATGCTGATATTGATGGTTTGATTAAATTCTCCCCTATAGTGTGATTTTCCAAGATTTAGCGATGAGTAATGAAATTTGATAACTAGCCTCAAGAGTACGATTGATAGTTGCATTATGAGCAGGAAATAGAGACTTTAATGTTACTCTTTTTTTTCAAAATTTTTATTTAAAGTTTAAAAGTAATTCAAATCTGAATTAATATGAGCATTATGTAATGTGTCTCTTGCCACCAGATCTCTTTGCCCTATATAGCGAAGTAATAATGAGAGAGATCAAAGAGATGCCTGGAATACTAGTTGGAGGTTATAAAATAAATAATATACGCTATGTAAATGACACAGTATTGGTGGCGGATAAATCAACAGACCTACAACAATTGTTGGACACTGTAGAAATAGAGAGTGCAAAGAAAGGACTCTCCTTGAATATCAAGAAAACAGTAACAATGGTGATATCAAAGAAAATGGTGACACCAAAATGTGACACAGAAATAGAAGGAAACATTCTTACCCAAGTGGATAATTTTAGATACCTAGGGGCATTTATGCCGGTCTCTCTGGCTGTGGGGTTACAACACTTTCTCTCTGTAATCCCGTTTATCACGCAGAGTCTCGTAGCGGAGCGAGAACTGAGGTGGTTCGACCCCCGCTCGTGACTTGCGGATACTGAGCCGGCCGCTCAGAAAGCAATGGCAAACTACTGAGCGTAATCTTGCCAAGAGATCAACAGACAGCTGAAAGATGCTGCTGTTGACAGCTAAGTCCTGTAAAAGGATACGCAAAAAAAAGGGGGGGGGGCATTTATAACATCAGATGGAAGATGTACAACAGAGATTAATAGCAGAATAGGGCAGGCAAAAGCCGCATTTCACAAAATGAAGAGTATCTTATGCAATAAGTCACAATCACTTAATGTAAGGAAGAGAGTGCTGAAATGCTATGTAGAACCAGTTTTGCTGTATAGCAGTGAATCTTTGAATGTAAATGAACAAATTAGGAAGAACTTAGAAGCAACAGAGATGTGGTTCCTGAGACGAATGTTGCGAATTCTTTAGACTGCCAGAGTAACTAACAACGATTGCCTGAAACAGGCTAATGAAACTAAAACATTTTATACAACAATAAGGAAGAGACAAACATCATTCTTCAGTCATGTGATGAAAAGAGAGGCATTGGAGAACATCGTAACAACTGGAAAGATCGAGGGGAAGAGAGGCAGAGCAGACCAAGAGAAATTATGCTGGATGGATCGAGACGGTGGCATGGAGGAATATCAGCAGCAGAGTTGATTCAGAAAACCAAAGACCGAGATCTGTTGAGAGCCATGAACGCCTCCGTCAGCTGGCAGGGCACTTGATGATGATGATGATGATGATGATTATGTTTCGCCTTCAAATGTGCCTTAAGATGACCTCGTTTCATTGATTCGGTCAAGCATTGTTAGCATAAAAGACAAAAAGGGTGACTATTCATCGTGGACAGCGGGTATGAAACCAAATTTTAAATATTCCTCCGAATACTGATACATTTTTTTCCTGCTTACACTATGGGCTGAAAGAAATAAATATAACATCAACTAAAAACTAAATAAAAAACCTGAACTGGAGTAAACTTAGACTAGCAATGCATATTTAAATATGTATGGCACATTTTAAAAAAACACACTTTTTCTATTGACAAATTTTTCTGGAAAATAATGCTTCTACAACTGAAATTAATAAAAATTACCAATTTAATTTACATACCATTTATATATCACTTATATTTATACAATGTATATGTCACAATGTTCTTTATCATAACTGAGTGAGATGGTCGTTTTCTAGGTAACACTGCTCCTTGTATGTCACTGAATGTAAGTCGAGTTAGCTACCTGTCTCATAATCCAACTCACCCCCGCAGTACACATCCACCAGTCATTAAACAAGATTGAGTTGGCGCACATAATCCTTTAATGAAAAAAAAAAAAAACACGGACAAACAGAACATAATTCTATATCCAGAAAACAATATAATCCACAGAATTTATCTATCCTCCTCACAAGTTAACCAGCAGACATCACTACCTTCTCACGGCTTTATAAATCTCCACTTTACTAGACAGTTGTCCAGTTGCTATACACGACTGGACTTCACACAATACAATCCACACACTGGGTCTATCCTCCATTAGCTATCTAGCTCACTTTGGGTTCAAGCTTCCATTAACTATCCAACCCCCACTGGGTTTTAGGCCTGCATTCACAACTCCGAGAATAACACAACACAGGATGGAGCTCTCTTTCTAACTCAGCTCCTATCCTTCGACTACCCGACCAGCTCGGAGTCTAAATATCCACTGTCAACACGATCCGACCCTCAGTCTATCTGCGCTCCCACTGTCCTATCAAGTCCCCTGACTTCACACAAAACTCCACTGTCTCTCACCCCATTCACCCAAGGGGTCTGTATCTACCCTCACCATTATTTCTCAGGGCTGGTTGTTTTTCTCATAGTCCCACTACAGGTCACTGTCCTTACTGTCAATGACCCAGGCATATGTCATTACCCCCCTCTTAAAAGAAAATATCGTTTTTAAATGTTGGGAGACTAATACTTATTAAATATGTGACCCAGACATATTGTCTGGGTAGCTCTAAGAATGGCTCCATCTCACTTTAGGTACCACACTAAATAATATATCAGATAATCCCAGTACACTCCCATATTCCCTACACATCAATTCAAACAACTTTCCATCTTGTGTATCAATGCATAGCCTAAAACATTGCATAATAATCAACACATCATATAAAACATAATGTTTGTGTACCCGCAGGTCTAGCATATAATATAAATATGCAGATGACACAGTATTGGTGGCGGATAATTCAACAGACCTACAACAATTATTAGACGTTGAGGTAACAGAGAGTGCAAGGAAAGGACTCTCCTTGAATATCAAGAAAACAGTAACAATGGTGATATCAAAGAAAATGGTGACACCAAAATGTGACACAGAAATAGAAGGAAACATTCTTACCCAAGTGGATAATTTTAGATACCTAGGGGCATTTATAACATCAGATGGAAGATGTACAACAGAGATTAATAGCAGAATAGGGCAGGCAAAAGCCGCATTTCAGAAAATGAAGAGTATCTTATGCAATAAGTCACAATCACTTAATGTAAGGAAGAGAGTGCTGAAATGCTATGTAGAACCAGTTTTGCTGTATAGCAGTGAATCTTTGAATGTAAATGAACAAATTAGGAAGAACTTAGAAGCAACAGAGATGTGGTTCCTGAGACGAATGTTGCGAATTCCTTAGACTGCCAGAGTAACTAACAACGATTGCCTGAAACAGGCTAATGAAACTAGAACATTGTATACAACAATAAGGAAGAGACAAACATCCTTCTTCAGTCATGTGATGAAAAGAGAGGCATTGGAGAACATCGTAACAACTGGAAAGATCGAGGGGAAGAGAGGCAGAACAGACCAAGAGAAATTATGCTGGATAGATCGAGACGGTGGCATGGAGGAATATCAGCAGCAGAGTTGATTCAGAAAACCAAAGACCGAGATCTGTTGAGAGCCATGAACGCCTACGTCAGCTGGCAGGGCACTTGATGATGATGATGATGATTATGTTTCGCCTTCAAATGTGCCTTAAGATGACCTCGTTTCATTGATTCGTTGGTCAAGCATTGTTAGCATAAAAGACAAAAAGGTGACTATTCATCGTGGACAGCGGGTATGAAACCAAATTTTAAATATTCCTCCGAATACTGATACATTTTTTTCCTGCTTGCACTATGGGCTGAAAGAAATAAATATAACATCAGCTAAAAACTAAATAAAAAACCTGAACTGGAGTAAACTTAGACTAGCAATGCATATTTAAATATGTATGGCACATTTTTAAATAACACACTTTTTCTATTAACAATTTTTTCTGGAAAATAATGCTTCTACAACTGAAATTAATAAAAATTACCAATTTAATTTACATACCATTTATATATCACTTATATTTATACAATGTATATGTCACAATGTTCTTTATCATAACTGAGTGAGATGGTCGTTTTCTAGGTAACACTGCTCCTTGTATGTCACTGAATGTAAGTCGAGTTAGCTACCTGTCTCATAATCCAACTCACCCCCGCAGTACACATCCACCAGTCATTAAACAAGATTGAGTTGGCGCACATAATCCTTTAATGAAAAAAAAAAAACACGGACAAACAGAACATAATTCTATATCCAGAAAACAATATAATCCACAGAATTTATCTATCCTCCTCACAAGTTAACCAGCAGACATCACTACCTTCTCACGGCTTTATAAATCTCCACTTTACTAGACAGTTGTCCAGTTGCTATCCACGACTGGACTTCACACAATACAATCCACACACTGGGTCTATCCTCCATCAGCTATCCAGCTCACTTTGGGTTCAAGCTTCCAATAACTATCCAACCCCCACTGGGTTTTAGGCCTGCATTCACAACTCCGAGAATAACACAACACAGGATAGAGCTCTCTTTCTAACTCAGCTCCTATCCTTCGACTACCTGACCAGCTCGGAGTCTAAATATCCACTGTCAACACGATCCGACCCTCAGTCTATCTGCGCTCCCACTGTCCTATCAAGTCCCCTGACTTCACACAAAACTCCACTGTCTCTCACCCCATTCACCCAAGGGGTCTGTATCTACCCTCACCATTATTTCTCAGGGCTGGTTGTTTTTCTCATAGTCCCACTACAGGTCACTGTCCTCACTGTCAATGACCCAGGCATATGTCATTACCCCCCTCTTAAAAGAAAATATCGTTTTTAAATGTTGGGAGACTAATACTTATTAAATATGTGACCCAGACATATTGTCTGGGTAGCTCTAAGAATGGCTCCATCTCACTTTAGGTACCACACTAAATAATATATAAGATAATCCCAGTACACTCCCATATTCCCTACACATCAATTCAAACAACTTTCCATCTTGTGTATCAATGCATAGCCTTAAACATTGCATAATGATCAACACATCATATAAAACATAATGTTTGTGTACCCGCAGGTCTAGCATATAATATAAATAATATACGCTATGCAGATGACACAGTAATGGTGGCGGATAATTCAACAGACCTACAACAATTATTAGACGTTGAGGTAACAGAGAGTGCAAGGAAAGGACTCTCCTTGAATATCAAGAAAACAGTAACAATGGTGATATCAAAGAAAATGGTGACACCAAAATGTGACACAGAAATAGAAGGAAACATTCTTACCCAAGTGGATAATTTTAGATACCTAGGAGCATTTATAACATCAGATGGAAGATGTACAACAGAGATTAATAGCAGAATAGGGCAGGCAAAAGCCGCATTTCAGAAAATGAAGAGTATCTTATGCAATAAGTCACAATCACTTAATGTAAGGAAGAGAGTGCTGAAATGCTATGTAGAACCAGTTTTGCTGTATAGCAGTGAATCTTTGAATGTAAATGAACAAATTAGGAAGAACTTAGAAGCAACAGAGATGTGGTTCCTGAGACGAATGTTGCGAATTCCTTAGACTGCCAGAGTAACTAACAACGATTGCCTGAAACAGGCTAATGAAACTAGAACATTGTATACAACAATAAGGAAGAGACAAACATCCTTCTTCAGTCATGTGATGAAAAGAGAGGCATTGGAGAACATCGTAACAACTGGAAAGATCGAGGGGAAGAGAGGCAGAGCAGACCAAGAGAAATTATGCTGGATGGATCGAGACGGTGGCATGGAGGAATATCAGCAGCAGAGTTGATTCAGAAAACCAAAGACCGAGATCTGTTGAGAGCCATGAACGCCTACGTCAGCTGGCAGGGCACTTGATGATGATGATGATTATGTTTCGCCTTCAAATGTGCCTTAAGATGACCTCGTTTCATTGATTCGTTGGTCACGCATTGTTAGCATAAAAGACAAAAAGGTGACTATTCATCGTGGACAGCGGGTATGAAACCAAATTTTAAATATTCCTCCGAATACTGATAAATGTTTTTCCTGCTTGCACTATGGGCTGAAAGAAATAAATATAACATCAACTAAAAACTAAATAAAACACCTGAACTGGAGTAAACATAGACTAGCAATGCATATTTAAATATGTATGGCACATTTTAAAAAAACACACTTTTTCTATTGACAAATTTTTCTGGAAAATAATGCTTCTACAACTGAAATTAATAAAAATTACCAATTTAATTTACATACCATTTATATATCACTTATATTTATACAATGTATATGTCACAATGTTCTTTATCATAACTGAGTGAGATGGTCGTTTTCTAGGTAACACTGCTCCTTGTATGTCACTGAATGTAAGTCGAGTTAGCTACCTGTCTCATAATCCAACTCACCCCCGCAGTACACATCCACCAGTCATTAAACAAGATTGAGTTGGAGCACATAATCCTTTAATGCAAAAAAAAAAAAAAAAAAACACGGACAAACAGAACATAATTCTATATCCAGAAAACAATATAATCCACAGAATTTATCTATCCTCCTCACAAGTTAACCAGCAGACATCACTACCTTCTCACGGCTTTATAAATCTCCACTTTACTAGACAGTTGTCCAGTTGCTATCCACGACTGGACTTCACACAATACAATCCACACACTGGGTCTATCCTCCATCAGCTATCCAGCTCACTTTGGGTTCAAGCTTCCATTAACTATCCAACCCCCACTGGGTTTTAGGCCTGCATTCACAACTCCGAGAATAACACAACACAGGATAGAGCTCTCTTTCTAACTCAGCTCCTATCCTTCGACTACCCGACCAGCTCGGAGTCTAAATATCCACTGTCAACACGATCCGACCCTCAGTCTATCTGCGCTCCCACTGTCCTATCAAGTCCCCTGACTTCACACAAAACTCCACTGTCTCTCACCCCATTCACCCAAGGGGTCTGTATCTACCCTCACCATTATTTCTCAGGGCTGGTTGTTTTTCTCATAGTCCCACTACAGGTCACTGTCCTCACTGTCAATGACCCAGGCATATGTCATTACCCCCCTCTTAAAAGAAAATATCGTTTTTAAAGGTTGGGAGACTAATACTTATTAAATATGTGACCCAGACATATTGTCTGGGTAGCTCTAAGTATGGCTCCATCTCACTTTAGGTACCACACTAAATATTATATAAGATAATCCCAGTACACTCCCATATTCCCTACACATCAATTCAAACAACTTTCCATCTTGTGTATCAATGCATAGCCTAAAACATTGCATAATAATCAACACATCATATAAAACATAATGTTTGTGTACCCGCAGGTCTAGCATATAATATAAATAATATACGCTATGCAGATGACACAGTATTGGTGGCGGATAATTCAACAGACCTACAACAATTATTAGACGTTGAAGTAACACAGAGTGCAAGGAAAGGACTCTCCTTGAATATCAAGAAAACAGTAACAATGGTGATATCAAAGAAAATGGTGACACCAAAATGTGACACAGAAATAGAAGGAAACATTCTTACCCAAGTGGATAATTTTAGATACCTAGGGGCATTTATAACATCAGATGGAAGATGTACAACAGAGATTAATAGCAGAATAGGGCAGGCAAAAGCCGCATTTCAGTAAATGAAGAGTATCTTATGCAATAAGTCACAATCACTTAATGTAAGGAAGAGAGTGCTGAAATGCTATGTAGAACCAGTTTTGCTGTATAGCAGTGAATCTTTGAATGTAAATGAACAAATTAGGAAGAACTTAGAAGCAACAGAGATGTAGTTCCTGAGACGAATGTTGCGAATTCCTTAGACTGCCAGAGTAACTAACAACGATTGCCTGAAACAGGCTAATGAAACTAGAACATTGTATACAACAATAAGGAAGAGACAAACATCCTTCTTCAGTCATGTGATGAAAAGAAAGGCATTGGAGAACATCGTAACAACTGGAAAGATCGAGGGGAAGAGAGGCAGAGCAGACCAAGAGAAATTATGCTGGATGGATCGAGACAGTGGCATGGAGGAATATCAGCAGCAGAGTTGATTCAGAAAACCAAAGACCGAGATCTGTTGAGAGCCATGAACGCCTACGTCAGCTGGCAGGGCACTTGATGATGATGATGATGATTATGTTTCGCCTTCAAATGTGCCTTAAGATGGCCTCGTTTCATTGATTCGTTGGTCAAGCATTGTTAGCATAAAAGACAAAAAGGTGACTATTCATCGTGGACAGCGGGTATGAAACCAAATTTTAAATATTCCTCCGAATACTGATACATTTTTTTCCTGCTTGCACTATGGGCTGAAAGAAATAAATATAACATCAACTAAAAACTAAATAAAAAACCTGAACTGGAGTAAACTTAGACTAGCAATGCATATTTAAATATGTATGGCACATTTTTAAAAAACACACTTTTTCTATTGACAAATTTTTCTGGAAAATAATGCTTCTACAACTGAAATTAATAAAAATTACCAATTTAATTTACATACCATTTATATATCACTTATATTTATACAATGTATATGTCACAATGTTCTTTATCATAACTGAGTGAGATGGTCGTTTTCTAGGTAACACTGCTCCTTGTATGTCACTGAATGTAAGTCGAGTTAGCCACCTGTCTCATAATCCAACTCACCCCCGCAGTACACATCCACCAGTCATTAAACAAGATTGAGTTGGCGCACATAATCCTTTAATGCAAAAAAACAAAAACAAAAACACGGACAAACAGAACATAATTCTATATCCAGAAAACAATATAATCCTCAGAATTTATCTATCCTCCTCACAAGTTAACCAGCAGACATCACTACCTTCTCACGGCTTTATAAATCTCCACTTTACTAGACAGTTGTCCAGTTGCTATCCACGACTGGACTTCACACAATACAATCCACACACTGGGTCTATCCTCCATCAGCTATCCAGCTCACTTTGGGTTCAAGCTTCCATTAACTATCCAACCCCCACTGGGTTTTAGGCCTGCATTCACAACTCCGAGAATAACACAACACAGGATAGAGCTCTCTTTCTAACTCAGCTCCTATCCTTCGACTACACGACCAGCTCGGAGTCTAAATATCCACTGTCAACACGATCCGACCCTCAGTCTATCTGCGCTCCCACTGTCCTATCAAGTCCCCTGACTTCACACAAAACTCCACTGTCTCTCACCCCATTCACCCAAGGGGTCTGTATCTACCCTCACCATTATTTCTCAGGGCTGGTTGTTTTTCTCATAGTCCCACTACAGGTCACTGTCCTCACTGTCAATGACCCAGGCATATGTCATTACCCCCCTCTTAAAAGAAAATATCGTTTTTAAATGTTGGGAGACTAATACTTATTAAATATGTGACCCAGACATATTGTCTGGGTAGCTCTAAGAATGGCTCCATCTCACTTTAGGTACCACACTAAATAATATATAAGATAATCCCAGTACACTCCCATATTCCCTACACATCAATTCAAACAACTTTCCATCTTGTGTATCAATGCATAGCCTTAAACATTGCATAATAATCAACACATCATATAAAACATAATGTTTGTGTACCCGCAGGTCTAGCATATAATATAAATAATATACGCTATGCAGATGACACAGTATTGGTGGCGGATAATTCAACAGACCTACAACAATTATTAGACGTTGAAGTAACAGAGAGTGCAAGGAAAGGACTCTCCTTGAATATCAAGAAAACAGTAACAATGGTGATATCAAAGAAAATGGTGACACCAAAATGTGACACAGAATTAGAAGGAAACATTCTTACCCAAGTGGATAATTTTAGATACCTAGGGGCATTTATAACATCAGATGGAAGATGTACAACAGAGATTAATAGCAGAATAGGGCAGGCAAAAGCCGCATTTCAGAAAATGAAGAGTATCTTATGCAATAAGTCACAATCACTTAATGTAAGGAAGAGAGTGCTGAAATGCTATGTAGAACCAGTTTTGCTGTATAGCAGTGAATCTTTGAATGTAAATGAACAAATTAGGAAGAACTTAGAAGCAACAGAGATGTGGTTCCTGAGACGAATGTTGCGAATTCCTTAGACTGCCAGAGTAACTAACAACGATTGCCTGAAACAGGCTAATGAAACTAGAACATTGTATACAACAATAAGGAAGAGACAAACATCCTTCTTCAGTCATGTGATGAAAAGAGAGGCATTGGAGAACATCGTAACAACTGGAAAGATCGAGGGGAAGAGAGGCAGAGCAGACCAAGAGAAATTATGCTGGATGGATCGAGACGGTGGCATGGAGGAATATCAGCAGCAGAGTTGATTCAGAAAACCAAAGACCGAGATCTGTTGAGAGCCATGAACGCCTACGTCAGCTGGCAGGGCACTTGATGATGATGATGATGATTATGTTTCGCCTTGAAATGTGCCTTAAGATGACCTCGTTTCATTGATTCGTTGGTCAAGCATTGTTAGCATAAAAGACAAAAAGGTGACTATTCATCGTGGACAGCGGGTATGAAACCAAATTTTAAATATTCCTCCGAATACTGATAAATTTTTTTCCTGCTTGCACTATGGGCTGAAAGAAATAAATATAACATCAACTAAAAACTAAATAAAAAACCTGAACTGGAGTAAACTTAGACTAGCAATGCATATTTAAATATGTATGGCACATTTAAAAAAAAACACACTTTTTCTATTGACAAATTTTTCTGCAAAAATAATGCTTCTACAACTGAAATTAATAAAAATTACCAATTTAATTTACATACCATTTATATATCACTTATATTTATACAATGTATATGTCACAATGTTCTTTATCATAACTGAGTGAGATGGTCGTTTTCTAGGTAACACTGCTCCTTGTATGTCACTGAATGTAAGTCGAGTTAGCTACCTGTCTCATAATCCAACTCACCCCCGCAGTACACATCCACCAGTCATTAAACAAGATTGAGTTGGCGCACATAATCCTTTAATGCAAAAAAACAAAAACAAAAACACGGACAAACAGAACATAATTCTATATCCAGAAAACAATATAATCCACAGAATTTATCTATCCTCCTCACAAGTTAACCAGCAGACATCACTACCTTCTCACGGCTTTATAAATCTCCACTTTACTAGACAGTTGTCCAGTTGCTATCCACGACTGGACTTCACACAATACAATCCACACACTGGGTCTATCCTCCATCAGCTATCCAGCTCACTTTGGGTTCAAGCTTCCATTAACTATCCAACCCCCACTGGGTTTTAGGCCTGCATTCACAACTCCGAGAATAACACAACACAGGATAGAGCTCTCTTTCTAACTCAGCTCCTATCCTTCGACTACCCGACCAGCTCGGAGTCTAAATATCCACTGTCAACACGATCCGACCCTCAGTCTATCTGCGCTCCCACTGTCCTATCAAGTCCCCTGACTTCACACAAAACTCCACTGTCTCTCACCCCATTCACCCAAGGGGTCTGTATCTACCCTCACCATTATTTCTCAGGGCTGGTTGTTTTTCTCATAGTCCCACTACAGGTCACTGTCCTTACTGTCAATGACCCAGGCATATGTCATTACCCCCCTCTTAAAAGAAAATATCATTTTCAAATGTTGGGAGACTAATACTTATTAAATATGTGACCCAGACATATTGTCTGGGTAGCTCTAAGTATGGCTCCATCTCACTTTAGATACCACACTAAATAATATATCAGATAATCCCAGTACACTCCCATATTCCCTACACATCAATTCTAACAACTTTCCATCTTGTGTATCAATGCATAGCCTAAAACATTGCATAATAATCAACACATCATATAAAACATAATGTTTGTGTACCCGCAGGTCTAGCATATAATATAAATAATATACGCTATGCAGATGACACGGTATTGGTGGCGGATAATTCAACAGACCTACAACAATTATTAGACGTTGAAGTAACAGAGAGTGCAAGGAAAGGACTCTCCTTGAATATCAAGAAAACAGTAACAATGGTGATATCAAAGAAAATGGTGACACAAAAATGTGACACAGAAATAGAAGGAAACATTCTTACCCAAGTGGATAATTTTAGATACCTAGGGGCATTTATAACATCAGATGGATGATGTACAACAGAGATTAATAGCAGAATAGGGCAGGCAAAAGCAGCATTTCAGAAAATGAAGAGTATTTTATGGAATAAGTCACTATCACTGAATGTAAGAAAGAGAGTGCTGAAATGCTATGTAGAACCAGTTTTGCTGTATGGCAGTGAATCTTGGAATGTGAATGAACAAATTAGGAAGAACTTAGAAGCAACAGAGATGTGGTTCCTGAGACGAATGTTGCGAATTCCTTAGACTGCCAGAGTAACTAACAACGATTGCCTGAAACAGGCTAATGAAACTAGAACATTGTATACAACAATAAGGAAGAGACAAACATCATTCTTCAGTCATGTGATGAAAAGAGAGGCATTGGAGAACATCGTAACAACTGGAAAGATCGAGGGGAAGAGAGGCAGAGGCAGACCAAAAGAAATGATGCTGGATGGATTGAGACGGTAGCACGGAGGGATATCAGTAGCAGAGTTGATCCAGAAACCCAAAGGCCGAGATCTATGGAGAGCCATGAACGCCTACGCCAGCCGACACGGCACTTGATGATGATGACCTGCAGGTCTCTTACTAACTTCACGACCACACAAAACTATTTGTGTACCGACCCTATATCAGGTGGTTCTGTTCTTGCATTAACCATCCTCTGATTCCTGTCGATGCTGTGTCCACCTTTCATGTACCCATGATTCATGGTACCTATATATTTACAACATCTGTATGTGCCATGGACCGATATGAGGTAGACAGCGGTACACTGATAGAGTAAGAACATGTTTACCGTATACGAGTAATTGGCAGAGTAAGAACAGTTCACATGATCACGATGAACAAAGACACACGACTAAGTTGAGGGAAGTCGGTGACCAACAGATGATGATAATGAGCAAAGGTGAGTGACTCCGAGAAGTTGCGTATCACGTGACACTAGTTGTGTGTTCCACGGACAAGACACGGCTGGGGAGAATCAGTCTCGCCAGGGTCTGCGTTGGAGAAGGTTGTGAAAACAATTACAGAAGCCACGCGACATAAAGTTGACATTAATCCAAGGTTGGAACGACACTTCAGCCTGAGGCAAAAGTATGTTGCATAAACCGAGTGGCGAATTGTACAGCCAGTCAAGCTCGATAATCAGCACGCCGTGTGAACGGCAGTTGAGCACGGCACATGGCCGCTGTCAAGGGCAAGTCAGTCCGTAAGTTGATGCTAGAGATAACACTTGTATAAGAACTTTACTGCAGTGTTGAACATTGTTAGATTATTGTATATTTGTCGTATATTTTGAAGGGACTGGCAATCACTAAAGTGCATGACCCATCTCTGTTAAAGGAAGCTGGGCCCCATCCTCTTCTTCTTATATGTAAATAGATCAAGAATACGACCCTTGAAAGATTTACAGACTCGGATTTGGTTAATTGTCTAAGGGTGTGTGGTCCTCTTTTAATAGAAAAAGTAATCACTAGGTTTGTCCCCTGTCTTTCCACCTGGTATTCAATGGTGTAGCTCACGAACCCCCTTCTTCCATCTTAAGAAATTGTCTGAAAGACTTTTCTCAATAAGAATCAGGTGCAAAATAACATGGATTTGGAACAGTTAAAGATGAAGAGTCTCCTGTTCTCTTTCCTCAATTAAGAATGTATCTATGTGAATGTGTATTTGTTAATTAAACATTAAACAAACACAAGTGAGCATTGACAAAGTGTTTTACACAATAAGATTGAGATTTTCCACAGATAGTTGGACTGACACATTAAATGGAAGAGATCTTCACATTTAAACAAATTTATTGACTGGGCCAGTGTCTTTTGGCCTATTTGACATTTTCTTTTTTCATCAGCTGTTGACATGTACAGAATGAAATAGAACAATCTTTCATAGGACCAAACATAGTCAGTCAATAAATAATAACATTCATTGTATAGTGAGATGTTTTAACTACCAAATGTTGTATAGGTAAGTTCTTCTACATATAACCATAAATCAAGAAATCAGTTCCTGAGAGGGTGAAATTTGAGTGAGTGATAAGAAAACCTGGTGTGATGAGATGTGGGTAAGCCTGGGTCCATGGTCTGATGGATCCACCTCAGGTTGGGCCAGTTTAGCTTCACTGAAGGCTTCTCATTCTCTGCTTAAGGCTGGAGTCATCTGCCATCACAGGTGTTGATCATCTCGTTCACTCATCTTCCCTCTTTTTTGGTTAGGTGTGGCACCAAGACATCACTGTTTAAAATTCATATAGGTATGTATAATCCTTTACAGCATGTTCATAGTGTAAACACAACATAACAAAACAAAAATGATAAGATCAGAAGAAGTATTGTTGTGTTACTTTTGGGGTGGGTCAGAGATTATTACACTGGATGCAGCTTCTGTTGTCTGGTACCTGCTGTATGCATTTCCTCAGTGGACCTGTAGTTCAGTGAGTAGTGTACAGGCAGACACAGATAAGAGTGATAATGTGATGTTCCTTGAATCAATGTAATCAAGCTGACAGGCAAGATCAAGACAAGTATGAGGTGCATTTGTATAAATGGCATACATTTAAACATCCACATTACTCTATTTGTTCTACATTGTGTATATAATTGTTTATCTGTACTTTCCAAGGCAACTACTTGTCTTCCCCTTCTTATTCTAAATCATTTCCTTGTTCCTGCTGTTGTGGTGTGGAGTTGCGTGGTGTGAAGTGTATTGTGTTCAGTTAACTTCTGTTGTGTGGGGTTTCATAGCTTGTACTAATTGTCCTCACATCTACATCAGTTAATATGAGTTTAACTCATCTAGTGTGCTTTTATTGTGGTTCATGTCCAACATACAGAATTTCTGATGTGTATTTGTTACAAAATGTAATCTATACAAGGTCATGACACAATATATTAGAAAAACAGTTATACTTAAAGTACTTTTCCCTAATACTCTCCTCCTCTCTGTCTACTTATACTTCTCCTACATCTTTTACCAGTGCACATCAGGTCCATTCTGTTGGCGATCACAGTTGGCTATAGACCAAGGTAATTTTCACCCTTTAGTCTGAGCAGATTAAGTAGGTCGGCTATCACAAATGACGTTTGTGAACGTAAACCTATTTTAAGCAATGCAGTTGATGTAGTGCGTTGTCTAAATAAAATCTGACACATGAATAAACTAATTTCTATCAAATACTATTTGTTTTCAATTCGTAAAGAGAAAAGGAAGAGTATAATTCCTGTTTCAGTTCTTTAGATTGCAAAATAGACAGAATTAAGTACATTTTTAAAGCGAGGTAGTGTTTCGTTTGCACCAGCTGACTGTCTCTGCAGAAGCGTTTTTCTAGAAGTTTTTTTTTTTGATGAAAAGCATTTGAATGCATTGGAAATTTCACCTTATACATTATTCTGTGCTAGATTATAGTCATATGCACATAATGAAGTTGTTAGATGTAGTGTAGAATGTCAGAGTTTTGCATTTGAGAAATTATAAGATGTCGGTTTCGCCGGGGAATTGGCGCTGGTATTGAAGTTGCGGTCGGCAGTTTTTCACATTTTCAGAGATTTATTTTATCAAAAATACAATTCATTGGACGCACAACACTGGATACCTTTACTTTATACATCTTGGTACCACTTAGATCTGAGAATTTACAAGCTTACCTCAGACCAGATAAAACTGCCTGTTGTAAAAGTTTGAAAGTTGGACAACACATAGCTTTGGCGACTGCTTGCTTGCTCTGAAGTAGTAGAAGTGCGCGGTTTTATTAAAGCGGCGCCGAAGCTAGGGGGCGCTATATCCACGTGATGTGTAGCTCTACCATTCATATTCTATTCTGTTGACGCCAACTTTTCTATTATTATCCTGGCATCTGTCTGTCATTAGTGTCGCTTAGTGAGTTCGTGCTGTAATTGTTTTGATAATCTCTGGGTTGGTGTGAAACGTTGACGCGCTGAAAATGATGGATAGTGAATATGTGACAATATTCCTAGTATGTCAACCCGCACCTGTCGGCAATTGATTATTGTGAAGTGCGGCGATGATTGCCAATAATAAATACTCAGAAATAGGCAAGGACAGTGGCTTGTTTCCTACTTTAATGTGATACACGTTCCTGCTTACTTCTGTCACTGTGGCTGCACAGACGAGCCAGTAAGCAGCTTCATGGCAGTATGCTATCCCTAACCCTGTTTCAGTGATGTCGCGAACCCTCTTGTGGACTGACTTAAATTTTCTATCTGCGTCTTTCACCGTTACACTGGAGTCTCTGTTTAGTTTGGCCTCTTTATTAACTCTTGGCCCATATACCTGGCACCCTGCTCTCTGCTGCATACGATTTCTACCTATGTGCCCTGCACATGCCATATCCTGAGCTGTTCTTGTATATCGGTCTCTACGTGCTAAGGGTACTACTACTTGCCCACGTGCAGTTCCGCCATCTGAAAACCCGCGAGTGAGAACATTGTTCTTCCTCTTGAAGCACAATCTACCCTTCTTTGACTGCCTATTTTCTACTCTACAACACCCTTGGAAACCTTTGTCAAGAGTCGTCTCTTGTCTCTGGGAGTCACTAGCACTACATTTGAGATCCATTCTCACCTGCTCAGCTGTACTACTCTCTTCCTCAGTCCCTATGCCTACTTCAGCTATACTCTCTAATTTAGGTTTTCTTTTGGTAACTACCTCGTTACTGCTTACATTATATTCTATAGTCCCAATAAACTACTTCCTCTTCTGTACAATCTTTAACTCCTGGCACATTTCCGGTGATCAGATCAGCCACTGGTGCCTCTAGAACACACGCTGTCACTCTTCCTGTGATATATGGTGTTACCATTGTGATCACGGCTAATGGGTAGAATTCTACTGTCCCATTAAATGTTATGCATCTAATCTTTTTCCCTGTGTAATCCGAGGGATGTATTAAACTTTTTCTAACCCCGATAGACGTACATCCGGAATCCCTAATTGTTAACGCTGGTCTATCATTGACGAATCCCTGATGCAGCTTCAGACTTCCTCCTTCATGCACTGCTGATCCTGCTTTAACTGTGTGACCACATATTAAGACCGGCTGACCGTCTTTTTCAAAAAAAGGTTTGCATCCACTACAACTCTCGTTATTAAATGTCTCGATCACTTGCGCTGTATTTGCGTGCTCCATTTCTCCCATCGTATACTCATAGCTAACGTGCCCGGTCCCGCCACATTTGAAACAGATAAAAGCCTTCCTCCTATTATTCGTTGGTTCACTCTGTGGTTGTGCATCACACTGTGCTGCCTTATGTCTCCAGCTTCCACAATTCCAACATCCAGCATAACTATTTGGACGTCTCTGAAAATTCCCCCTTTTGTATGGGTAACGTCCTACTCTGCGAAAATGGTTGCCACGGAAACCATTGTCTTTAGGTCCTTGTTAATCTTGTCTTTGTGTTGAATCTACACTTTTTGATCTTGGTCTAATAACTTGATTCTGGTCTTGTTTTGTATACGCTGCACAGACTATTTCCTCACTCATTAGTCTACCAATAGTACTGTTAGGATGTGCAGTCATATAGTTTTGCCCTAACTGAGACATTGTATATGTCCTTTGGCTTACGTTCTTCAAAGAAAGCCACTAAGTTTGTATTGCATGAAGATACTACTTTGTCCCTTAACATTAAATCCACTAATTTATTAAAATCTTTTCCTACCTCTGCTAGCACCATCCATTTATGAAATGTGTTCTTCACTGTATTGACAAAATCTGTAAAATCCTGATTTGTCTCTGGCCCTAATTGTCTAAACTTTGTTCTGTATCCATGCTCAGTTAGTTGGAACTTTGTAAGCAAACGTTGACGCAATATAGTGTAATTATTTCTTTCTTCCAAAGGTAAATTAAGCATGGTATCTAGGGCCTTACCTGTTAGAAATTTACCCAGCGTCATGGCATATTCTCCTTCTGGAATGCCTAACGTTTTCGCAGATGCTTCTAATCTCCCAAGATATGATTCAAGATGGTCACGGTCTGTAAAATATGGCAATTTCAATCATTGTGACGACTGTGAAGGTCTTCTGCCTTCCTCACTTTGACTCTTAGATGATAGTTCTAATTTTCGGAGTGCAATTTCCGTTTCCATCTGACACTTGAGCTTCTCTTTCTCAGTTTCCATTTTCATTTGTGTCTCTTTCTCTTCATGTAAACGCTTGTTTTTAATTTCAGCTAACTTTACTTCCTGTAGGCGTTGGGCTTCAGCTAACTTTTCTTCCTGTAGGCGTTTTTGTTGCTCCATTTCTAGTTTCAATTGTGTGTATGTCTCTCTTTCTCTCTCTTCCTGTTGACGCTTGTTTTCCATTTCGGCTAACTTTACTTCCTGTAGACGCTTGGTTTCGAGTTCAGCCTGCCTCTGTTCTCTGCCAGCTTGCCTTTGTTTTCTTTCAGTATGTTTTTTGTTCTTTTGCTTCTGCATACTCCTGTAACTCTTTACCCTTCAGGCCTAACCTTTCACCTGCTTCAATATATTCCATTAGAGTAGGCATCTTGTACTTGTGGACGCGTTGCTGTCTGTCAGCCAACTATAAATGTAAAGACTCTGCTGCTAGTCTTTGTGTACCTTCCCTAAGTACACCACCCCTCCCTGTGTATGTAAATTCGTAATACCAATAATATCACTCTGTACTCACCCAATCACTCTACAAGCACTAGGTAGTGAGGGTGAAATATTATCTATACTCCCTCGCATATATCTCCAATAGCTGTAGAAAATTTCTGGAAATTTTTTTAAACATACATATAAATACATATACAAAAGAATGAATGATGCACACTAAGTGATGTCTATAAACGCTAGACGCACAAGCTGAGTACACGGAGACGGTGATCACAAATAAATAAACCACAGTAACATCCACAAGCTTGTGTGAGACGACCACAGTGCGCGTAATATATAAACTGACACAGGCCACTAGACAGTAGATATGACGAAAGATTACAATAATACCTGTACCCGAAGAACCAAATGTCATATGTAAATATAATGAAAAGAAGAAAAAAAAATATAATATCAAAATATACACAGATGTGACGTCAGACAACACGGCTCTAGATATTGGTTAGGCCCCCAATGCCAATGCACGACACGCTTACTTTTTAGCGTTTTCTTTACAAAAATATCTTAAGCACAAGAAATACCCACGTTTTGCAAAGCCTATCCTAATTTAGATAGAGATCGCAAAAAGCCCTATTCAACAACTACATGTAATAACATATCCATATATATATATAAGTCCACAAACGATAACGACAGTTAGAACGATGAGAGCAAACAAAATATCCAGATGGTTGGCCGACAAATATGTGCTTATTAATCCGTCGCCAAAAGTTCTTATTTTGTTGTTAATAGTTTTCCACAATAGGCTGGAAGTGTCTGTTGGTTAAAATTCCGAAATGTCTACGACACTAAATTCCAAAACGAATTATTGTTTTGTTGAGTGGTTACTTTCGCTGGACGTGGTGACAACAAAGTAATAGTCCAAACGTCTTGTCCCAACACAGTCCGTATCCTCTATGTTATGGATTCAATAAGAAAAAAATAATAGCAGCAAATGTTCAGCGCTTTAGCTCTTTATAGTAAGTTCTTTTTGACAACTGTATGCGACCATGCTCGCGGTGCCGACACGTAATCCTTCATTGTAAAAATGTTTGCTCATGACAGAGTAATGATAACAAAGGAATTCACAAAGCCGAACATAAATTCTGGTTTTCGATCAAAACAACTTGTTTTGTTCCTTCACGCTACATGAGTCATCTTGACCACAACAGGCCGTGGAAATTTCCTGAGTATCTTTACTCCCTATCCACCCCCGACTCACACTGTGAACTCAATTTCTCTTTATCACCGTCAGTGGAAAAATCCTCAGTAAACACTTTCCACACAACCTTCTCTGCCCCAATATGGCTGCTCTTTTTAACTCCATGGAAAATCACACTTTACACCAACCTCACCCGCTGGCCCCTGCTGAGGTATTATTTTTCTGTTTAACCATTAACCCGCACCAACTCTGGCTGCGGTAGGGGTACTGTTACTACCCCATTCGGTCACCTCTCCGTCGAATCAGCAACTGTCAATTCTGTCCATTCTACAAATCCATGTGAATCTCCCCTTCCCGAGAGTTTTCCAAACATGTACTTTCCCAGTACTGGTCGCTGGTGCACACGCGTCCTGTTAACTGCGTCAAAAAATATCGACCTGTCGACCTTGCGACCACACAGTGCGATTGCCTCGCCACACACACCTGTCTTCAGTGCGCACATGACTGACCCGCTCCTGTCGTAAACAACTTTTTGTCCACGCGACTTGCTACCTGTGCTGTTAACTGGCGCCCCGTCTCGTCTGTTTACGTGTGCTAACTGCCCGGTATCAAATTCACCTGTAGTGACCTTCTCGCGAACTGTCTGTTATCTTTGGTGTTCAATCCTGTCCTCGTCACACCCACACACACATGTCAGGTTATCGTCCAGCTAGTATCGTAGCGCCGACTTTTTTTTCCGCTGTTTTGACTGCTCACCAATTCTAACACAGGCGCAAATCTTGTCTTTATACTGTGGATACACTCCACTGTCCACCCTCTCTCTCTCTATGGCCTCATGTGAACAGTGTGTCAATTCTCCGACACCTTTTAAACGAAGTCGTCTGCTGGATACCATAGTTTTGTTTTGATAAAATTACCGTTGTAGTCAGGTGCTCGACAAATGTCTTTGAATTTAATAATAATATCCTCTCGAATCGAAGAGTCCAATATAAACAGAATGACAACCCTGTCTATATCGTACCGTGTTCTTTGACCGGAGAGCCTCCCAGATAATGTCACAATGTTCTTTATCATAACTGAGTGAGATGGTCGTTGTCTAGGTTACACTGCTCCTTGTATGTCACTGAATGTAAGTTGAGTTAGCCACCTGTCTCATAATTCAACTCACTCCCGCAGTACACATCCACCAGTCATTAAACAAGATTGAGTTGGCGCACATAATCCTTTAATGCAAAAAAAAAAAAACACGGACAAACAGAACATAATTCTATATCCAGAAAACAATATAATCCACAGAATTTATCTATCCTCCTCACAAGTTAACCATCACACATCACTGCCTTCTCACGGCTTTATAAATCTCCACTTTACTAGACAGTTGTCCAGTTGCTATCCACGACTGGACCTCACACAATACAATTCACACACTGGGTCTAGCCTCCACCAGCTATCCAACCCACTTTTGGTTCTGGCCTCCATTAACTATCCAACCCCCACTGGGTTTTAGGCCTGCATTCACAACACCGAGAATAACACAACACAGGATGGAGCTCTCTTTCTAACTCAGCTCCTATCCTTCGACTACCCGACCAGCTCGGAGTCTAAATATCCACTGTCAACACGATCCGATCCTCAGTCGATCTGCGCTCCCACTGTCCTATCAAGTACCATGACTTCCCACAAAACTCCACTGTCTCTCACCCCATCCACCCTAGGGGTCTGCATCTACCCTCACATTATTTCTCAGGGCTGGTTGTTTTTCTCATAGTCCCACTACAGGTCACTGTCCTCACTGTCAATGACCCAGGCATGTGTCAGTATAGATTTTTTTAAACAATGGGGCTTTTACAATAATTTAGCGGACGCTTATTTCAAATTAACACCAACGGTTATTGCTGAGCGTTACTGCTAAGCACTGCAGAAACTGAGATCCCGGCAATAAGTGATTCGTGCCATTTAGAACAAATAGTGTTAAATGCTTAGTGCCGGCCTAGTATAACCAGTAGTTCAACTCTAACGTCTAACAATGAAATCACGGCTACTAACATGGCGGACAGAAGTTACTTATACTGGACGTTTACCCAGCTAGAGTGGCGACTGAGAGTCGCCATACGGTTAACTTAAACTCTGCACGAGTCCATTTTCAAATTGCCCGCCTTAACAATCAAATTGCCCCCCTGTGGGGCGTGAGCCCCACGTTGGGAAACACTGCTGTAGACTATAGAACAGCTTCGGTAACATATCTTACAAGAAAACGTGGCTCAACAATTGACTGCCAACTAGCAGAACAGATAAATAATAAACGGCAGTACTGGAAAAATGTTCTTGAACGAGTTGTGGCAGTCATAATTACTATGGCAGAGCGTGATTTACCTTTCAGAGGAGATAAGGAAACATTTGGTTCTCCTCATAATTTCCTTGGATTACTAGATCTTATTGCAAAATTTGATCCTTTTCTAGCAAGCCATATAAAAAAAAAAATTAGGAATAAAGGATCAGGTGTCACAACTTATCTTTCTAAAACAATATGTGATGAATTTATCCAAATTATGGCACATAAAGTAAGAGACTCAATTTTGGATGATTTAAGAACTGCAGGGTACTTCAGTTTATCTGTAGATTCCACTCCAGAACGGTCCCATATTGATCAGCTCACTGTTATTGTGAGGTATGCTCCCTATTGAACGTTTTCTAACTTTCCTAGAGATGGGTAGCCATACAGGGGAAAGTATGGCTAAGATGGTGCACAACTACCTTACAAATGAGTGCAAAATAGATTTTAGTAAGTGTCGAGGCCAGTCATATGATAATGCTGCCAATATGGCTGGCAAATACAAGGGTATGCAAGAAATAATATTAAAGATTAACAAGTATGCTATGTATATTCCATGTGCTGGTCATTCCCTGAATCTTGTTGGTAGAGCAGCAGTTGACTGTTGTTTAGATGCAGTAAACTTTTTTGGAATTGTTCAAGAAATATATAATTTCTTTTCATCATGTACACATAGATGGGCAGTACTGTTGTCATTCTTCAAAGATGATTCAAAAGTTCCAAAGTCTTTGTCAAAGACTAGATGGGAAGCACATTCAATGGCCATCAATATGTTAGACATAGTCAAGCCCATAGTTCATAGTCTGACACATCAGGATCTGTATAGGGTAATATTTAACGATCGTGTCCAATCAGCATTCCCTAATGTAGAAGCAATTTTGAGATTGTTTCTTAGTATGATGGTTGCAAATTGCTCTGGAGAAAGATCTTTTGCTCAGCTGAAGAGGATAAAAAATGAATTTAGAACAACAATGACTCAAGATAAACTATGTTCGCTGTCTCATGTGCATAGAAAGCGACAAACTACGCAGTTTATCATTTGATGATGTCATCAGTGACTTTGCTCTGGTAAAGGCAAGAAAGAAAATATTTTAGTTTAATATAATTCCTTAATCCTTATAACATGTTTCAAGAGATTAGATAACAAGCCTTTGTAAATTGTGCCTTTTAAAAAACTTTTGTTTCTTTTTACCAGAGTTTGCATTTTTAAGTTTGCTATGAATAAAAATGATTTTAAGTTAAAGATTTGTTATTTCACTATCAATATACTTCTTAATTGTATTTCAGTTTAACCCTCTAGGTATCCGAAAATCATATTTGTCACTGACATAGACTATCTGGACTTATAAAGGGCCCCATATTTCAAATAGCTTAGGGCTTTATCAAGTCTAAATCCGGCCCTGTTTCTAAACAGAAGTTTATTGACACGCTTGAACACTTCGTAGAACAACCGGATTCCACCGCGTTTATTGTGAGAGTCAAGTGATCCGTGACAATATTTACAGCGGAGTGTAAACTGTCTTGGAATGATCGGTAAGGTGCCTGTTAGTGCCTATATTTGTTTTGTTTTGACGGTTTGCGAAAATGAGCTATACAAAATTATACAGTAAGTATTGTAGTGTCAAGTTTTTCCACCCGAAAACTTGGATGTAGAAAGTGTTGTAGATTAAGAGCTAGTAGCTGTGTTTATTGATAGGTTTCATTGACGTGGCAGTATGGCTGTTTCCGCGCCTCTTCTGTCCAAGACTAAAGTACGAGTCTGCAGTCTTTTACATTTGGTTTACAGACATCCAACTGCCATGATTTATAAGAACAAGATGGATTATTTTCAAAATACTCTTTTTGTTGACATGGTCTTGATGTGCAGGGCCGTGCCGTGCTATGATACACACAGAGAGGCGGCCGCATCAGGCGGCACCGTAAGGGGGCTTCATAAGGGGGCGACATTTTTAAAGAAGAAAAAAAAACATGTAAGGGGTGGTTTTTCGAAGACTTGCAGTATATTGCGAAAATCTACGGCACGGTACTGTTGATGTGAGTAGCAAATAGCATCTGCATGAAACTACCGTGTGCAATTTTTTATTTGTATCTAAGACCAATTATATAAAACCAGACCAAATAAAGAATTATTCTAAACTATTCGAAATGTTTACTTAGCCCTAGATGTTAAAAGTAACGTGTGTCTGATTATATCAAACAAGATTAATATCTTTCGAAACACAATATGTTGGAATTGTTGATAGATGCATTGATGTGAAGAGTAGTAAGTCGTATTTGAATTAATTCAACGCGGTGAGCTTTTTGACTTTCTTCTCAGGACCGATTATAACAAACTAGAGCAAGAATAAAGATTATTTCCAAAACATAATATACACGTGAAAAGAGGAGTATAAGTCATGAGTGAATGGCAACTACATAGTAAGATTCTGTTCTGAACATTTTGTTTTCAATTTGGAATTGGTTATACAAAACAGTGAAACAATATTCTTCCGCGAAACTAGCCTTTTTTTCTTCGTATCCACGAATGTTAGATTGTTAAGGTAAGTGTTATTTTCCATTTGCTTTTAATTATTCCATGATTACTTTTAATTTGTAAGCAATGTATTAGTTGTCTATTCAAGTCAACTCATGGAAGATATGGAGGCGAAGCCTGCAAGAGGATGAGAACGTTACAGCTGCTTGATGTACAAAAGATGAACTTGAAGAAGCCTACGTGAGTACACCATGAAGATGCACCACATAGAGTGGTGGCAGCACTAAAACCGACCTTCAAAGCGGCTATGGCACTTGATGAAGATAATTTTATTTCAGAAGTTCGTCTTTCATATAGCCATAAGAGTTATTCAATATCAGAGATCGGCGTAGGTGAATGAATTGCTGAGCATTGCACATACTTTAAATAGGGGCATTGGTATGAAATGACCCGGTCTCTTCCTCACCAACTTTTCCTTCCCAAAATAAACAATCATGTCAGGCTTGCCTCGCTTCAGAGGTCACAGATTGTGAGAATTGTATGAATGTTCTGTCTTAGTCATGCGGGATTGAGTGGGAAATGAACAGCCCGATAAGCTGGCAGGGAATACACCTCTCGTTGGTAGATTACCTATGGTCAAGGGAGAGGTGGGAACAGGTGGAGAAAGCGGAGGAACAGACTGTTATGTGGAGAGAATGACAGGGCGGGAGATCGGCAGGGGTTATGGACTAATCTCAAAACAGAGGGAAGACCAGGAGAACTTTCAACCAGACTGCAATTGGAACGATTAGCAGTATGACTCTTCGCTGTCTGTTAGAACGAGGGGACAGAGCGCGTGTGAGAAAGTCCTAAGTGCAGGGATGTCGGTTCTTAGCTCAACTCAACTCAACTTATTTTACTAATAAGTTATTGAAAGTGGTGACACTGGTTTTGAAGAGGGCATACGAGTAAATCTGGCAACATAGGTAGTCAGAAGATAAAATATAAATGTAGTAGAACCCAACGCAAAAAAAAAAAAAAAAGAATTATCTTAGGAGCTGTAGAAATGTAAACAATTAATAAACAAAAGGTATAGGAAAGCTTTAACAAATTACAACTAGAAGAAACAGAGGACACTGCGGCGACAAGCGATGAGCCTTGGTAAGAAAACAGCAACAACAACAAAAACGCAACAACATATACACAACGGAAATGCCACTGCAATTACTGCGTTAAAATGCACCACATTTTATTTCATTCTGCATATATTTCATGCATTAATGTAGTCACCTCGACACCGCAAGATGCATGAGGAATAAGATGAGATGAGATGAGATTATATGAAGTGAGTAGTCACCGTGGTGTCATTTTCCTTGTTTCTAAGTTGAGATTTCCAATTGTTTGCTGATGAAAGCCTCTCGCTGCAACGTCATGTTTATTTTGAATTTTGTAAGGATACCCGGCACTTTGTTTTTATTAATTATTTACATTTAAATACACTTGACTTTAAACATTAAGACAAACTCTGTTATTCTTTTATTGCTATTTATATAACAGAGATTTCTTTCTAGGTACTTTCTAGCTGTGCTGCCACACAGGGGTTCTGGAGCATTCCAGGCATTTTTGGAATCGTTCCAGGAGGCAAACGCTCAGCATTTGGTAGATCTATTGCTGCAACAGGCTGGTGTCATGAATGTAGAGGAGCTGTTAAAAGTAAGATTCGTGAACGAATTCCCTTTTTCCTGTCTCTTTCGGGGGGAGTGCGTCACACCTAGTTATGTATCTCAAAGGTCAGACTTCGGTATGCATTCATGTAAGGTTTTCTTTCTCTAGACCAGTGGTTCTCAACCGGTAGGGAATTCCCCCCCCTCCCACCTCCAGGGGGAATTTTAGGGTTTCCAAAAGGGGGAGGGGGGATTACAATTATTTCAAGATCGCGTTAATACAAGAGCCGATTACTTGATATTGTTTCCCACTCCATAATTTACAGTTATGTACTTCTCGCCCTTCTGAAATTCATTTTATAACGTAAGTAGACCCGCAAATCACGTTTTATGTAGACATCTAGACTTGTTCTAGTATGTGTTATTACATTTTGCTTCCACTGTTACGTATAATGTGTAGGGCACGGGGAGATTTATAGGGTAGAAGTACGAAAGGAAGAGAGTAATAACGTTCTGAAAATATAGTAAAGGGGTGCACGGGCAAAAAAAAAAAAAGATTGAGAACGAACCACTGCTCTAGATTCTAGACGAATGCAATCCTAGGTAATGTGCTTTATCTACCCGTGGGTAGGTTCCCCCCCCCCTCTAACAGTTTTGCCAGGGCAGCTGCCTTATGGTCTACTATTTGCGATTTCTATCAGCCGTAGAATTTTTAAACTACACATTTCTTGTTCAGAAGACCCCCGGATATTCACCCTTACCCGTGGAGACTAGCTATCCGATCTCACTACCCAAGAGATAAGAAAGGTGTGTGATATTAGATACCTGTGTTTCTTGGAAATATGCCCACCTCTATGCTGAGACCGAAACCGGTACCTTTTACTTTTAGCCTGAGGAGGACACCGTAACCTCTCAGCCACGCCCTCTCGTGAAAGTGGTGAATTACAAATTTTATAGCTTATAGAAATTGGTACGAATTTTTATATGAAAAAGGTATGTAATATCAACTCAATGTTAGAAAATGGACAGAAAAGTGAACTACTTTTGCCTATTCTTGTGACACAGAAGGTTTCGCTATTATTTAGTTGGGTACAGCCAGAACTTCGCGATTTCTTTTCAGCTGTTATGTTGAGTGTTTTGGGAGGAACAATGTGGTCGCTTTCCCTTTTTTTTCCAAATTCACATTCAGTAAAGAAGAAAATCTGAGCTTTTGAGCTTAAATATTTCCGAACAATTCATGGAAATACCGTGAATCAAAAAGAAGAAAATGTTGCCATTCTACAAAACCTGAACATGGAAGATTACTGGTACATACACAGCTTTATGTCTCAGAAACTGAAATCATCGTTTCAATTAGTCATCGTCATCTTCCACTTTTATTGGCATGCGTCCTGGAGAGATATAGTTGATGTTCCAGTGCCAAATGGGTAGCACTGGATAGTGCCATTCCGTATGGTAGTACAATGTCTTTACAAGGGGGGTACGGGGTGTCAGGCATTGGTAGCACCTTTGGTAAGGATGGCTCTCATGTCCTTTCAGGACCCATCCCCCACTGGTCCAAGTCTGACACCCAGCTCGTGCCTGTGGCTCCTAGTAGCTGTCAGCATGCGACAGCGGCCAACTCCCGGGCAACAGCTGTGAGAGGCTGGCTAAACCAGGCATGGGTATCCGATTTGGTGTCAAACCAAGAGGTAAACTAGGGTATGCCTACCCAGCATGTGAAGACAGGATTCGGCAGACTGCGCGGAAGAAATCATTCCTGATTCAACGGGCAAGACGGCGTTTACCTGCAAAGCGTTGTGGAACGTAATGAGCACGGCAAGGCACGTAGAGCGCCCTGGTCATCCACTGCACCTGTATTCGTCTCCAATCGTCTCGACTTGTCTTGCCACTGGACTCAGATGGACTCAGGCGAGAGAGTGAGGTCGACGAATTGCGCAACTCTTCCTCACTTTAATCCAAGTCATCGCGCAAGTCATTCTTCATCCAACGTCACATATCACCTTCAAGCCCTGTGGCGATGGGCGAGCGGCAAAGCGGCAGGCGTGGGTACGCTGGCAGCCGTAGTCGCAGACCTGCACACAGGCGGCTCAGGCCATATGGTCGTCTTCTACTAACCGGAGCAGCAGTGGGATTCGGCAGCCCCCTGAGCGACTGAGCAGCCCTCTATAGGAACACACTGCTCACCTCCATAGCATGAGGAAGGGGCTAGAAAAGGTGCCCTAAACATTGTCTGCTTCATCACTACCTAACCAGCTAGCCGCGGTTGGTGGGTACCCTAACTGCGGTCGACATACAAAGAAAGATAAAACAAGCAAAGCTAAAAGAGTAAACCATATTCCCTTAACAATTGGAACTTGGAATGTACGCACCCTACTTGACAGAGACGGCGCGTCGGGTCCAGAGAGACGAACAGCACTGATTGGGAGAGAGCTGGGCAGGTACAACATCGACATTGCAGCCTTGAGCGAGACACGACTTGCAGAAGAAGGCCAAATCTGTGAAATTGGTGCCGGCTACACATTTTTCTGGAGTGGAAGAAAAAGCGAGGAAAGACGCCAATCCGGTGTGGGATTTGCCATTAAGTCGGCCCTGGTCGGCAAATTAGCTGGATTTCCAAAGGCTATAAACGACAGGCTCATGACCATGAAGTTGCCTCTGCTGAATGGAAGGAAGCACGCAACCATTGTGAGTGTCTACGCACCAACTATGACCAACGAAGATGATGTCAAGAACAAGTTCTATGAGGACCTGCACAATGTATTAACATCTGTTCCCAATGGAGACAAACTTATACTCCTTGGGGATTTCAATGCCAGAGTAGGCACGGACACCACCTCTTGGAGTGGCATTATTGGAAAGCATGGAGTCGGAAATTGTAACAGCAATGGACTCCACCTCCTTCAGACATGTGCCGAACATGATCTCCTGATTACGAACACAATCTTCCGTCTCCCCATGAGAAATAGGACATCGTGGATGCACCCTCGCTCGAAACACTGGCACCTCATTGACTATGTCATCGTCAGGAGGAGTGACAGACAAGACGTTCGAGTGACAAAATCCATGTGTGGTGCCGAATGTTGGACAGACCATCGTCTCATTGTCTCGAAAATGAACATCCACATCAGGCCACCACGGCGTCCTCAAGGGGCGAAAATGCAAACAAAGCTAAATGTCACCCGCCTAAACAGCAAGAAAATGCAGCAGTCGTTTGAAAATATGCTGGAAGACCGCCTCAAGAACAATGCTGAAGCTAAACAGGACACAGAAACCGAATGGAGAGCCCTAAAGGACACAATTTACAACATTGCTATGGAAATCCTGGGTCCAGCCCCCCGAAAGCATAAAGACTGGTTTGATGAAAATTCCGAAGACATCAACCAATTGCTGGCCGAGAAACATCTTCTCCTCAAGGCACATTTGAATGACCCAAAGTCAACATCAAAAAAAGATGCTTTCAAGAACATTCTGAGAGTAGTGCAGCAGAAACTTCGGCACATGCGGGACTCCTGGCTGAGCAGCAAAGCTGATGAAATTCAGGGCTTTGCTGACAGACATGATATGAAAAACTTCTACGACTCACTGAAAGCGGTCTATGGTCCTTCATCACCAGGCATACTTCCCCTCCTCAGTGCAGATGGGGGAACATTGGTCACCGATAAGAAAGAAATCCTCCAATGCTGGGCAGAGCATTTCAGCAAAATCTTAAATGCAACTTCCTTCTTCGATGATGAAACCATCAACTGCCTTCCTCAAGTTCCCACCAATGAGACTCTTGATGACCTGCCAACCATAGTGGAAATAAACAAAGCCATCCAGCAACTCTCCAGCGGCAAGGCACCTGGTCCTGACTCCATCCCAGCAGAGATATACAAGGCAGGTGGGCCGGTCCTAACAGAGCAGCTTCACCAAGTCTTCACAAACATATGGATGAACGAGACCATGCCACAAGATTTTAAGGACGCGTCAATAGTCCACTTTTACAAACGTAAAGGAAACCGCCAATCCTGTGACAACCACCGAGGCATCTCCTTGCTTTCAATTGCAGGGAAGATACTGGCCAGAATTCTTCTCAATCGCCTCACAGCCCATCTCGATCAAGGTCTTCTTCCTGAGAGTCAATGTGGCTTCAGAAAAGAACGTGGAACTGTTGACATGATTTTCGCTGCAAGGCAGCTGCAAGAGAAATGTCAGGAACAGAACTGCGAAATGTTCTCCACTTTCATTGACCTTACCAAGGCTTTTGATACAGTCAGCAGAGAAGGACTGTGGAAGATTATGGCAAAATATGGCTCTCCACGAAAGTTTGTCCAAATAGTGCGGCTATTTCATGACGGCATGCAGGCAAGAGTACAGGAAAATGGTGAACTGTCTGAACCCTTTCCTGTCACCAATGGAGTGAAGCAAGGATGTGTCCTGGCACCAACACTGTTCAGCCTCATGTTTTCAGCCATGTAGATGAATGCCTTCGAGAACGACGACATTGGAATAGACATCAAATACCGTATGGATGGAAAGTTATTCAATCTCAGAAGGCTGAAAGCTAAAACCAAAATTAACAGCAGTACCGTCAGAGAGCTCCTGTTTGCTGATGATTGCGCTCTATACGCCAACTCAGAGACGGACATGCAACATAATGTTTCAGCTTTCTCACATGCCTGTGCCAACTTTGGGCTCAATATCAACTTGGAGAAGACTGTAGTTATGTACCAGCCAGTTCCAGGGAATAATCACACTGTGCCGAATATCAAAGTGAATGATCATAGACTAAGTGTTGTGGACAAATTCACCTATCTTGGCAGCACCGTGTCACAAGCTGCCACAATCGATGACGAAGTGAATGCAAGAATCTCCAAGGCCAGTGCAGCCTTTGGCAGACTGTACAAGAATGTATGGGACAGAACTGGAATAAGCCTGCAAACAAAGCTAAAAGTCTACAAAGCAGTTGTATTATCCACACTGCTATATGCTTGTGAAACCTGGACTGTTTATCAGCGACACGCTAGGAAATTAAACCACTTCCACACAGTCTGCCTAAGGAAGCTACTGAAGATTAAATGGCAAGACAAGATTCCAGACACTGAAGTCCTAGAAAGAGCATCCATGCCCAGTATCCACACTCTACTGATGAAGAATCAGATTCGCTGGGCTGGTCACTTGACTCGCATGCCAGATCACAGGCTCCCTAAACGAATTGTTTACAGCGAACTGCGTTGTGGTAAACGCTCCCAAGGTGGCCAGAGAAAACGTATTAAAGACACTCTGAAAATTTCACTGAATGCTTTTGGAATTCACCATGACACCTGGGAGGCTGCAGCCATAGACCGAAATTCGTGGCGTGCATCATTGCGCAAAGGTGCATTCATATGTGAGGCAACCAGGACTGCAAGAGCTGTGAAGAAAAGGCAGGACAGAAAAACCACTGCAGGAAATCCTCCTCCAGAGACGTCAAGCATTCTTTGCCCACATTGTCAAAGAACATTTCGAGCCAAAATAGGCCTTATCAGCCATCTTAGAACCCACGGCTCCACACCTTCAACCCCACTGGATGAAACGAATGGTCATCATCATTCTTGATGGACAAACAACAATACAATGTCTTTGAAGTCATCAATCCAAGCACCTTCTTGCTCTCGTATCAGCTCTTCTTTGGTGTAGTGGCAGTTCCTTATTGATGGTGTTGCATTCTAACGAGATTGACTAACCATTTGATCTGATTCCTTACAGTACACTCGGCACAAGGTGTTTGTCACAGTCTCACATGAGGGTGGTATTAATAGAAAGATAATAGAGAGTGGAGAAGGAATAGAACTCCAGCTAAAGGGAAAGAACCGAGTCACTCGAAGGCTCGAATAACCCAGAGCCTTCTCGAAGGACCGGTCAGCGTGTCCACAGCCCCGTGGACACCGATGGAGCCCGCCGATTGCGAGGTCCACGAGAAACTCGGAGAGAGTTACCACCCGTGTCGGATTGCGACACGTGTGGAAAGGCAGACACGGACTGGACATCGAAGAAGGAACAGGGCTTACCTTAAGGGGGACTTGATAGATTGAAACCCAAGTGTCTTTAGGGGTTTTACGCATACGTTAGATAGCTGATAGAGTTGTTGTAGCGATCATGTATTATTGCTTTATTGTAAACTCCTGTGATACGCTTAATGTAACATAAAATAAATAAATGATGTCAGATTGTATCTGAACGGAGTTTGTTGCCTGTATGAGCCCGAGTTTCATTCCCCTAGGTAACTAGGACGGTGACAGGCTATTTGGGGGCTTCAAGCCGGTTTTGGCAAGCACAAGCTTTACTTCCAGACAGCTCTTGGTTTTGCCAAGTAAAATATATCAACTTTCATACATAACAAAGTCTAGAACTTTGCAGCTACTATCGTATCATCTGTTAATGAACTATTGTAGTCCCTCTAGGAAAGTAATTACATTGTGATGTTAATGAAATTTGACTTTGACATGACTGGACAATTACATTGACAATTACTAATTTTTTGATTCCAACATTAGATTGTTCCGCGAAAGATCGTGTGTATGTAAACTGTCCTCCGGCAGTGGCGAGAAAACAGGAGATCCAAACAACACTACAGTCAAGAAACCAGTAAAATAAGATGAGTTCCATTTCATGCTCATTAGATCCCTAAGCGGCACTCATTCATGTTCATTGATGTAACATTTTTCTTTGCATTGCCTTTCATATATATGCTAATCTCATAACCAAGTGAACGTGCTCGTGCAAATTTGAATGTAAACATTAAGGGGCATAACCAAATATTGTACACCCTTACTAAATTCAAAGGGATTTAATTTCGATAAAGTGAACACTAGCTAAAATACAAGACGTCAACATTAGAACAGTGCATTGAATTAGGAATTAAGTTAGGTTATACCGCTGAGAAACTTTCAGAATGGGCACAAAAGACGCATTCAGAAAATATTGCACGAGAAGACAGAGCAGCAGAAAGGGAAGAGAAAAAGATGCAAGCGGAAAGAGAAGAGAAAAAGATGCAGATGCAAATGGAGGCTGAAGAAAAGAAAAGGCAAATGGAGGCTCAAGAAAAGAAAATGCAACTGGAGGCTCAAGAGAAGAAGATGCAAATGGAGCTCGAAGCTGCGACCAAGCAAGCCCAATTAAACGCAGAAACACAGATAAAACTGAAACAAATGGAAATTGATTCAAACTTAGAAATTTCAGTAAACAAAATTAGAAGTAAGGAAGAGGAACAAAAATACAACAAATATAAAGGATTAGTCAAGCCCTTTTGTTCAGGAGATTCAATAAGCGCATACTTAGAGAACTTCCAGTGTTTGATGACTTACCATAACGTCGCAAAAGTCGACTGGGCATTTATTCTGATGAGAAATTTAGCATTAGAGCCCTTAAAAGTAATAGAGACAATTCCACAAGACATGAGGAGAGATTACAACTATTTAAAACAAAGAATACTCCAACATTTTTCACTAGATACAGCAGGCTATCAACTACAGTTTTCAAAATTAGCCCCATCACCTAACCAAACGTTCATAGACTACGTGTCTACAGTCCAAGATATTTGTACAAAATGGATAACCTCAGCAAAAACAAATAACAGCTATGATAAACTAAAGGAGCTAATTATAATTGATAAAGTCATTAACACAATACCAACCCCTTTCTCTAAATTTTTGAGACAAAATGATTGTAAGACTATCCAAGAAATATAAAATAAGGGGAGCGCATATTTTACAGCTAATCGCGATATTTTTCAGTTAAATATGAGCCAAAATGAAACAGCAGCGGTTACAAACACCAAATATTCAAAACCAAATGAAAATAGGTTCAAACAACGCTCTAAGTTCACAAAACCAGTCCTGTGTCAGTATTGTCATCTAACACACGAACAGTACGCGATGTGTGATAAATCACCGAATTATCCACATCATCTCCAAATGATGGTGGAAAAACAAACAAACAAAAGGAACGCATATCAGAGAGCAGTTAAATTTTTTTTGCGCCAGTTATGGGCATTTCTCAGGACGTTGTGAAGGGCGAAAGATGATGAAGCAGGCCAATGCCGCATTAATCGATACATCGTCGGATGACGAAACTGAACAACAGAACGAATGCGACATCCAGAATGATAGTGCGAATGAGTTAGGTAATGCAGTAGAGATCATTAACACCATCACTGATAACACATGTAACACCTGCAGAAAATTTCAGCTTGATACCACTTTGTTATGCGGCCACACAATCCCAGTGTCTAACGAAATGGCCAACGCAGCCTTAACATCAACAGGCAGGTTAAAATTTGCAACAGGTTTTGTTAACAACAAATGTACACTAATACGGGATCGTGGAGCGACTCTTTGTGGAATCAAAAGAACATTAATTAATGACAAAGACTACACACACAAATACGTAACATGTCGCACATTCGCAGGCACCATCGAAGGGACCCCCTAGCACTGGCCGAAATTCGGACACCTTTTATATCAGGACAAGTGCTATGCGCAGTACTTGAGAATCCTTGCGCGGAAATTATCCTTGGGAATCTTCCTAACATAAGATCCTGCTCTGAAGAAGAAATTAGAGAATGGGAACAGAAAAACGGTATCCAAAAAGCAAACAGTGGTTCCAGAATTAAAACACACACTTGCATGTCTCAAACTGCCAAAAGCACAAGGGAGACAACCGATGACGGAATTCAAAACGAATTCACAGAGGTGCATAATACAGGGGCGGTTGAATCTTGCAATGACACCATCAGCATAAAACCTCGAATTGAGGACGCAACCGAAACACGAAATTGTGAACCTGTAAATGTGCAACAACAGACAGAATACGCCAATATAGTGACAAAACAAATGACTCACCTAACCCACATGAACAACTCAACAGAGACAACAGGGAACACTAACCGGACTAACAGAAACAACATTGACAAGAACAACGATAACAATTCCACTTTAACGACACATTCTCTTAACGGAAACGACGAAGTCAACGACACAATAGCAACCACTCTTCTTAATCATGACAAACATCTTTACGAGTCATTACAAAACGACTCGACTTCTTTAAATCACTCCCAACCGAAACCATATTATGACAGGAACAACAATAACAGCAGCACAGCAACGACAGTACTTCTTAACAACACTACTACACAAGACAATGAAAACAACTTCACAGTACGGACAGTTTCTCGTGAGGACAAAACCTCAGTTACCAAACCAACAACTGAGAGAACTCATAATTTCCAACTTTATGAGTCGAAAGAATTTGTTTCTCTGAGAACTATAAACAATTACGGCATTAATTAAAAGAAACATAACCAAGGAATACAAAGATATCCAAGGGACACTACTATTGACAAAGAAGTATTATTAGCAAACAAGTGTCATCATATGTGTTCATCGCAAATGTATCTTCAATCAAGGACACATAAATCTAAAACAGAAACAACACATAAAGCTGCAGAAAGTTATACAGATACAGAAATAACACCATCAAGCAACATTCATGCAAACAATCAGTATGCAAATAAACAAATACAAACAATTAACTTCACACAAAAGCAAAGTCAGAAACGATTGCATACAAACAAACTGCTTTATTGCATGAACAAAAACACTAAACGATGCAGGTCTAAATCCATCAGTACAAATACTACCATTTTTAATTCACCATCCACCTATTTATCAGATAAATACAATTTCTTTGAAACACACACCTCAACCAACAAAAATAAACAATCATATTCACCAAGAAGTAGAATGAACAAAGACAAATCACTGACACTCGTGCTACTTTTGCTGTTAACCCAACTTCAACCAACATTACCTACCTTTCAAAATGTATCTTTCACCATTATCCGGATAACAAACAAATTGTTCATCATATTTACCATCTCATTCATATACCAATCAACTTTGCGCCAAATTGAAAGAGCAAAATCGATGCTACAGTTCATTAACTCCTGTTGGTGCAAAATTTTTCATATAACTTTGATATCAGCCTATAGTACATTCAGTTTCACTCTTACATTATTGAGACTTATTGTTACATCGATACCTATACAATTATGTAATATGTGCAATTGTAAGAGTATCCGCTTAGAGGATGTAATGTGCAAATTGAAATCAATTTTTTCTAACCCGTATTGAGATTACCAAACATAGATATACCTTTTATTCTGACCACAGATTCGAGTGTTATGGCAATTGGGGGATGCCTGATGCAGGAATATCAAGGCGTGAGACACCCAATACTCTATGTCAGCCGCAAGCTTAAAAAGGCAGAAACCCATTACTCCACAGTTGAGTTGGAGGCATTAAGTCTACTTTTTTGTATGCGTCGTTTATCTAAGTTCCTCTTAGGTTCCCATTTTGTTGTTTTGACCGATAATGCGCCACTGCTGGTATTTAAACAAGGCACTCCAAACAATCATCGATTAGCAAGATGGTGCCTTCTACTTCAGGATTTCGACTTTGAAATTCGTCACATCAAGGGTACGGATAATATCATTGCTGACCTATTATCACGACAGACCAATGCCCCAGCAGACTAACACTAGTCACATTAATTAGTGGCCATATAATATGCTGTGATATTTTAGTCTGTTGCATAAAACAGTGTACCTCTACACTTACTGTAGAACTCTGATTCAGAAGTATCAACTAAGTGAATAATCTACTTATAACATTCACGGACATGAAACTTTGAGAGCCCTACATTGTACTAAGACATATTAGCAATTGGCAATGCTTTAAAAACAATCCGAGCGATATATAATATCTGTGAAGTTATTTTATCAACCAAGGAACTTAAAGTCATCGTGGAAAGATTAAGAACTCTGCATACTCGCTATTTCAAGGAACGTCGCAAACTACCGGAATAGAACTACGACTTTTACAACATACAAAAGACAGCTATACAAACTGTTAACATTGATGGAACAACACACGGACAACGGGAGGACAACACATACATCGTCGTTGGAGTTAATTAATTTACTATTAGTTTATATGTAGTACACTTGTATTTGATTATATATATAAAATATGTCAACACGTAACTTGTATATTTTCTACCATAATATATTACAAAAATTTTCACTCATAGTTAAAATAGTCTTCCAATACAATTTTTCTATTTAACTTATAAACCATTTTTTGGATTACAAGTACAAAAAGTACTTGCTACCCTAAAGGGAACATATCGCCTAATCTGTTTTTCTAAGGGCAATAAGAATGACCTCAACTTTATTTGTATATTTTAACAAAATACTATTTTGAATGAAAGATGTACGAATGAGAGACCGAATGAATTAAATGAGAGAGCGATTGCGACACGTGTGGAAAGGCAGACACGGACTGGACATCGAAGAAGCAACAGGGCTTACCTTAAAAGGGGACTTGATAGATTGAAACCCAAGTGTCTTTAGGGGTTTTACGCATACGTTAGATAGCTGATAAAGTTGTTGTAGCGATCATGTATTATTGCTTTATTGTAAACTCCTGTGATACGCTTAATGTAAATAAATGATGTCAGATTGTATCTGAACGGAGTTTGTTACCTGTATGAGCCCGAGTTTCATTCCCCTGGGTATCTAGGACGGTGACAGTGTTGATCCCACTGTCAATCTGATAACACCATTTCTAACTTGGTTTTGGGTGGTTAAGTTGGCAACTCTTCTGATACATCTCATTTCACTGGTGTTTATTTTCCCCATGTGTTTTGAAATATGTCCAAGTTTGACACTGGTAGCATTTTGTTGGTATTACATATACTAGCTTTTAAACTGACCCACTAAATAAAAATATGAAAGATATAAAGAAACCCTGAATCAAACACAAAACACCCTGGTAAATTGTTACTGTTAAATATCGTAAGGTGGATGAAACCCGAAACTACCAATAAAAGTATATAGCCAATAAAGATCTGGAATTAAAGCGAAGAACACCAAGAAAATGATGCATAGACAACCTCAAGTATACACTAAACAAACATGGGCGCAACGCAATTAAGTAATACAACGGGTTCCATTTGTTCTACAATACCATTACCCCTACACCGTTCAACCTCAAAAGAGAAGGTATAATAGGGTCCATCCCTGACTCAGATAATAATCCTGTGTCGAGCCGAGTCAGCCACATATAGGATATTAAATATGAAGGTGACTGTTGTCCAAAGAGTTTGGAACGCAAGCTCTTATAACTGCGAGACACTTATACGCGTTTTTGCTTTTTTAAAATGTTATTTTTATTTTTTAGAAGGAAAAATAAGTAGAAAGAATCAAAGCGTGGGAGAAAACAATATAATTTAAAATGGACAAAGAGAGGATAAAAGACAAACAAAGAACGAAGAAGGGGAAACGAGGAGAAAAGAGACATAGTATGGCTTTGATTACTTTATCAGTGGCCAGTATTTAGCGAACACAGCTTCTCAATTCCGACATATTTAGTTCAAGTCCAACTGCTGGCTGTTAGAGAGCAAATCACTTTGCGTTTGGTAATAGCTTTCACCGTTCAGAAGGTAAAACTACTGAACATAAAATTGCCTATAAAACCACAAACAACCAATAAAATTTGGGGTTGATCGCGTTATCCTATGAAGACATGTTCGCATGCCAGATCACAGGCTCCCTAAGCGAATGTATGATGGCGAGCTGCGTTGTGGTAAATGCTCCCAAGGCGGCCAGAGGAACCGCATTAAAGACACTGAAAATCTCACTGAAAGCTTTTGGAACTCATCTTGATACCTGGGAGACTGCTACCAAAGACCGAAATTCGTGGCGTACATCATTACGCAAGGGTGCAGTCACTTGTGAAGCAACCAAGACTGCAAGAGCTGTGAAGAAAAGGCTAGACAGAAAAATCACTGTAGGAGATCCTCCTCCTGGAACGTCAAGGATTATTTGCCCACATTGTCAAAGAACATTTCGAGCCAAAATAGGCCTTATCAGCCATTTTAGAACTCACGGCTCCATACTTTCAACCCCACTGAATGAAATTTATGGTCATCATCATTCTTGATGGACAAACAACATAAAGACACGTAGCTAACTTTTAACAGCTTCTTCGTGTATTTTCCATGTTAGATAGCTTAGGCATTCGGGGATCTCTACAAACTCGTTCTTAAATATTTTATACATTTTCTCGACATTCTCTCAAGTCATGGCGCTACATTGTCTAGCATCTGCCTTCTCTACCTTGAATATGTTCGTGTTTTCAATATTCCCACAAATTTAACAACGGCTTTAATCTCTCCTCTTCTCACGACATTGCCTAAGTACACCCAACATGTTTCTTCCTTCCTTCCTTTTTAAAAATTATTGTGACTTGTTTTCCCGGGAGGAACGTGGAATGAACAAGCACACCTTATTACTTCTTCTTCTTTAGGATTCTTGACTGACTTCTGTCTACACTCCTCCCTTCTGTCTTCCCTTCCATATATCTATTCCTTTCTCTCTCTCTATTATTCCTCCATCACATACTCCGACAACAGTTTCATTCAACAATAATAAAATATTTATTAATGAAAACTACGTCTGGTGTATGTATGGACTGGGTAGGTGTAGTAGGTAGTGTATTCTATTGTTGGTGCAAGAATGAACTCGGTATGTCTGGTCTTTGTGTCACCTCTCGCCCCTTCACTCTGCCAAACCATAGAACATCACATAAAACAGGACAGGTCTCACCCTGGATGTTCCGTATGCTTGAGTCTGAAGGAAAATCCGTTATTGAACGAAACAAAACTGTTCACCACTGGATCACCGTAAAGTAATAATATTCCAGTAAGTCTATGACTTCGCCAGAGTCTGTATCATGAAATTAGTAATCCAACACCGGAAAAACCACATCACCACAGTCCTGCATTTTTTCTCTAACGACTAGCAATGTTCTTACTTGTCTATTGTTTCTTCACTATGAGTCTACAGTATAAACGTATGTAGTTTTATTTGGCTTTGCTTTCTGCAACTTTATCTTCCTTTTTCATTGTTACTTTGGTTATCTGGATATCCTTTACTTCTTTTTCAAAGTTCCTTTAAAGGTATATTTTATTTCGTATTTGACCCTGTCAATGTTATTCCTGGGTTTATTGAGGTATTTGCTCTCCTCACAAATGAAATGCCTTGAGTTTATCAACAAAGCTTTTCCTGTACACAAGACGTATGTGTCTATCTTCTCTGATATATCCGGATGGTAATTGGAACCTGTGAGATGTATAACATATCAAGTGATAGGCGTCTGCCACTTAATACTACTTATGCAAGTGTCCTTCTCCAGCCGTAATGACAAGGCTTCCGAAGTAAACACCAACATAAGACATATGAATTCACCAAAGTGTAAACTATTCACTAATAGAAAGCAATGGTAAACGCTATGCACACACATCTATTTCCCTATGCTTAAACTATTACTCTAAGGTTATAATACCTTATATATTCACTTATCATCCCGGAATTAAAATACACTAGCGAATAAAACACTAATATCCCATATTCTTTCAACCATTAGGTACGTGTATTTCTTTCCCCACTCAGGATGCATAGATAATTCAGCCCAGTTTGGAACACACACTAAACTAGAAAACCCCGTTGCTACTATTTATATTCAGTGTCCAATCCTCCGTTATTGTTTGATGTTCATACCTCAACCCTCGTCTCTTGACGTATCCTGCACATCAAACGGCGGTGAAATCACGTAGTGGTTAGTTGCTCGTTTCTATCCGTTGTTACGCTGTTTCCCTGAGTTCCCCGTACGCTAATACTTCAAAGCATCCGAACCCGTTAATCGCCGTCTACATTCGTGTTTCCACAACGCGATCTCCCCGTTTCCCCGTGTCTGTCCGATCAGATAGTCAGGCAATGAACTCTGCGAACACCTGTATCCTATTTTTATATCCCTCGGTCAATGATTTTTAATTTATCCTCCTCTCAGAATGAAGTACACGATTGTTAACCCTACTCCTTCATATGTAAGTTATCAAGGAATCACTAAACTGCAGTTTTCCCGTGACAATTATGTTATATTACATTATATCTATTTTCAGGAACTACCATATGATGAAGAAAATGACGAATCTAAATACATCGGACCTTCCAAAACACCCACCGACATGCCCTTGCCTTCTGGCCCTGACCCACATGAATACGCCATCAAGCTGATACGCAATGCCAGGTTTATCAGAGAATTTGTGGACCCAGCAGTCATCAGCCCGCTACTCGTGCAGAACACAGTGATCACCGCACGAGAGGCAGATATGGTGCTACATTTGAATGGTCGGAACAAGAAGTGGGATGTGAGTATGGCTATTATCATTGCATTCAGTGTATTAAAAAAAAATATCAATCTCCTTCTTCCTCTGTGTTTCGTGGTTTCTAGTCTTCTCTTTTTCTTCTCACCACTCTGGTGTGGTTGGAAATGAACAAGCAGACAAATTGGCTTGTGCTGCTACATTGAGGGGTGATTTTATGCATGAAAATGCAGACGTGGTGAAGGCCCTCTGGGAGCACGTGAACAATGCAGAAGAACAGATAGACTATCATGGTGTTTAGAGGATGCAGCAGGAAGGGGTGGTCAGAGGATATGGTAGACAGTCGTCACTAAAAAGTACATCAATGCAATACGGACATATAATCAGATTGTAACGCACACCATTAGTATTGGGACTCTACGCTGGCTGTTAAAGATGATGACTGAGCTCTCATGGGAATGCCCCGAGTGCACTGATTTCGGTTTTTGATTCAACTCAATTCAACTCAGTTCCTTTTATTCTTTGTTCTGTGTTTGGGGCGCTATTTCCTTTGTGTCTGTTTAACAACAGAGTTTCAGTACTTAGCCTTTAGGCCGACATATCTATCTTCTGCCTGAGTTTACTGCGTTAGCCTTTCGAGATTTCTATTCTCATACTATAACGCCTATTTTCTTTATAAATCTGTTGCGTCCAGTTGCACTACTCTGCATTCCCCTAGTCTGCAAGTCTACAGAGCCGCCATTTGTTGGAGCTTTGGGGCCCAACAATGTTCCAAACCAACATTAGTTCACGGGATGACACTGTATTGATATATCTGAGGCGTGATACATCAGGCGACAATACGCTACATGCATGTTTATCTACCGATGTTTCCATGCTGTGCACCTCGGCATACAGAATCTACGTTTCGGACTTCTATGGGAATTGCCCCTTGCTGGCACAAAATGTTGACGACACCTTAGCCTCGTTGTCTGTCCCTGTCTGACTGTCCGCTGTCGTTAAACCTAACTTTAAGCCAGATTTTCCAACCATGCTGTAGACGTTGTTTCAACTCAGCCACATAGGTAGATGCAGTTACAACTGTCTCATCAACTTGATCATCAGTCCATGTTCGAAGTAAAGCTTCAAGTGGTCCCTTGATGGGTCGACCAAACAACAATGTTGCCGGTGCAATTCCAGTTGAGTGATGGGGTACCTCCCGGTAAGCAAATAATGCTGCAGGTACATAAGTATCCCATGTCTCTGGTTTCTCATGCGCTAACTTTCTCAAGATGCTGATATGGGTACCGTTAAATCGTTCCACTGTCCCATTCGACGCTGGGTGGTATGGTGACGTGTGAATCTGACGAGAATGAAAGAGTCTGAAAACTTCCTCCATCAGCTTCCCTCGGAACTGTGATCCATTATCAGTTAGGATTCTGAGTGGAATTCCTAATCTGGTAAAAAATGCCAAGCAAAGCTTCAGCTACATGCTTTGAACCGCTTGATGGCATATGCACTGCTTCGGCCCACATCGAGCAAGTGTCCACAAGAGTAAGTATAAAGCAGTTCCTTCTCTTCGTTCTGTTGAGAGGTCCCACTATATCCACAGCCACTCTTTCAAATGGTGTGCCAGTGATGGGCATTTCCCCTAAGATTGCTGGTGCTGTCCGGTGTTTTGGGGCAACTCTCTGACACTGGGGACATGACTTGACATACCGAACTATGTCCGCATTCATTCCAGGCCAGTAGTAATGTGTAGAAATCCTTTGCGTGGTAGCATTGATTCCCATGTGTCCACTGAATGGTAGACTATGGCCCATATCCAGGATTTGAGCTCTGTAAGAAGAAGGGACAACGAGTTGCGCATGCTCCTGTCCTTCTTTTCCTTCCCTTCTATGGAGAAGTCCATTCTTCATATACATTTCACCTTTATGTGGGGATGAATGTGCTTTGGGCAGTTTATGAAAACATGCCGCTAAGGTGCTGTCTGCTGCCTGGGCTTGTTTCAATTCCTCTGGTTGAGGATTTGTCGGAGTAGTCGACGCCGGATCCTTCTTAGCTTTCTGTCTAGTCGTCATAGCCGAGACCATCAGAGGCTTGACAGGATCTCCTAAAAAGACGTATCGACATCCCAACATCACAGGGTAGATTGGGTCATCTAAGACCGCCGCTCTTATTTCGTCAGTCACATAACGTGAAATTATGTTTACCTTTGCCACTGGTAATGACATCGGAACTGTGCTTTTTAAAGGCCCCTGGAGTTCAATTGTTTCCTCAGTGACTTGATCAGGGTTCACTAACGAGGTAGAAACAATTGCATCAAATTGAAGACCAGTATCATAGAGACACGTGGTAATGAATCCGTTAAGTGTAACTGATTCTACTACTGGAAGTCTGGTGTTGGTTTCTTTATGTTTATCCCTACATGGAGGGTCATCAGTGTTCACCTTCCTCGCTTCCAGTTTTGCCATACATGCAATAGTATGAGGAGGGTTTCTACGCCGGCAGTCCTTCGTGTGGTGTCCTGTAATATTACATTTCAGACAATATTGTTTCCCCTCTCTCAATGCATGTTGAGCTAAATTGTGGGTGGTGGTCTTCTTCTTATCTTTTTGCTTACTATTCCTGTTGCCATTCTTTTCCTTGGGCTTCTGAGAGTTGTCATTTGAGGTAGCTACTGTCTTCGGACGAGTACCTCCAGATTCCTTCTGTGACTTTTCATACCTCTCTGCCATGGTAGTAATAGCATCCAGTTTTTCAGCACCATGTTGAGTAAGGAATGCCTTCATGTCAGCTGTCATCCTATCTTTCAACTGATCAATGATGAACATTTCGTGGAACCCTTCGCATGTTTCCTCAAATTTGCCTAATGTGCGCCACTTGTGTAAATAAGTTCTTAACCTATCAATAAACTGTGCATAATTTTCTCCTGGGTCTTTCCTAGCACTCTTAAATTTCTTTTTATAGCTTTCTGCATCCACTTCATATCGGGCAAGTAATGCCTGTTTGAGAACTTCATAGTTGTCAAGTTCCTCCGGACGCAGCCGGGAAAATACCTCATATGAAATACCGCGCAATCCCTGTGATAATTTTATACTCCATTTACATTCCTCTAGGCCACACATAGCACACATCCGTTCGAATCGGTGAAGATAACTTTCAATCGTGTCGCTATGATCTGAAAATGGTTCCAGGGGGAAAGCCATGGCACCTGTCTGTGAAGAGCTCGCTTCTGCAATTGCTTCAGCAATCGGGCTAGCATTAGGTGCGGAGGTCGCTGGTTGGTTTCCTAACTCCATTCTCCTTAGCTCTATCTCATTCTCCATCCTTTTAATGTCAAGAGCATGCTGTCGATCCTTCTCTTTGTTTTCCAAGTCGGCTTGTAGCTTTCTCTCTTCTAATTCTCTTTCCATCCTCAGCCTTTCATCTGAAATTTCCTTTTCCATCCTCAACTTTTCGTACTTTTCAAATTCATCTGAGGTAAACTTAGCCAAATCGGGGCCTTGGAGACCAAACAGTTTTCCCGTTTCAATAAACTGGGCTCTTAACTTAGCTGTGTCTGCCATGCTCTAATTATGCCTCTGGTAACAGCAGGTGAGATATGCTTATAGTCAACCCCACAGATATCTACTTTAGAGACTGAGCAAGCACTTTATTTTGAGTAGGCAAGATGAGTAACAGCTAATTAATTAAACTACAATTTGGTTACACAGTGTATATGGCATGCACATGCAAAAAAAAAATATAATTTCCGTCGGCCAACAACTGAGTCATAAATATTAACCTCTACTTAACCCTTTAATAACTAACAAAAGGGAAATAACTCCGCAAAATTAATGACTTGATATTTTGTAAAGTCATTATACACGAATTGGTTTGACATATAAATGTCCTAGATGACTAATAAACTAGAAAAATGGACACAGTTTAACATAAAGCAACATTAAAAACAATAAAACAAAAAGAAAGGTTTAAAAAAACATTTTAACTGGGAAAAAATGTGAAGAAAAATTTTTTACTCACGAAATGATGTTGAAAGTGTCCCGCACTATGTATATAAGTGCCCTGATAGCAGCAAATATCCTGCACTATATATCCACGTGCTTTGATACAAGTGATTCATGGTATTTTGTGAAGCATTCCCCCTTGCACAGCCATATCTGACAGAGACTGCATCCAAAAACAACCTCACTGGCTCTGCTCTTCTTACCAGACTTGGTGTTCATCTTGGCACACCAGTAGCAAGTTTTCCTTTTGCCATCCATACGAATTAGTCTGTGGTCCAAAAGATTGCTGGTACCCAGACCTACAGTTGTGGGGCAAGAAGAAGCTTTCCGTTTCCTCGAAATGTTACCCTTCAAGAGTAGAAACCAGGCTACGCCTAAAAGCGAGATGGCCAACATCACCAACCCTTGTGTGTGGGCGATGGGAGTTTGAACAAATTATCCAGCTGTTGACAATAGAGGTTTGCAGGAGAAAGGCAAACATATATCTCCACCACTTCACAGATTTCCTACCAACAGGGTAATATGAGGACAGCTGGTCAAACCTGTCCACTCCACCCATTGATCTGTTGTAGGCGGCCACTGTTGTGGGTATCTGAACATTTTATCTGCCACCGGGTGCCTTACGTGATGTCATCTTCTTCTTCTTCAGCGTTCCGAGCCATTGAACTTTAGTCTACCATTGTAGGCAATCATGGCTTCATCAATGCTGATATCTCTGCCAGCAGAAAAACACGAGGATATGTTTTTCCTCACCATATCAAGGAACGGTCTTACCTTGTACAGTGGATCGTAATCTTTGTGGCCTATGGGCTTCTGCTTACTGGTGTCATTGAGATGAAAATATTGGGAGATTTTTGCATATCTAGTTTTTCCCATGCACTGTGATACTCCGGGATGATAGAGATCTTCATCTGTGCTCCAATACATGGCAGTTTCAGGCAATTGAACATAGCCCATGAGTATAGCAAGACGAATATAAATTTTTATTTCCTGAGTGCTCACAGGTGACCAGTAAACATCCACTTTACCTGCCTTTTCTTGTCGTTGAGTGGCATACAAATTAGTTTGTTCCATAGCAGACTGATAAAAGTCCTCATTTACAATGAGACTGAAGTAGTCAAACGGTTCTGAACTCTCTCGAAGATCATGCAAAAAAACATTCAACGACTACAGGGGTTGTCTCAGGACTCCAAACATACATGTCTTTGTCTACAGTTTCACTGACACTACAGAAATCTGGGTCCTCTTCGTCAAAATTCCAGCCTGCCTCTGTAATCAATGTCACTTTCTGCATCACTATCTCTAAACAAATCAAACGGTTCAGTGATATCCACAATAACACTGTCATAATCGACAGACATACCTGCACAATCTTCAAGAAAATCGTGGCTGGATTCCATTTTTTTGCGAATAGATGATACAATATTGAGAAGTCACGAAAAATTGATATTATTTCTGAACCGTTGAATGGATTTCAAAACAGGAAGAACAAGGGAAACAACTCTTCCTGTTTCCTAGGCCGTGATACAATCGTAGATTCATTCATTCGCATAATTATTATTCAGAAGCGCTTGGGACAAGACATGTGTAAAAACGGTGATTTTGGGGGTAATAGTCGGGAAAGGGTTAATTATTAACTGTACTAGGGGTAGGGAATATGATGGTAATTGCTAATCTGAAATTAACAACTATAAGATCCCGGACTGTGCACACACTTGTGGTATATTAGAATAGAAATGGGAGATCGCTGTCCCAAATTATCAGGGGACCTCTGTTATAGGAAAACCAGGAATTGGCTCGTGAGATTCCCAAATGATAAAATAGGTTTTCCTGATAGGAGGTCACGCAGGAGAGCCCAGGGAAGTCACTGCTTTAAAGAGAAAGTAAGATCACTCTAATTAGAGGACAAGCGAGTTGTATCCCTGCCACCGGCTCTCTCCTGTTGGATCTGATCGTTAAGTGAAGTAACTCTATCACTCTAATATTAATTAAAGGAAGTCACATATAACACTCATGAAATTACAGAACACAGTAGAAGACGTTTACATTAATGTAATAAATGAAACGGATTGGGGGTATGCACCATGGGCAATACAATTTACATAAATATTACACACTTGATATCTTTATGCCTAATTATCTAACAAATATTACTATCCCAATGTCTGATCGTTGATACAAAAAATTCAAGAACATCCAACACAATTATAGCACACTTAACTACATATAACTGTTTGTATGTCTCCAGTTAAGATAAACAATGTTTATAAATGTTTATTTCCTGGACGAATCTGGCACTAGTTGATCTTGACACTGGGTATTCTATGGTTCATGATTCCTTGTAGAATGATCTCTGTAGGTATCAATATAGACTAAATGGACGTGCGTAAAGGTTGTTGTTTACTTGTTGAATAGTTGTTACGTAGTTTAAGAGTCGTGACGTAGTTGTTTATTAGTTGTTGGCCGCTGGACTTAAATGAGGATACATGGGGTGGTAATGCAACTTAGCTTCATCCTTATGTGGCGGAGTGGCAAATATAAGAACGCAGATTTCCTCCTTCACTGAGGAATCGCTCCACTTCGGCCAGGGATGATTTCCCTTCTTGGCATCATCCCTTGTACCAACAGACCACCTCCCATATCTGTTGTAACATAATGGACAACATAATTGTACCCCTCCTTACAAAATAATTAGAAAACTCGACATCCTCAAAAAAGTGTGGAACAAACACCCATATACTACTACTACTACATAGAGATAAATCAGCCAGACCTTTGTCCGCTGACTATAGTGTCACTTACATGATTGGACTTAACCAATGTCCTACATGCCATAGGCTTACCTCTAGCATGTTTGCAATGCACGCCTGACTCTTGTGTGCACCAAGCAATCATACTCATTAGTGTAATTATTCGCTCAGTGGTGAATGTCTACTGATCGGACTCTGATTGAGAGTGACATCTCACTCTGGTCATTAGGCATATGTCCTTTCTTCAGGATAGGGGGTAACATAAAATCATCACACACTCAATGTATATAATGTTCCAGATAATAAGTATATATCATATAACATGCATGCGTATTTAGACACACATAAAAATGACATTTAGATAATCACAAAGAAAGATTATCCTGATAAATTCTCTCGCCAATCCTAGGATAAGAAACATAAGACAATCCAAGGATAGCCTACAAGACATTTAAAGTGTCTACAAATTATGGCAGTCACCATAAGAAAATGGAGATGCTCCATGATGTATTTCAGAATAGGTCTCTTAGTTAGACTTAAGTCACTACTCACTATCATGACCTGAAGACGGCTATTAAACTGACGTTCCCTCGATACAAACAGAGTAGTTTTACAAGTATTTCTCACCTTTTTGTCTCCAGAGATTCGGTAATATTATCCACTGAAAATCACATCCTGTTAGAATCACTTTCACTAGAGAACTACCTTTAAACTGAATTCGCTAATCCTTATATAAAATCTATTATCCCCCCTGCCACGTTAATTGCGCACTTAGTCTACACTAGGAGGTCGGATAAACATGGTTATTCGGACATCCTTTATGTAAGGTAAATATCCGCGGACCTTCTCTTATTAGTTTGACGTATTTAGTCTGCATTCCATTGCAGCACTATCTGCCGTAAAATAATACTTCATTTGGGCGATTGACAACAAACTTTGGAATACTGGGCGTAATCTGTTATTCCAATTAATAAATCGCCGGTCGTTGTATTTACTGGGCGCTATGAATTTCCAGACGTATGTGTTTTCACAATCATTGCATTGGTAATATCAACAGGCGTTGTCACCAATGTAGTGAAAATAGGCTGTGCCTTGTCGACGGTTCTCAAGCTGTAGTTATGGGGAAATTGAAAATGTCACAGCCTGTTTGCACACCTCTTTGTACCGTAGTAAAGACTGACCCCAGGTCTTTTACCCGTCTCTAATTCACCAATAAAGATGTCCTTTTGTATTCTACCAAATGACCAGAAATAGCTCAGTTGGGAGGGCGTTAGGCTGACGATATAAAGGTGCCTAGTTCAATCCTGGTTTTCGGCAATCCGGCGGCAGCCATATTATAAATTAAAATATTAAACGATCTAACATAAATCCTGTTATTTCTTGAATGGACTGTAAGCATACCTACGCCGCTAAAGAAATCTCATCACCACATTTATAAATACAATGTGGGAGCGAATGTGTGTTGTGAGGGAACAGTAGGCAGTACTAACTAGACATTAATAATAGAAACACTGGACAAAGAACACAGATTCGGGGTGAGGGGGGTAAAAAGAAATCAATTTCCGATATCAGTACTATTACGGAAATATTTTACTTGTGTTTTTAATTTCTTCTTCATCATCTTGTGCCTGGCCTAGAGCAAACATTGGCGATCATGATTCTCCACGGGGACTTTATTGCAGAGCTTTCTTTCCCTTCTCCAAACCCAGAATCCACTTTTGCCTATCCTAGCTCAGAAACAGCACGGTTTACAAAACGGTACTGGAACCTCACATACAGGGATTGGATCAGGCTTATAATGTTCTTCGACAGGTTTTATGTATTTCATTGTCAGCTCACACAGGCTAATACCCAGAGGGATGTTTTAAACAGACACGTCATTTATGGTCTTAGCTTAATAGCTCTCAACATGTTTCAGCAACTAGCGGAACGGTTTCCAGAGTAGCCGATGCCGCCATTTAGTGTCTATTGGTAAATTCAGGAATAGATCCATCATGTGCCATGCCGGTAAGCGTGGGCGGTCATGATTCGTCATTTCACTCGATCACCAAAGTCGTGGATGAGCTCAGTGTTCCTGTTTCCGCCATGCCACCCAGGTATTTACTTCTCTGTCTTCCTCTTGTTCTCTTCCCTTCGATCTTGCCAGTTGTCACAAATTTTAAGATTTAATAACACCAAAAAAGAGATGTGTATTTATAAGGATGTATGTATGGACGTGCCAGAGTTATGAAATTTAAAGAGGCCTTAGCTTGAACAAGTTTATCTAACGCGAATATTTTATTACTTTATCGACAGCTTATTATGGCAGCACTACTGCAAAGAGGAGAACGCGCTTACCAAGCATTCATGGCTTCTCTGCTACAAAAAGAATATTCGTCTGTATTCCACGCTATTCAGGAGACAGTACCTAAACTGTCGGGATCTGACAGCGACAAAGGCGAGGACGAAAACTTGGAATCTGATGAGGAAATCAAAGAAGAATCTCCCGAGCTCCGGAGACGAACCTCTTTAGCAGACAGTTTAGTGCACACGTCAACACATTTGAGTACAGGCGAAATTTTTTTAACCCGATCACGTGACCTGGTTAATATTAATGAGGGAGTCGAGCATTCACCTGTACATACAAGGGGGAATGGCAGGCGCTTACACGTCAGAAATAACAGAACAGCAGGGACGGTTTTGATGGTTAGGAATGCAATGCATGTTTTAGTAGAATATACAGAAACTAGAATTGTTTTAGTAGAATATACAGAAACTAGACAAACTAACTTTTACAGGACGTCGCGGTCAACCCCAGCATTTTTGGCTGTTTGTAATTTCTTGGCAAGTTTATATTCAGTAGTTTGCCATTGATTTCTGAACTATCCCGCACTCATTCATACCATTTACCATTGTATGAAAATCAGCACAAGGCAGTCTTCTGCCAATTCGTCCGCGGCTGTGTTTCAAACCCGGTGTGAGGGATTAAGAAATAACTTACATCTTTCAATAAATAACTACCAACTTCTTAGCACTCAGGAAATGCTGACAGATAAATGGAAATTAATAGTGTTATAGCTTGGCGCATAATGAGTCAAGAGCATTTCAGGCATTGCAGCTTGGTGCATGAGTCAAGAGCATTTCAGGTATTGCAGCTTGGTGCATACTGAGTCAAGAGCATTTCAGGCATTGCAGCTTGGTGCATACTGAGTCAAGAGCATTTCAGGCATTGCAGCTTGGTACAGATTGAGTCAAGACCATTTCAGGCATTGCAGCTTGGTACAGATTGAGTCAAGAATATCAAAACTACTATATTTTGGTACAAAATTAGTCAAAGAACATTTAAGAAAAATATCAAAAGTGCTGTACTTTGGTACAGAAAGAGTCATGAACATTAAAGGTGTTGTACCTTAATACAGAATGAGCCAAGGATATTAAAAGTGTATCTCTGTACAGAATGAGTCAAGAACATTAAACATGTTGTATCTTGGTACAGAATAACTTAAGAACATTAACATGGGACTTTAAGGACACTTGGGAATCTGCTTCCTATTCAGTGAGAGAGATAGGGGTGAGGCGGGGCGCTGCCAGACATGAACATTTTGTCAAGGGCATAAATATTGTGATCAGTCTGTACACTAGTAGAAATGTTACAGAGGAAATTCTGGCTCTTGGAAAAATTTTCTAGCCCCATGCAAGGATCGAACCTGGAACATTATGAGCCTACCTGATGCAGACGCCATAATCTCACAGCCATGACTCCTGCTAATATACGAATACAAAAGACAAGAAAAGCTTTCATAGAACTAATAAAACTAGGAAATTTGTGGCAGCCAAAAGAAACTACACATCACCAAACTTAGAATATTTAACTCTAAAGTCAGCACTACTGTATGGATAAGAAACTTGGAGAATGAATTAACTGTACCTTAATAAAGTCAGTTAAATTGCAGTAAAGCTGTGGAAATTTAAACAATATAAAAAAAACATGAACTAAAGGGCATGCATGCCTTAATTCAGTCACTATGTCTTGGCCGTGGTTTATATGTTGTTAAGTTTTTTGGTGCTTGTCTGCTGATGAAGGCTTGTCACCACAACGACCTTTGTTTTCCGTAATTGTGTTTTGTAATGCTGCCCTATGTTTCTTCTTTTTTATACTGTTTACATTAATTTTGCCTGCACAGAATAATCAATGTGGAACTCACGAAGAAAAGTAAACAAACACCAGTGATTCAAGAGGTGAGAAAAAGTTGCTAGCGCTGGCTAGGATACAATCTAAGAAAACTTCAGAATAGTATAGCTAGGTCTAGAACCCAGAGGATAAATGAAACAGGGGAAGACCTCATCTACAGACCAAACTGAAGCAGAAGAAGAGGCTGATCATGTAAACGATGGACAGGGGGAATAACAGATTCCATGGGAATCTTGATACTTGAAGCTCATAAACAGGCACTTTCCAGCTGTTTATACTTTACTGCAATTCTTCTGCAGGTACAAGAAGAACAAGATGAGATTAAATGAGAAGACCTAAAAACAAACACATGGAGAGGAGAATTAGAGACAGATGAGGTTTACATGAACAGAGCTGCATGAGATAACAAAATACAGGACAAGTGAGATGGTTGAGGGCAATTGTTCCAATGGAGGATAACATGCAGGGAGAGAGAGAGAGAGAGAGAGAGAGAGAGAGAGAGAGAGAGAGAGAGAGAGAGAGAGAGAGAGAGAGAGAGAGAGAGAGAGAGAGAGAGAGAGAGAGAGAGAAAGCCACAAATTGTAATGTACATGAAGTATCAAATAGTATGTCTTCATCTTCAACTGTCACAAAGGGGTCTTCCCCCTTCTTTCTCGCTCTCTCTCTTTCTCTCTCTCTGTCTCATACATACATCTCTCCCCTTCTTCCTCTAGCAAAAGCATGATGTAAGCACAGCAAGCAATATTTATTAAGACTTCTTTATCTTAGACATTTTTCTCCTGAAAATTTTACGTCCATAAGGCAATGTTAACATGCAGCTTGAAAGACAGACAATTTGTAATATTTGATACATGTAACGTGATTATGTCATATTATCTGGAAGTACAGACACATAACACATATGTTGAATAAAAAACACTGTATAAAAATGTTTCAGCATAATGGCAAAAAACAACTGGTCCTAAGCTTGTAAACAACTTCCAATGATACACATGAAAACTGTGTAAAAGATGAAATATATCTTGCATGCTTTGATACATAGTGCATGCACAGTTTATCATGAATATTTTACCAGTACAGGCATACCCCACTTTCCAACCACTTGTTTATACCGTGATTTTACTCCCATTCTATAACAAACAACCTACCACATATTTTTTGGTTAAAGAAAACGATGAGCTTTCCATTACAATTAATATAGATAATAAAACACTCACTGGTGTGATGATACAATAGATTGGTTTGATATAGACTGGGGAGTCAGAAAGATGTAACCCCCCCCCCCTCCCCCCTCTCCCTATCATTAACAACATAAACATCATTAGGAATGTTAGAGGAAATATTGATAAGGAATAATACGAGGGTAAGTTAATAAGTAAGTCACAAATGGCTGTAGAAAAATAACTAAACATGATAACAACTTGAAATAGTTTATTTGTATACATAAATTGTCCCTTTATTTCTCAACATAATTTCCACCAACATTGATGCACTTATCCCATCCACTTATGATCCACTTATAATTGATGGAATAGAAATACCTGAACTTTTATATGCTGATGACGGCACTGTTCCGATTGACGGTCCCAAATAGTTCCGCAGTGAATACTAAATCTTAGGTGTAAAACAGGGCCTCATTGGGTGATGCTAAAATACGAAACACAGCAGAATGTTGGTTAATATATCACCTTTAGTAATAGTCTTGAAGAAATAAAAAAAACAACCAGTAACGCATTTTCGCAGTGTTTGTTCATTCATCATCATCATTATCATAATCATCATCATCATCATCAGGTGCAATGCCGATAAGCGTGGAAGATCATGGTTCGTGATCTCACACAATCATCAGTCTTTTATCAGGTCAGTGTTCTTGTCCCGATAATGATAGGCGACCAAATCATCCGGCTATTCCTGACTTTGTCTTCCCCGTGCTCTTTCCCCATCGTCATGCTGCTCGTGGTCATAGAGTGGGCACCACTGGATTCTTGAACGGTTCGGCCCGCTGAACGGGCTGTAAATGCCCACGCACTTCTCTGCTGCTTTACAACAGATCCATCTGTATAGATGAGCACTTCGGGGCGATCTGAGTGTTCATAGATGAGCGCGTTGACTTCTGCATTGACAGCGGCAGGGTTCTGCTCTCTGCACCGTCTGTCGGGTGTGATAATGCAGGAGAAAGTGCACTTAAAAGCTGGAGGCATCGGCACCCATTCCTTGCCGGGGTTGATACTGGTAAGACTGCAGAGCTGTCTGACGACATCTTCCGCCCGACCCATCCATGATTTGCCTCTCTTTAGCCTGTCACCCTTTTCTCTGAATATAGCGTCATGCAGAGGGTGCTGCTCATCTGCACTTATTTTTAAGTATGCACGAGCTCTCCAGATCTTGATCCTGTGTTCCATTGTCGGGAAGTCAAGGAGGTATCTCATTGCTACACAGCTGGTGTCTTTCGTGCAGCCCAAGATGATGCGCATGGCTTCGTTTTGTACCTTTTCAAGTCTTCCAATCTGTGTAGGGCTGACAGTGAGTATGGCCAGGGCATACTGGATGGGTGAAAGCACCAGTCCTTGGAACAGACGTATTAGCAGTCTTTGCTCGATATTGGCAGTCGCGACATGATAAGTGTAAGTGCACAATTTACATTCTTTGGATGTGTGATAACGAGAAGACAATCTACATTCTTCATGTATGGACGTGTGATGATAAATCGATAATCTCCATTCTTTGGACGTGTGATAATGAGAAGACAATCTACATTCTTCATATTTGGGCATTTTTTTCCCCCGCGTTTCCATCCTGTTTCAGGACATTGGGGTCAACATCAGCATCTTTCAGCTGTATGTTGATTCCTAGGCTAGATTACGCTTATCAGCACGCCACGACTTTTTGAGCGACCGGCTCCATCCTCTCATAAGTCACTGGCGCGACTCGAACCACTTCCAATTCTCGTGCGCTCACGTCAACCACGAGAGTATTCGGGGTTACGGAGAAAGCTGCTAAATCCTCGGCCAGGGAGACCGGTTCATATTTGGGCATGTGATGATAAATAGATAATCTCCATTCTTTGGACGTATGATAATGAGAAGACAATCTACATTCTTCATGTCTGGACAAGTAATGATAAATAGAGAATCCCCATTCTTAGGACGTGTGACGATACGCTGATAATTTACATTATTTGGACGTGTAATAATAAGTAGGTCTCCGTGGCGAAGGAATTTGCGGACGCGGTTCGTAATCCCGTATACCCGTGTTCGAAACACAGCTCAACGCGATTTGACAGCAGATCGCATTGCGTTGGTTTTGCGTTGGTATCAGTGCCAGTCGTTCAGAAAGCAATGGCAAACTACTGAACGTGGACTTGCCAGGAGATCACAGCGATAGAAATGCTGATGTTGACTGCGATGTCCTGTAAAATAGGATGTGCAAATTATTTTAAAAAAAATTATAAGTAGACAATTTACATTCTTTGCTTATGTGATGATAATAAGAACATCTTCATTCTTTGGTCATGTGACGATAAGTGCATAGTCTAATTCTTTGGATATTTTATGATAAGTGGATAATCTACATTCTTTGAACATTTGATAATAAGTGGGCAGTTTACATTCTTTGGATATTTGATGATAAGTGGATAATCTACACTATTTGAACATTTGATAATAAGTGGACAGTCTACATTCTGTGTACATTTGATGCTAAGTGGACAATCGACATTCTTTGGTTATGTGATGATAAGTAATCAATCCACATTATCTGGTCATGTGTTGATAAGTACACAGTCTACATTCTTTGGACACTTGTTAAAAAGTGGATCATCTACATTCTTTGGACATTTGATGATAAGTGGACAATCGAAATTCTTTGGACATTTGATGATAAGTGGACAATCGACATCCTTTGGACATTTGATGATAAGTGGACAATCGACATCCTTTGGACATTTGATGATAAGTGGGCAATCGACATCCTTTGGATATTTGATGATACGTGGACAATCGACATTGTTTGGTTATGTGATGATAAGTAAACAATCTACATTCTCTGGTCATGCGATGATAAATACACATTCTACAGTCTTTGGACATTTGATCATAAATGGATAAGCTACATTCTTTGAACATTTGATGATAAGTGGACAATCTACATTCTTTGGACATTTGATGATAAGTGGACAGTATACACTATTTAGACGTGTGTTTATAAGTGCCCAGCGGCCATGCGGGTGATCCTGGGGTGCACAAAGAACACACCAATTATATGCATGAGGAATATCCTGGTTGTACCAACAATGGCAGTCCTTCAAGCCAAATGGTACCTGAGAGTTGCTGCAGATAGGGATCACCAGTGGCGTCACTGGGGTTGGTGTCACCCAGTGCGGTAAACTCTTGGTGTCACCCCTCTAGACTTTCACCATGGTCTTCTTCCGAGTGTTCCTGTACCATATATAATCGCATATAGTAATGTTTGTAAAATAAGTCAAAAAGTTAATAAGGACATAAGAAAGAAAACAAATTGAACAATATAACTTCAATACTTCAGGTAAAACATAAATAAAGAATTTCGACAAACTCGGACAAAGTTAAATTTTTGTTATTTTGCTATGTTTGCTTTGTCAAATTTGCAATTTTTTTATTTTGGTGTCACCCCTTGATGGTGTCACCCGGTGCGGCCCGCACCCCCCGCACCCCCCTAGTGACGCCCCTGGGGATCACCCCCTGTATGAAGCCACGAATATGGTCAATGGTCATAGACTAAGACGAGGTAGGTCCTGGATGGCACAGGCAGAAATATCTACACGTAAGGTGTGTGATCTAGAGACCATCAATCGCTAAAAAGAGTGGGTTGAAGTACCGAAAGACATGACAGACTGGCACAATGTAATAGTAAAACTGGGTGGTGAGTGCAGAGAATGGGCAGCGGGCCGCATAAAGTTTGAGATGCATCACCTGATCCAGAGTAAGACACATCAAGGTGACATAGTGATCTATGCCGATGGGACAATGGTGAGAAATAGACGGAGTGGTTGGGGTTTCATTGACAAGGCTAATGGGCGAGTCTTGAAAAAGAAGTCTGGCATATGAGACTACAACCTCCAGCATTAGAATTGGTCAGTAACAGCGGCACTCCGTTGGTTGGAGGTGGCCATTGCAGCGCACATTGTATTCATTACAGACTCAAGGAGTTTGCTTAGTAAGGCGGAGAAAGAAATGTTTCCTGTGGAATTGCTCACCTCGCTTCAGGGGTCACGGATTGTGAGAATTTTAAGAATTTCTTTTTGCCCTGGCTATGCGGGAGTGCGGGGGAATGAACAGGCTGATATGCTGGCAGGGAATGCACCTCTTGGTGGTAGATTACCTATGGACAAGGGAGATGTGGTCCTGCACCTGATTAAAGCAGCCGGCCATCTCCTTCAGGTCCACATCGCTCAAAGCCTTCATGTGGCCATACCTGACACCATCAGGCCCTGGTGCCGTGTCTTTTGCCTTTTGCAAAATATGTTTAACATCTTCAAACAGTATGATGTCTTCGTAAGGCATATTCTCTATTGTGCCAGATAATTCCACTCTAACTGCATCCCTGGTATCCGCATCACTATGATTGGTCTTCTCTAAAAATCTCTGGAGAAACGCCCCCCCCCCTTTCTCCTTGTCTGTTGTCACGCGTACCCCACCCTCTTTATAAATTGTTCCCACTGTCATAGGCAGATCTTTTCTTTGTATTTGTCTGTACAGTTTCCAGAATTTATGCAGTGTTTTATCACCTCCAATCTCCTTCATAAAACATTCCCATTTTACTTTCTTGGCCTCTGCAGTACATCGCTTGAAATCCTCCACCTTGTCTTTCTTGTCATTTTCCGCTATGTCCACTTCTTCTCGTGATCTTAGGGGTGTCTGTCGCAATTTCCTTAGCTGCTTCACTGCAGCTCTCTTTGCTTTCCACGCATTGTCTACTTCTGGGGTCCACCATGGGGGATGCAAAAAAGGAGTTTTAACAGTCCTGTTGCATGCCCCATGTCTGAGGCGTCCAAGAAGGCTGTCGCTCCACTCATACCGGAAGGTCTTGCGCGCTCTCCCAGCCTTGACTTTCCTGGACTTAGAGATCAGGACTGAGCATGGCATGTTATCACTCCCATGGTCATTCAAAACAGTCCACTTTACATCAAGGACTGATGACTGGGAGACAAGTGCCAAATCAATAGCAGTATCTGCATCGCCAGGCCTCATTGCCATTCTAGTCGGCCTACCATCATTTATGCAGACCACATCGGAGTCCACCATGGCATCCGCAAGTGCAATTCCTTGTCGATTTTCTCCACTACTGTCCCAATCTCTGTTTCTCGCATTGAAGTCTCCACATATGAGTAGCCTATCACCTGGTAAGTCCTCTAATTCCTTAAGCGTAAGTGGGGGTATGTGGTGGGTGGGAGATGTGTGCAGGTGGGGTGGTTGTTGGTTTGGGGATGTGTATGGGTGTGGGATGTTTGGGTGGATGGGTGGGGAGTGTGTGTGTGGGTGAATGTGTGTGGGGTATGTGTGTGGGTTGGGGGATGGGTGCGTGATGGTGTGGGTGATGGATTTGGGGATATGTGTGTGGGTAGGGGATATGTCTGGCTGGGTGGGGGTGTGTGGCTAGATGGAGGATGTATGTGTGTTTAGTGAGGGTGATTGTAGTTGGAGGATGTGTGGATGGGTAGGAGATGTCTGGGGAGATGTGTGTGTGGGTGAGGGATGTGTCTTTGGGGTGTGTGTGGGTGTGGTGTTGTGTGTGAGGGGAGCTGGGTGTGGATAAAGGATGTATGTGTGGGTGGGTGGGGTGTGATTGGGTGTGCAGGTGGGTGAAGGATGTGTGTGAGGGTGGAGGATGTGTGTTTAGATGGGTGGTTGGGGTGTGTGAGTGTGGGTGGGTAGATAGGAGATGTATGTTTTGATGAGTGGGTGAGGTATGTGTGGGTGTTAGTGGTTGAGGGATAAGTACGTGTGTCTAGGGATGTGTGAGGGGATGAGTGTATGGGTTGGGGATGTGTGTGTGAGTTGTGTGTGCGTGGATGGGAGGTGTGTGTTTGTGAATGGGGGATGTGTTGGATGGTGGAAATGCGTGTGAGGGATGTGTGTATGGGCGGTGAGATTGTGCGTGGGTGGGGATGTGTGTGTTTATGGGTAGGGGTGTGTGGTTAAGGGATGTGTGGCTGGGGGATGGGTGGGTGGAGGATGTGTGGTTGGGTAGAGGATGTGTGGGTGGGTGATTGTATATGAGTAAGGGTATGTGGTTAAGGGATGTTTGGTTGGGGGATGGGGGGGGGGGGGGGGTAGAGGATGTGTGGGTGGGTAGAGGATATGTGGGTGGGTGAGTGTGTGTAGGTTAGGAGATGGTGAGGGATGTTTGTAGGGGTGGGTTCGGGAACTGTGAGTGGGCTGGGGGAGATGGGAGATTATGTGGCTGGGTGCGGAATTTGTGTGTGAGTAGGTGCGGAATATGTGAGTTGACCGGGAGATGTGTGTGTGCGTGGGGAATTTGTGGCTGAGGAATGTGTGTTTGGCTGGGTGTGTGGGTGGAGGAGGATATGTGGGTGAGTTATTGTTGGTGGGTAATGGGACGGGTAGAGGATATGTGAGTGGGTGGGGAGATGTGTGTAGGTGGGTGGATGTATGTGGGTGGGGGATGTGTGGGTTGGGGAATGTATGTGTGCTTGGGGTGTGTGGTGGGTGAGAGGTGTGTGTGGGTGGGGATATGTGTAGGTGTAGGGATGTGGTGGATGGGTAGGGGCATGTATGTGTGTGTGTGGGTTATGTGTGTGGTTGGGTGGTGGAGTTGGAGTGAATGGGAGATGTGTGGGTGGGTGGTTGATGTGTCTCATAACATAATAATATGCATTGTTTATGTTTACAAAATTCATGTGACAATGTTTTTTTCCCTATGCACTGTTGATGAAAGAAAGATGAGTGATTGGAAGGGCCGAATGTAAGACGGGCCTGCGTGCCCAATTTGTTACCCTTTGAAAATAAAGCCTGTTCGTTCGTTCGTTAAGCCAGTCCCATTGTTCCTTTCTGACAAAACAGTCCACCGTGGCATTTACATTTATGATGTTCCAACTTAAGCCACCAATCTCCATTTGTATACCCTGGACCTCTCTTGCACTGTGATTCCACTGGCTCAAGTCAAGTGCCACATGCTTTACTCCTTTCTTCACCAGCAAACCTTGCCCATGTCTCTTCTGCCCAGTGGGGTTTATATAACTGACGTACCCACTTAAGAATATGTCGTCATCTGTCTTCTTGCATAAACTCATAATGACAACAACCTTTATTTTTCTTTCCACATCTTTCTCTTTTTTTCTATACCTTTCTCCTCTCTCTCACACGATCGTTCGCTCTCTTGCATTTGAAAGTCCTCATTTGTCTTCCTGCCATAACATTATCCCAATAACTTTCTTTCTTTCTCTCTCTCCTCTATCTCTCTTCCTCCCCCTTCCTTTCTCACTTAAGAACACACCGTCAGCTGTCTGCCTGTCATAAAGTTATACCTATAAAAATCTCTCTCTCTCTCACACACACTTAAGAACATGCCCTTGCCTGTCTGCCTGTCAGAAAGTTATTCATCTCTCTCTCTCTCTCTCTCTCTCTCTCTCTCTCTCTCTCTCTCTCTCTCTCTCTCTCTCTCTCTCTCTCTCTCGTCATGACACATCTTGTTGATGAGAAATAATCTACATGGATTGGTAGAAAGAATGTATGTGCAGATAGAAGTGCAAACAAAAATATATGTGAAGCACAAAAGAAAACAAAACATTTTTTAAAGTCTGATTTTCAAATCCTTTATTATCACTATCAAATAACACGTTACTTTTAATTACATGAACAGCAAAAGCAAACAAAGAAAAATATAGAAAAATGTGTGTAATAACAATAATAAAGTATAATAATTGAATTTACCAAACACTTCTAGTGCACTAAAAACCCAGGAACATCTCACATCTAAACCTAGAATTCTGGCTTATTCTGTAGATAAAATAAAAACCAACAAAAATACTATTAGGCAAAGACAAGTCAAACATATCAACATGATGACCCAACAAGACAACACCAACACCCAGTCTTTCTACGTAAGACAGACAACACTTTTGTACTTGTGATGAATAGACACAAGATGCAACATCCTGACACTTATTCATTAGATTCACTAACATCACACATCACAAGCAAACACAACATCTCAGCACTGATTTGTCTAACATGGAGGATGTCTTAGAACAAACCCCCAAACAGGACATCCTGATTGTGCTAGGAGACTTCAACGCAAAAATAGGTAGAGAGCAAACACACACAGAGAGAGAGAGAGAGAGAGAGAGAGAGAGAGAGAGAGAGAGGGAGAGAGAGAGAGAGAGAGAAGGGGGGGTGGCGCTTATCGTCGAACGGTCGTACAAATTTGCTCTTTTGCCCCCCCCCCCCCCCATACCACGACTCTGGCTTTACGCTGCGGTTGCATTCTCGAAACGCCTGCCTCGCTAACTTGAGTCGGCTGGGAAGATCCCGATTGGGGGGTGCAGCTCACTCAGCCATCCGAGACAACGAACGCCTGGCGCGGGAAAATGAATGGACGATAGAATTTTTATTTATTTATTTTTTTTTTTTTTTTGCAAATTACAGGACGTTACGGTCAACATCAGAATGTTTCAACCGCTGTCGATGTACTAGGCTAGATTACGCTCAGTAGTTTGCCATTATTTTCTGAGCGGCCAGCTCACATATCCCGCAAGTTACCAACGCGGCGAGAACCGCAACCGATTCTCGCTCAGGTTACGTTACTCACGAGAATATACGGGATTACGGAGAAAGACGTTAACGCCTAGGCCAGGGAGACCAGCGATAGACATGTTATTATCTGAGGAGTGAATGAATGACAGACACGTTATTATCTGAGGAGTGAATGAATGACAGACACGTTATTATCTGAGGAGTGAATGAATGACAGACACGTTATTATTTGATGGATGAATGAATGACAGACACGTTATTATCTGAGGAGTGAATGAATGACAGACACGTTATTATCTGAGGAGTGAATGAATGACAGACACGTTATTATCTGAGGAGTGAATGAATGACAGACACGTTATTATCTGAGGAGTGAATGAATGACAGACACGTTATTATCTGAGGAGTGAATGAATGACAGACACGTTATTATCTGAGGAGTGAATGAATGACAGACACGTTATTATCTGAGGAGTGAATGAATGACAGACACGTTATTATCTGAGGAGTGAATGAATGACAGACACGTTATTATCTGAGGAGTGAATGAATGACAGACACGTTATTATCTGAGGAGTGAATGAATGACAGACACGTTATTATCTGAGGAGTGAATGAATGACAGACACGTTATTATCTGAGGAGTGAATGAATGACAGACACGTTATTATCTGAGGAGTGAATGAATGACAGACACGTTATTATCTGAGGAGTGAATGAATGACAGACACGTTATTATCTGAGGAGTGAATGAATGACAGACACGTTATTATCTGAGGAGTGAATGAATGACAGACACGTTATTATCTGAGGAGTGAATGAATGACAGACACGTTATTATCTGAGGAGTGAATGAATGACAGACACGTTATTATCTGAGGAGTGAATGAATGACAGACACGTTATTATCTGAGGAGTGAATGAATGACAGACACGTTATTATCTGAGGAGTGAATGAATGACAGACACGTTATTATCTGAGGAGTGAATGAATGACAGACACGTTATTATCTGAGGAGTGAATGAATGACAGACACGTTATTATTTGATGGATGAATGAATGATAGACACATTATTATCCAATGAATGAATGAATGAACGATAGACAGTTTAATATCTGAGGAATGAATTAATGATAGACTACTTTATAATCTGATGAATAAATGATACACATTTTATTATTTGAATAATGAATGATAGACACGTTATTATTTGAATAAGGAATTATAGACACTTTACTATCTGATGGTTGAATGATAAAAACTTTATTATCTGAATAATGAATGAATGAATGAATGAATGAATGAATGATAGACACGTTACTATCTGAATGTTGTTGGATAGACATTTTATTATCTGATGAATGAATGGATGAATGATATAGACTTTATTATCTGTGATGGGATTGCCCCTGTCGTCGCTTAAAAGTCGTTTAAAAGTCGACTTCATTGCACCGGATTTTTATAGCACATGGCTGAGTCATGGAACAAGGGTTGAGAGCTAACATCTACCCACTTCAATGGATGCTGTGCAAACGTTGAAAGAAGAAGAAGAAGAAGAAGAAGAAGAAGAAGAAGAAGAAGAAGAAGAAGAAGAAGAAGAAGAAGAAGAAGAAGAAGAAGAAGAAGAAAAAGACCTTAGCTTTAGCTACACTCAAAAAGCGACAACGTGACTTTAAATTACAGAATCCGCATACGTAATTGTCGTATTTGAGAATCGCCATCACTAAGTCGACAAACCTTTGTGGGCCAATAGTTTTAGTGTTTTTGTTACTCTTGCTAGCAAGGCTGTGGCGAATTCGCAATCCTACATACCACGTTTAATGCACAGCTGCAGCCGATTTTGTAGCAGACCACATTGCACTGGTTTCCATACACTCATATAAGAGTAGGCTGTTTAGTAAGCAATGTCAAACTAATGAACGCAAAATTGTTTAGCAAATTGCAACAGCCAAAAAGTGCTGAAGTTGTGGAGACGTCATGTAACGGACGTGCAATTAACAAATTATTTCAAAAGCAGTCGACGTGACCGAAAGGACGAGGGCGTTCTAACTTCGAGCTCTTAAACTTTCGGCACGCTGATGGCAAGTTACGACTATCTTAGGACATCCTCGTCCGGTAGGGACAGTCATGAGCAACAGGCGACACCAGACCGTCATCCAGCTACTGATGGCGATGCTGGATAGATTGAGGCGGTGGCTTGGAGGAATATCATCAGCAGAGTTGATCCAGAAAATCAATTACCGAGATCTGTGGAGAGTCATGAACGCCTACGCCAGCTGGCATGGCATGGCATGGCATTGATGATGATGATGATGATGATGATGATGATGATGATGATGATGATGATGATGATGATGATGATGATGATGATGATGATGATGATGATGATGATGATGATGATGGCGAGTTCATTCAATACACCGGTCAGTTGAGTTTAAACGTTGATTCTCGCTCAGAAAGCAATAGCTAACTACTAAACGTAAAAGAACATTCTGCTGTGTTTCGTATTTACCGGTACCCAATGAGGCCCTGTAAGGGAGACTGTTTACACCTAAGAGTTATCATTCACTGCGGAACTATTTGGGACCGTCAATCGGAACAGTGCCGACAACTTGTTATTATAACAAATATTTTTTATTATCTATCAATGGCTTTAATTTAGACACAAATCGACTACACTGTCACTATAATTGTTGATTTCTAATGAGATGTATGTAACTGCTTGCACTTTTTGACAATATTATTGAAATCTGGAGCAAGTCTACTTGTTGAAATTCGCATGACAGCATGCAAGTTGCAGTCCGACAATAAAGACCTATTCTTAGATTTGTTGATCTTCAAGCCAGAGAATGCTTGTTCGCAAATGTATGTTGATCCAAACAATGATAAAAGTTTAGCTGCAAAGTTGTTCAAGTTGAGAAATGATTTTTGTGATAAAGATCCATAGAAATCCAGCAAACCATCTGTCTTGAATTTATCATTCAGGTCAAGATCTGCTTGTAAGTCAAGCAGCTCCAACTGTATGTTCTCTATGGCTGTGTCTGCTTCTGCACTAAAAGGGAAACTGAGAATATTGAACTGTGGCTCTAAGTTCTTGAAATCTTGGAATCTCCATCCAAATTCTTCAATCAATTCATCTAATTGGGCTTTGTACTTTCCAGTCATTTCACCAGAAATGGTTTCTTGTTTCAGCAAAGAGAAGAGATAACATCTTTTTTCACTTGCTTGTCTGGAGAACAGTGAGAGTGTTGCCTGAAATGATTTCACATGTACATACAATTCATGTGCAAACACACCATTAGCCTGAAGTTTGACATTCAGTTCATTTAACTTTTTCATAATTTCAATGGCAAACATAAAGTCTAAATTCCACTCTTTATTGACAATGCTAGTATTAAAGTCACATTCAATGTCTTTCATCTCTAGGAACATCACTATTTCTTCTGCGAGTTCCCACACTCGCCTCAACACCTTGCCGAGACTCAGCCATCGAACACTGGTGTGGTACAGGACATCAGAATGTTCAGTTTCCAAATCGTCAAGTAATGCCTTGAACTGTCTGTGATTAAGTCCTCTTGATCTGATGAGTTTGATGACACTGACAACTGGGTTAATAACATGCTTGATATTCAAAACAGTTTTACACAGACTTTCTTGATGAATCACACAGTTAAGTGGTAATAAGTGTGGTCTGGATATTCTGCTTTAAGCTGATCACTTATCAACTTTACCAGACCTACATTTTTTTCCAGTCAAAGCACGAGCTCCGTCAGTTGTAACACTTGCCATCTTGTTCCAAACCAACCCAGTTCTTTCAATACAGTAAGTAACAGCATTGAATATATCATGGCCTGTGGTTGTGTCTTTGAGTGACTCAACATTAAGTAACTCTTCTGTGAGTTGGAAAGAAGTGTTTATTCCACGTATAAATGTTCATGTTGTTTGTCCATCAAGAATGATGATGACCATTCATTTCATCCAGTGGGGTTGAAGGTGTAGAGCTGTGGGTTCTAAGATGGCTGATAAGGCCTATTTTGGCTCGAAATGTTCTTTGACAGTGTGGGCAAAGAATGCTTGACATCTCTGGAGGAGGATTTCCTGCAGTAGTTTTTCTGTCCTGTCCAATGGTTTGATAGAAGAACAGGGAACCGAACCTAGACGAATATTGAACGAACGAAACAAGGATCTAAAGAATGGAAATAGGCGTCACGGCAAATGATAGAATTAGATGGGATGATGACGACTCTGGTGATCGAGTGAAATGGCGAGTCATGACCGCCCACGCTTTCCGGCATGGCACATGATTGATTGATTGATTGTGTTGACATTCTGGCGGCGGCATTATGCACTGTGTATCTGTGCAGGCTGTTGTTTGTCGAGACTCCTGTCTTTTCCACTTTTATCACATTGGGCAGTGGGGAGCATTTTGTGTGATATTCACTGGCACAGGAACGGAGCATAATCATTAGAAGTTGTTCAAAACAATGTTTTGTTGTTAATAAGACTGGTCAGCAGGCTTTGCTGAATGGAAGGTGCAATAATTGATATTGATTTACGACAATTCGCGCCCAGGTGATGTAATCATCCAGACGGACGGCTCTGTGTTGAGGCAAATGGAGAGGGGGGGGGGGGGGGGTAGCGAAGCTTAATAGACGGTGTTTAGTGCAGGAGAGCGTGGCATATGATACCACGACATCTAGTCTGAGAATGGAAGTAGAGGAAGTCATAACCGGCCGCATTGGAGGACAACCAGGACACACGTGTGATTATAACGGACTCACAGAGCATGCTGAGAAAGCTGAAGACAGACATGCTTAGTGCAGAGTGGCATACTTCAATTAAACAATCAAAGATAGGGAGTTTCTGCTTGATTATTTATTTTTCCTCCAGGGCATGCTGATGTGGTGGGAAACGAACAGACTGATTTAGGTGGGAAACGAACAGACTGATTTAGGTGGGAAACGAACAGACTGATTTGGGTGGGAAACGAACAGACTGATTTGGGTGGGAAACGTACAGATTGATTTGGGTGGGAAACGTACAGATTGATTTGGGTGGGAAACGTACAGATTGATTTGGGTGGGAAACGTACAGACTGATTTGGGTGGGAAACGAACAGACTGATTTGGGTGGGAAACGAACAGACTGATTTGGGTGGGAAACGAACAGACTGATTTGGGTGGGAAACGAACAGACTGATTTGGGTGGGAAACGAAGAGACTGATTTGGGTGGGAAACGAACAGACTGATTTGGGTGGGAAACGTACAGATTGATTTGGGTGGGAAACGTACAGATTGATTTGGGTGGGAAACGTACAGACTGATTTGGGTGGGAAACGAACAGACTGATTTGGGTGGGAAACGTACAGATTGATTTGGGTGGGAAACGAACAGACTGATTTGGGTGGGAAACGAACAGATTGATTTGGGTGGGAAACGAACAGACTGATTTGGGTGGGAAACGAACAGACTGATTTGGGTGGGAAACGAACAGATTGATTTGGGATTTGGGCACCGTTGGGTGGTGTACTGGTGCATAATAAAGCAGCTGTGATCAGGGCCCTTTGGAATAATGTGTATATATTGGGTGAATAGATGAAGCATCATAGCCTAGAGAGAGTTGAGTTTCAGGGAGTGGCTCGCGACTCAGGTCGACAATCAGTACTCAGAGGAAAGGTCAGACGGACATATAATCAGACTGCAGCTGGTATAATTAGTATTGGGACTCTCGGCAGGCTGTTGAAGATGAGGACTGATCACATATGAAAATGCCCCGAGTGCTGTGACGACGTTTCTTGACTCAACTCCAGAGACTGGTGGATTTTATTTTTTTTTGCGTTTTTTTTAATTATTGGTGGGGGGGGGGGTGTAGTGGACATAGTATCGACAGCTGCGAGCGTTACTAGTGCAATCATCATAACCAAATAGAGAATTAACGCGTAGCACATTAGCAAAAGAAGTGGAATAGATACATTTGCCTTTGTGGGGCAAAGTATGTTTCTTTTTCATCTCCCCCTGAAAATATTCCCCAGCAAACTCTCTGCTTTCTACTGCAGTTCCCGCCTCATATATCCACGTCTCTAATTCTCTTCTCCGTATGTTTTTATGTGGCCCTCTATTTACTATTTCGTTTGAGCTATACTCTATAAATTTTCTCAATAACTGAGCATGAATTGGGACTGTTCATAGTGTCAAAGGGCTGAAACTAGAGCGCATACAGTCTGAAGCGGGTGATACTGGGGAGCACAACGGACACGCGGGTAGTGTGTATGCGATACCTTACCCACAACCGAGTGCTGTGATGACGGTTCTTGACTCAATTCCACAGATTTTTATTTTTTTTTGCGGTTGGAAGGGGGTGGGAGGGATGTTGTGGACATAGTATCGACATCGCTTTACCGACATGCCTAACCCACGACTGTAGGCAGGCTCAGGGTTCTGCAGGCTAAATCATATCTCAGAGTGGTTGCAGACACGAAACACCCTCTGGATGAAGTCCTGGACACAGTTAATGACCACAAGTTGATCAGACGAAAATTATGGATGGTACAGTCAGAGAAGTGTGCATGCTTGAGAACATTGGGAGAAGAGACGAGTGGGTCAGAATACCAAAAAGTCAGACCTGTGAAGGGTCATAACATTGGATCGCGAATGCAGGGATTTGCCGGCGGGCTGCTCGTAATGGGATCAGATGATGTAATCATTTACACGGATGGCTTTGTACTAAGAAGAAAATGAAGAGCCTGGGGGGGGGGGGGGGGGGGGGTTGTGGCGAAGGTTGATAAACGGTGTTTGGTGCAGAAGAGCCTACAGTTTAGCCGACGGATCAATATCACGGCACACGGGTGTAACCCATAAGTGCTCCGTTCTACTCCTAACTCACGCCTGAGTCCGGAGAGTGTCAGCTCAGTGCACGAACTCCGTAGCACCGGCAAGGTTCCTGAAATACTTTGGGTAGATTTTTAACTCGACATTTTGCCCGTGCAGCGCCGTTAGGCTACTCTTTTTCGATTTCCAACTGCCAAGGGATTTTTTACGTGCGCAACAATACACACGGGCGTCCGATCTCACTTCCCAGAGACCAGGGGAAATTTTGTTACCAGGAGTTCACATGAAAAAATCCCGGCCCTCACCGAGGCTTGAACCCGCGTCCTCCAGCACTCGAGGCGGACACCATACCTCAAGACCACATCTAGTCCAAGAATGGAGATTGAGGCAGTCGTTGTCACGCGGCATTCCGCTGGCTGGAAGACAAACAGCACGCGCATTTCATGATGGTAACCGACTCACAAAGTATGATGAGACAAGTTAAGACTTCAATTCAACAATCAAAAGTAGAGAGTATCTGTCTGTATCGGCATGAAACACAGAAACACCTCTCGCCTTTTGTTTTACTTTAAAACACACACACACACACACACACACACACACCACCCACCCACACACACCACCCACCCACACACACACACACACAATCCAATCATTCAGGTGCCGTCTCCGCAATGAAGGTTGACTGCAATGGATCTCCAACCAACACTGTCTGTCTCTCACATTGACTAAATTCTGTCAGGCTGATGTCCGTCCATCTCTTGATGTTATCCTCCCACTTGTATCTTTGTCTACCTCTTGCTCGCTTGCCCTCAACCTTGCCTTCCAGTATGGTTTTTATAAGAGAATCATGTCTTTTAACGTGGCGGAAATATTTCACTTGTCTCCTCTTTATTTCTCCCAGAAACTATCTCCTCATTCAAATTTAGGTTCTAGAACCTCTGCATTTGATTGATTTTGTTTCCATGAAATACGACCTATTCGTCTGTATATCTACATCTCCAGGGCTTCTATGCGACTTTCTAATTGCTTGTTCAATGTCTAGGATTCCGCGCCATACAGTAGCGTTGAATATACGTAGCATTTGACAATTCTCATTTTAAATGTATTATTAATCTCTCTATATGGTAATACTGATTTCATGCCGTTGAAAGCATTTTTGGCCATTCCTATTCTCTTTTTGATTTCCATTTCACTTCTGCCATCATCTGTTATTATATGTCCAGGATAAGAGAAACTTGTTACTTATTCTAGTATCTGCTCGTTTACTGTGATGTTCATTGATGACCTCTCCTTTTCACTGCGAATTATCATATTTTTTATTTTTTGGATGTTAATATCTAAGCCACATTCTGCACTGTGCCTGTTTACTTCTTCCACTAGGTCTTGCAACTCTTGCTCACTTTCTGCTAGTAACACGGCATCGTTAGCATATCTAAGATTGTTTATGATTCTTCCATTGATGTTGAATCCTGGCATTTCAACTTATTTAAACATTCTTTCTGTGCATAGGTTGAAGAGGCTTAGGGATAGTACGCATCCCTGCCTTACTCCTCTTTGTATCTCTATAGGTGGCGAATAGTTATTTTCGCATCTAATAGACGCCACTTGTTGCCAGTACAAGTTACTAATAAGTCTGATGTCCTTTCCGTCTACCCCTATATCTTGAAGGCACGTAATTAGCCGTTCATTTTGTACTCTATCAAAAGCTTTCTTGATGTCTATAAAACAAATATATATACTTTTTTGAACTTCTATATGTTTTTCAATTAACATCCTCAAACAGATAATTGCTTCTCTGGTACCGCTGTTTTTGCGGAATCCAAATTGTTCTTCATCTACTTCCTCATCTATTTTATATTGAATTCTTTCTTGTATGACCTTGAGTAGTATCTTAGTTATGTGGCTCATTAAACTAATAGTTCTGTAATCCTCACACTCAACAGCTCTTGGCTTTTTCGGTAGTGTGATAAAAATAGATATTTTCAAGTCCATGGGGATGTACCCAGTATTATATATATATATATATATATTGTCACACGTTTCTCTTGATGATAATATCACGAAGTTCTTACGATGATATGCTCATGATATTATTGTGTGATGGTCGTTGTCTAGGTAACGATACTCATGGTGTGTCAATGGAGATATCTGTCTTGCAATGTAACTCACCCCCGCAGCGCATATTCACCAGTCAATAAACAAGATTGAGTTGGCGCACATAATCATTTATTCCAGAAATAAGACGAACAAACGGAACATATGTATATATCCAGAAACAATGTAAATCCATAGCATATAAATATCCTCCTCACATATTAACCACACACATCACTGGCTTCTCACGCCTGCTTCTAATCTCAATCCACAAGACAGGTAATCCAGCTACTATCCACGGCTGGATCGGATCTCCCACAATACAACCCACACATTGGGTTGGAGCCAATGCTCAACTATAGAACCCACTCTGGGTTTTGGCCTACACTCAATACAGAACCCACTCTGGGTTCAGGCCTATCTTCACAACTAGAAGAACAACACAACACGGAGCTCTCTCTTAAACGACCTGACCCGCAGTCGGTCTCTTCTCTGACTGACTTTCCAGTCGCCTGACTTCACACAACACACAACTCTCCCTCGACCCATCCCCCCCTGGGGATTTCCACTCATATCCGCCCCATTATTTCTGAGGGTTGATTGTTTTCCTCGTAGCCAGGTCAGTCACTTGACTGTCTCCCACTCTCATCTCCATTCTTCCTCCTGCCCGGTCACTCAACTCAATGTCAGTGACCCAGGCTTATGTCATTACCCCCCTCTTAAAAGAAAACTTCGTTTTCAAATATTGGGAGACTAAAACTTACTAAACATGTGACCCAGACATATAGCCTGGGTAGCCCTAAGTATGGCTGCACCTTACTCTAGCTACCACCCTAAATGATACCTCAAATGCTCATAGTACACTCCCATATTCCCCACACATAAATACAAACAACTTTCTATCTTGTGTACCAATGCATGAACTAATACATCACATAATAATAATACATCACATAATAATAATACATCATAGGAAAGCATTATACTTATGTAACCACAGGTCTCTTACTACTTCACGACCACACAATACTATTTGTGTACCGACCCAATATCAGGTGGTTCTGTTCTTTCATTAACCCACCTCTGATTTTTGTCGATGCTGTGTCTCCCTTTCATGTACCCATGACTCATGGTACCTCTACAATTACCACATCTGTTTGCTATCCCTAGCCCTGGGTCAGTAATGTCGCGAAAACTCTTTTGACCTGACTCAACTTTCCTATCTGCATATTGCACCGTTACACTTGAGTCTCTGTTTAGTCGGACCTCTTTATTCAATCTTGGCCCATATATCTGGCACCTTGCTTTATGCTGCATACGCCTTATGCCTATGTGCCCTGCACATGCACTATCCTGAGCTGTTCTAGTATATCGGTCTCTATGTGTTAAAGGTACTGCTCCTTGCCCACGTGCAGTTCTGCTCTCTGAAAACCTGCGAGTGAGAACATTGTTCTTCCTCTCGAAGCACCATCTACCTTTCTTTGACTGCCTATGTTCTACTCTCCTACACCCTTGGGAACATTTGTTCAGAGTAGTATCTTGTCTCTGGGATTCACTAGCACTATATTTGGGATCCATTCTCATCTGCTCAGCTGTACTATCCTTGTCCTGAGTTCCTGTGTCTACTTCAAGTGCCTCTTCTACCTCAGCTATACTCTCTAATTTAGGTTCTCTTGTGGTAACTACCTCATTACTGTTTACACTATATTTTTGGTCCCAATAAACTACTTCCTCTTCTGTACAATCTTTAACTCCTATAACATTTCCTATGACCAAATCAGCCACTGGTGAGTCCAAAACACACGCTGTCACTCTTCCAGTGATATATGGTGTTTTTACTGTTATTATGGCTACTGGGTAGAACTCTACTGTGCCGTTGAATGTTATGCATCTAATCTTTTTCCCTGTATAATCCGAGGGATCTATTAAACTTCTCCTCACTCCGATAGATGTACATCCGGAATCCCTAATTGTTAACGCTGGCCTATCATTGACGAATCCCTGATGCAGCTTAAGGCTTCCTCATTCATGCACTGCTGATCCTGCTTTCACTGTATGACCACATATTAGGACTGGCTGACCATCTTTTTCAAAAAGAGGTTTGCATCCACTACAATCTTCATTGTTCAGCGTCTCAATTACTTGTGCTGCATTTGAGTGCTCTGTTTCTCTCATCCTACATTGATGGCTGATATGCCCCTTCTTTCCACATTTGAAACAAGTAATCTCCCTTTTAGTGTTGTTCGTTGGTCCATCTGATGGTTGTGCATCACACTCTGCTGCCTTGTGTCTCCAGCTCCCACAATTCCAACATCCGGCATAATTCGGACGTCTCTGGAAATTCCCTCTTCTATATGGGTACCGTCCTACTCTACCAACATTGTTTCCTCGGAAACCATTATCTTGAGGTTCTTGCTGCTCACCTCTCTGTGCTGAATCCACACTTTTCGCCCTTGGTCTGATAACTGGATTCTGGTTCTGTTTAGTGTACGCTGCACAGACTATTTCCTCACTCATTAGTTTCCCAATAGATACGTTAGGATGTGCAGTCATGTAGTTTTGCCCTAACTGAGACATTGTGTCTATGTCCTTTGGCTTCCGTTCCTCAAAGAAAGCCACTAAGTTAGAATTGCATGCAGATACTACCTTGTCTCTTAACATTAGATCTACTAATTTATTAAAATCCTTCCCTACTTCTGCGAGCTCCATCCATTTGTTAAATGTATTCTTTACAGTGTTAACAAAATCTGTGAAATCTTGATTTGTCTCTGGCACTAACTGTCTAAACTTTGTCCTATATCCATGTTCAGTTAGTTGGAACTTAGTCAGCAAACGTTGACGTAAGATAGTGTAGTTGTTCCTTTCTTCTACAGGTAAATTGAACATGGTGTCTAGTGCCTTGCCCGTAAGAAGCTCCCCTAGTCTAATAGCATACTGTTCTTCGGGGATGCCTAACACTTTCGCACTTGCTTGAAATCTGTCCAAATAAGATTCAAGGTTGTCTCGGTCCGTAAAGTATGGCAGTTTTAATCTCTGTGACGACTGCGAAGGTTTTCCGCTTTCCTCACTTTGACCCTTTGAAGATAGTTCTAGTTTTCTGAGAGCAATTTCAGCTTCCATCTTAATCTTCTCTTTCTCAATTTCCACCGCATTTGTGTGTTTTAACTTTTCAAGTTCCATTTGTGTCTCTCTCTCTTCCTGTAGACGCTTGGCTTCCATTTCAGCCTGTCTTTGTTCTCTCTCAGCTAACTTTTCTTCCTGTAGACGCTTGTTTTCCATTTCAGCTAACTTTACTTCCTGTAGGCGATTGGCCTCGAGTTCTGCCTGTCTCTGTTCTCTTTCGGCTTGTCTCTGGTCTCTGTCAATCTGTTGTTGTTCTTTTGCTTCAGCATACTCTTGTAACTCTTTACCCTTCAGGCCTATTCGTTCACCTGCTTCAATATATTCCATTAAAGTAGGCATCTTGTACTTGTGGACACGTTGCTGTGAATCAGCCAACTATAAATGTACAGACTCTGCTGTTCGTCTTTGTGTCACTTGCCTAAGTACACCCGCACTCACTGTGTACGTAAATCCGTAGTGCTACAATATCACTCTGTACTCACCCAGTCACTCTATAAGTACTAGGTAGTGAGGGGGGAAGTATCACCTATACTCCCTTATATCTATATATCTATGACCAAAAGTTCATAAAGTCCCTGGAAATATTGTTAAACATACATATCAATACATATACAAACAAATGGATGATAACACTAAGTGATGACTATCCAACGCTAGACTTCACAAGCTGAGTACACGGAGACGATGATCACACAGAAATAAACCACAGTAACAACCACAAGCTTGTGTAGAGACATCCACAGTGCGCGTAAAATAAAAATATAAATTGACCAAGACCACTAGACAGCAGAAATGACGAAAGATCACAATAAAAACATATATCCGAACACAACAAATATTATATGTAAATATAACGAAAAGAAAGAGAGAAAGAAAAAGAATATATACTGAAAATATACACAGATCTGACGTCAGACAACTCGGCTCTAGATATTGGTTAAGACTATTTCAATGCCCCTGCACGATACGTCAACTCATTAACGTCTTTCTTACAAAAATATCGTAAGCACCAGAAAGACAAATAAATTATTGTGCTGTATCCCGACTCTCGAGAAACACCCCAACAAATCCCCTACTCTTGACAAACACTGGACCACATACAAGTAACAGCTTAACAACCGAAAACAATATTTATAAGACAATGAGCAGCAAACAGAATGTCCACATCGTTGGCCGATAAATATGTGCCCACTAATCCGTCGCCAAAAGTTCTTTTTATTCAATGTCTACGACGCTAGATTTCAAACCGACTTCTTGTTCTGTTGAGTGGTTATTGAATTCACGTGGTGATCAAAAGTTCCAACTGTCGACAAAAGTTGAAGATGATAGTGATATCCGTAACGTTATTGTACTTTCTCTGTACGTGGTAATAATCCAAAGTGTTCTTTCGATTTGTTGTTACTCTCGTTGCGGAGATGGCGCTTCGCTGTATCACTATATGTTATAGATTCACCAAAAGAAAAGACCAAAATAATGGCAATAAATGTTCAACGCTTTCACTCTGTACAGTCAGTTCTTTTTGGCAACTGTATGCAACTATGTACGCGGAGATGCCACGTCATCAATCGTTGACAAAATGTTTGCTGATTATAAGGTAATGAACACAAAGGGCTTTTAACAAAGCCGAACATAAAGTCTAGTTTCACACAAAAACAGCTTGTTTATCCAGTTCCACTATGGAACATCTCAGTAACTTTCCACTGTCCACGGCCTTGAACTTGCCGGACACCTCAATTTCTCTTTATCTCTCAGTGAAAAATTCCTCCGTAAAACAGTTTTCACACAAACTTGACAGCCCCACCCGGCTGCGGTATTAACTTCGTGGAAAATCACACTTTCCACTGCTGCCCTAGCACGGCTGTGGTGGGGGTTAACGTACCTTTCCCCTCGTACCTGGACGCTGGTGTACCCACCCGTCCTATTTACTGCGTCGAATAATCTTGACCAGTCAACTTGCAACAACACAGTGCGCTTGCCTCCAGCACACACACCTGTCAATTATCTTTGGTTCCCAATCCTGTCATTATCACCGACAGCGACGTCCTACACACACACACGCTGCCCTCGCCACTCTGGATTCAACCCTCGTCTTTAATTTCAGCCCTCCTGCCTGGTATCAAATTTACCTGTCATCGTAATGGACTCTCCCGGTTAGTCTGTATGGCGTGTCTTTATCACCGACTTTTGTGCTGCCGCTGCACCCCCATTCGCTTTAGCGATATGGTTGGGTCCAAATCACCTGTAGTGGACTTCACTTGAACTGTCTGCTAGCTTGTGATTTCCGCCGCGTACCCTCCCCGCGCGCTGACAGTTTTTCTTCGATGTGGCGTCTTACACACACAACAGAATTGCTGTTACTCTCTTGACGCAGTACTGTATAAATTGATGGAACGAAGTCACAGATAATAACTCCTCTCTTTCAGCGAAGAGCCCACAGATACTCCTTACTAAGTGACGAGCGCCCAGATTGTCACACGTTTCTCTTGATGATAATATCACGAAGTTCTTACGATGATATGCTCATGATATTATTGTGTGATGGTCGTTGTCTAGGTAACGATACTCATGGTGTGTCAATGGAGATATCTGTCTTGCAATGTAACTCACCCCCGCAGCGCATATTCACCAGTCAATAAACAAGATTGAGTTGGCGCACATAATCATTTATTCCAGAAATAAGACGAACAAACGGAACATATGTATATATCCAGAAACAATGTAAATCCATAGCATATAAATATCCTCCTCACATATTAACCACACACATCACTGGCTTCTCACGCCTGCTTCTAATCTCAATCCACAAGACAGGTAATCCAGCTACTATCCACGGCTGGATCGGATCTCCCACAATACAACCCACACATTGGGTTGGAGCCAATGCTCAACTATAGAACCCACTCTGGGTTTTGGCCTACACTCAATACAGAACCCACTCTGGGTTCAGGCCTGTCTTCACAACTAGAAGAACAACACAACACGGAGCTCTCTCTTAAACGACCTGACCCGCAGTCGGTCTCTTCTCTGACTGACTTTCCAGTCGCCTGACTTCACACAACACACAACTCTCCCTCGACCCATCCCCCCCCCTGGGGATTTCCACTCATATCCGCCCCATTATTTCTGAGGGTTGATTGTTTTCCTCGTAGCCAGGTCAGTCACTTGACTGTCTCCCACTCTCATCTCCATTCTTCCTCCTGCCCGGTCACTCAACTCAATGTCAGTGACCCAGGCTTATGTCATATATATATATATATATATATATATATATATATATATATATATATATATATATATATATATCATTACATAATTCTGTGATAGTTTCAATACCAAAGCTGGATAAGGATTTTATCATCAATGTTGTTATCTTGTCAGGACCTGCAGCCTTTCCTTCTTTCATCTTTTTAATAGCCTTTTCTACTTCAGCCGTTAGTATTTTTGGTCCACCATTGGCACCTTGCCGTTTTGACAGACGATAGTTTGTGCTTTAAAAAGGCATAATAACTTTTACCTATGGCGGTAGCGAATGTGACTGATAAGGCCAATTTGCGCTGTAAATGTCCGTTTACAGCGGGTGCATGTGAACACATGGTCATTTCCACCATCATGCACCATCTTACGTCTCATACGCTCGGTGTGTGACTTATCTGCAATAATTTTCTCCTTTGTCTTTATTCCATTTATGATGTTTGCCCTCCATGCAACACGTTCAGCGGCGACTTACTCCCAATGTGCATTATCAATGCCTGTATCAATCATGTCCCGCTTACACACATCTTTGTATCGTAGTAGAGGCCGACACTGAGATCTCTTACACATCGGTAATTCACCAAAAAAGATGTCCTTTGGTATTCTGCCGGTCTCTCTGGCTGTGGGGTTACAACACTTTCTCTCTGTAATCCCGTTTATCACGCAGAGTCTCGCAGCGGAGCGAGAACTGAGGTGGTTCGACCCCCGCTCGTGACTTGCGGATACTGAGCCGGCCGCTCAGAAAGCAATGGCAAACTACTGAGCGTAATCTTGCCAAGAGATCAACAGACAGCTGAAAGATGCTGCTGTTGACAGCTAAGTCCTGTAAAAGGATACGCAAAACATTTTTTTTTGGTATTCTACCATCATCCATCCTCCTAAGATGTCCTACCCATCTAAGTCTAAGAAGACTGAGCATGGAATAAACCTTCACACAACCTGATCTTTCCAATACTTCAGTATTTATTATTTTGTCTTGACACTTAATACCACGAATTCTTCGCAGACACCGCATATGAAAGCGAGTAAGTGTGAGTAAGTTGTCCAGGTTTCACTGCCATAAAGAAGAGTACTAAGGACACAGGCTTGATACACAAGGACTTTTGTTTTGGCAGTAAGCTTCCTGTTCTCCCAGACTCTTTTTCTTAACTTGTTCATTGTTGTTGCTGCCTTACCAATCCGGATGTTGATTTCCTGATCTAGGGATAATTTGCTATTTACCACTGATCCTAGATATATAAAATGGTCTACCATCTCTAGTTCGGCGTCATCAATAAAGATTGATGGTACCCCGTGTGCACCTTGTGACATAATCTGTGTCTTCTTTTTGCTAATTGTTAAACCAAATTCGGAACAAGCATTGGAGAATGCAGATAGTAGACATTGTAATTCTTCCTCAGAGTGGGTCGTAACTGCAGCATCATCTGGCGCAGTGGTCTGCGTTCAATTCTTCTCAGTGAGAGATTTGTTTTACTTTCTAGTATCACAATAAAGCCTAGCCTCAGAATAGGTTCTAGAGATTTATCTGACAAAGATGGTCATCATGGCACCAGCTATATCAACCCTTGTGTATTATTCTATTGTCTAGCGCTAAGCTTATCCAAAGTGATGTAACGACGTGTTACCTTGGTTGTGTTGTATCTGTGTTTGTTTAGTGTACCCTTTTTTGTCTGTCCATTGTTTTCTTGGTCTTCCTCTGGCCCTATATCCATATGTTATTTAGTTGTATGTTCTTATTGGCAGTATTTGGTCAGGGTTAATTTTCATGTTATGTCCAAACCACATTATTTGTTGGGTCATATGTTGTTATGCCTATCTGATGTCACCGTTTTGCCTTGTCTCTTCTGAAAACCCTGTATCACAACTTGTCAATGAAAATATTGGCTTTGTTCAATATGGTTTAACTCTTAAAGCTACGTTATGTTTGACACAGGGTCTTACATTCTGAATATTATTTTAATGTTAAAGTGTAACAGCTTTACTTTTCGGAGGGAAGCTATTTAGTGTTTTTCATTGGATTTCGTGTGATTTCCTTTGGATTCCCTGTGAATAGTGTTTCCCTGTGGATTATGTGATGTTATATTGTGTTCCTTTTATTGGAAGTTTTCAAAAGAAGCCACGGAAGGCAGGTGGTGGATGTAATTTTGAGGGCAGCCGACAGATATTTGTGGGTCATGGCCTCGATTTACACGACGGCAGGCAAAGGAACTCGTCTTGAGTCAATGGCTGCGGTCTCCGACCAGTAAGGTCACTGCCATAGAGGAAAGCAACGGCAAACTACCTCTTTAAAAGTGCCTAGTATATCATGATTCGCTTAAAGACCGATCATCGCAAGACAAGGACAGAGACGTTAAAATTAGCAACTTGGAACGTTAGGACGTTAAACAATGACGGAAAATTAGAAAACATAAAACAAGAAATTGAAAGGGAAAAAATTAATATTTTAGGTATGTGCGAAACGAGATGGACAGGAGCAGGCATCAAGATAGAAGAAGATTTCAGGATTATTTATTCTGGAGGTGAAGATCGTCATAGGGGAGTGGAAATTATTCTGGACCGGAAAACATCAAAATCTATTCGAGGTTATTGGGCTGTGTCGGACAGAGTTCTACTAGTTAAATTAAGTGGCAGACCTTTTAGCATAAATATTATTCAATCATATGCCCCGACAGGAGAATCCAGTGAAGTTAGTGTAGAAGAATTTTATAATAACATAAAATTTTGTCTGATCTAGAGATCCTATTCCAGGATGTGGATGATCAATGGGAAACGTTGAAGAATTCAATCAATGTGGCTGCAGAAACAACTATTCCAAAATTAAAGAAAGTGGGTCGTAAGAAATGGATGACTGAAGAAATTTTACACCTCATGGAAACAAGAAGACTCAGCAAAAATAATTCTGTCAAATATGAAGAAATTCACAGACAAGTCAGAACATTATGTAAGGAGGCAAAAGAAGCATGGCTTGAGGAAAAGTGCTTAGAAATTGAAAGCCAACACAACAGTCAAAATACCAAATTAGTGCACAAAAGAATTCAGGAACTTACTAATAAAAGAACAAGTACATCAACCGGGTGCCTAAAAACTGAAGATGGCAAAATCATAATAGAAAAAGACCAGATTCTACAGGTATGGACAGATTATGTGAAACACCTTTATGATGATAACAGAGACGAACAATATGATATTAGATTTAATAATGAAGGGCCGCCAATTTTGGAGATGGAGGTTCGAAATGTTCTTAAGCATATGAAAGCTCCCGGTGCAGATAACATCACAACAGAAATGATTAAAGCTTTAGAAGAATTTGGACTAGATCAAGTCACCAGACTGCTGAACACATTATATGATACTGGAGATATACCTCCATAATTATGTAACTCTATATTTATTGCAATCCCAAAGAAATCAGGAACCTTGGAATGTGATCAACATAGAACAATTAGTATAATGAGTCACATCACAAAGATTTTGCTAAGAATTATCATGCAAAGAATGAGGAAGAAGATACAACCTGAAATAGGGGAAGAACAATGCGGGTTTGTAGAAGGAAAGGGTACAGTAAATGCTGTGTATATGCTGCGAACAGTTATTGAACGTGCTATAGAAGTAAACAAGGATATATATCTTTGCTTTATTGACTATACAAAGGCTTTTGATAGCGTTAGACATGTCAGCATGGTGGATATGCTTGCAGATCTACAAATTGATGGGAAAGACATTAGACTTATAAAAAACATATATTGGAAACAACAAGCTGCAATAAGGATTGATAATGAAGTGGGACAGTATCAGCCAATTAAGAGAGGTGTTAGGCAGGGATGTGTGATGTCTCCAGATCTTTTTTCCCTGTACAGTGAAAATATTTTCAAAAATGTAGAGGATATAAATGGAATCAGCATTGGAGGACGAAACATCAATAACATTAGATATGCAGATGATACAGTATTAATTGCAGACAATGAGCAGGACCTGCAACAATTAGTAGATGCGGTTGTTGTACACAGTGAGCAACTGGCGTTAGAATTAAATTGTAAAAAGACTCAGGTTATGGTCGTCAGTAGGAAGGAAGAAGTGCCACAATGTAATATACAAGTAAATGGAAATATTCTTCAACAAGTGAATAGGTACAATTATCTTGGAACAGTTATAACATCTGATGGGAGATGCCTTGAAGAGATTAGAACAAGAATCGCCATGGCGAAAGTAGTCTTTAGCAAGATGAAAAACATTCTGACCAATAAGAAGATGTCAATTGAAACGAGAAAAAGAGTGTTGAGGGGATACATAGAGCCTGTTCTTTTGTATGGATGTGAAACTTGGACAATGAGCAGTCAAGCTGAAAAGCATCTGATGGCTGCAGAAATGTGGTTTCTGAGGAAAATGCAAAGAATACCATGGACAGACAGAAAAACCAATGACCAAGTACTACAGGAGACAAATGAACATCGTAAACTGATTAGAGAAATTAGATGTAGACAGTCAAAATTTTTTGGACATGTTATGAGAAGAAATGGATTGGAGAACTTAGTGACAACTGGCAAGATCGAGGGGAACAGACCAAGAGGAAGACCGAGAGGAAAATACCTGGATGGCTTGGCCACATGGCATGGACGAGACAGGAACACTGAGCTGATCCACGACACTGGTGATCGAGTGAAATGGCGAGTCATGACCGCCCACGCTTTCCGGCATGGCACATGATTGATTGTAACAGCAGCTTATATATGAGTTTTCATCATTGCCATTAAGTACCTTGCCATTAGGGGTGGATGATAATATCTCTCCAAATCTCAAGATCTCTTACGGAATGTATACATTTGTTTCTTATTTTACTATGCCACCTTCTTTTATTATCTTCCTCTATCTTTTTTTCCTATAAATCTTTCTAGTTGTTAAATATGTTCTAGTTTTTCTTATTTCATCATGTGGGCAAAACATAATGTTGACTGTCTCTGATGTTTGATCTGTTGGTCTCTTTAAAAACATTTGGTACTTTTGCTTTAATTCACCCCAAACAAACTTCGCGAGCTATATTTAGCGTCACCAGCTATATTTAGCGCCGACGGTGATCTCCCTGTGTTCGGCTGGAGTGCGTGTCAGTGCGTTTCAATTTCCCCCACACCACAGTGTTGTTTCTTTGGGCAACCGTTTCTGTGTGAGTGTCTGTCTGTCTCATCATGAGTTTTCTGGAACTGGCAGCAGCAGCTGTCCACGATAAGCAGAGTAGCGTGGCTTTTCTGCAGCAGCATCATGGCATCTTATTGGAACTATTTCACTATAGGAACTATAAGAATTGGAACTATTCCCGAACTGACGCATCTCGCAGTCAACCACTCCTACAACTTTGTGGGGACCCTACCACCGGCGCACATACTCAGTGCATCGAGCGCATGTGGAGAACGGCCAAGGAGAGAAACAAGAGGCAGAATGGAACACACACAGGCATCTACTGGAGTCCTACATGTGCGAATTCATGTGGCTGCGCCGAAAGACGAAATGCGTTGGTCTAGATGTGTTCAACCACCATTCTGGCGGACATTGTTGGATTCTGGCCACCGCAAGAATAGCGTTTTGCGCACCGAACTACGGCGCAACACACGGAAACTGTCGGAATCCCCCTGGATGTTCGGCGCAACACAGAAAACCCCTGGATGTGACGTCATACCCTGGGATTCCCTTTTGTTTGGGGTGAATAAAGGCAAAAGTACCAAACATTTAGATTACTCCTTTTGGCTGTGCAAGGAATTTCAGCAGTTTTATGTAAAACCACAAGTGTCTATAGCTTAGGGGCAGTTTACAGTTACAATCAACAGTTGCAAACTACTAAATGTAAAAAGGTTTTTAAAAGAAATGCTATGATTGATTTAGACGATCTGTAAAAGGACAGGTTATGATGACAGTGACAGTAAAAGGACATGCAACTAATTTTTTGTAAGACCACATTTCTATGGCTTTTTTTTTAAAAGCTATTTTACTCATCTTATATATAAAAAGCCGGTCTCTCTGGCTGTGGGGTTACAACACTTTCTCTCTGTAATCCCGTTTATCACGCAGAGTCTCGCAGCGGAGCGAGAACTGAGGTGGTTCGACCCCCGCTCGTGACTTGCGGATACTGAGCCGGCCGTTCAGAAAGCAATGGCAAACTACTGAGCGTAATCTTGCCAAGAGATCAACAGACAGCTGAAAGATGCTGCTGTTGACAGCTAAGTCCTGTAAAAGGATACGCAAAACATTTTTTTATATATAAAAGGCGATCTCCGTCTGTCTGTCTGTATGTCCATATGTCCTTTATGCGCTCGCGAACGGCCCATCCGATTGAGATGAAATTTTTTACACGCCTTCCTTTCATTCCAGCGCAGCCCACTGTCATATTTTCTTAGTGTGAAATCGGCTGCTTACCCAATATTATTTAATTTTTCATTTTTCATTATAATTTCATATATCTCAGGGGACCTAACTCTGTAAAAGTTATTTCAAGGGGAATAACTTTTCTGTATACCTTATAGTCATATTGTGGCATTGTTTTCAAAGATTTATAAACTCTGTGTCTATAGTTATGTACCGGCATATGAGTTATAATAAATAATGATACAATCTTTAAGGTATTTTCAAAGTTTTCATAAAAATAATGCATAATGCATAACATTGTAACTAATCTTTTTGTTTAAAGAAGTTATCTACAGTCATGTAGGTGATTAAAAACAGTTTTCATTAAAAAAAATAATGGATAGTGTGTGGAAGGACATTCGTAAATTACTTTTTGTTATTGGTTATATGAATTTAATGAGATGCTTCCCGCCAGGAGCTGGGCGAAGCCGCGCCGGGTCAGATAGATAGATAGACAGACAGACAGACAGACAGACAGACAGACAGACAGACAGACAGACAGACAGACAGAACCACAGACATACAGACAGTCGGGAACGGGAGCTTATATGACTACTTATATGAATTAAATGTGATGCTCCCCACCAGGGACTGGGTGAAGCCGGGCCGGGTCAGACAGACAGATAGACAGACAGATAGTCGGGAACGGGAACGGGAGCTTATATGACTACTTATATGAATTAAATGAGATGCTCACCACTAGGAGCTGGGCGAAGCCGGGCCGGGTCAGACAGACAGACAGACAGACAGACAGATAAATAGATAGATAGATCCCCGCCAGGGTCTGGGCGAAGCCGGGCCGGGTCAGCTAGTCTATACACTATTTACAAACACTCTGCCAACTGCTCACTTTCCTCAAAGTCTGAAAGATCTGAAGTGTTTACGCTAATATCACTGATATCTAGCTCCGAGTCATGGTAAATTAAAAAATTAAATTGAACCCAGCAAAATCTCCGCTACCACTTGAATATCGCCTGATTACATGATTACAACGCTTGGTTGTCATGGAAGCTTTCAGCCGTTTTGCCCGTTCAGCAGTATGAAAGCTTTAGGCCGCTGTGCCCTGTAAAGGGTTAATATGAACATAGGCTTGCTGCTTGAACCAGCCTTAACTGGGTACCAAGAAGTATCTTGCGAAGTAAAGGCAGTCGGTGTGATACTGACTGACCATTGGTCAATATAAATATGTGTCCGCACCAGCACATTGTGCTCAATGTGCCTTAAGGCATGTACAAGATAGATACCTTCACTTTACTTACCACAGACACTTAGAAATGTCCTCCCCTAATAAGTATCTTATGTCACAAAAACTTTCCCATGTATTACTGGGGGAATTAAAGGAGTAGAAGAGAAGAGCAGTATTGTAGCCTCTTGTACAGGTCATACAAGGCAACTAAATTGGATTGAAGTGCTATATAAACATATATAATGTTATATGCATGTGAAACATCAACTATAAGCAGACAAGCTGAGAAACAAGCCAGTGGAAATATGGTTTCTGAAGAAAAGGCAAATAATACCATGGTTGAACAGACAAACCATTTAATAAGCCCTACAAGAAACAAATGAAAACTATAAACATATTCAATAAATTAGAGGCAACCATTAAATTTATTTTTGGCGATGTTATGAGGAGAAATAAACTAAAAAACTTTGTGGCAGCTCGCAAACTGAAAGGGAACAGAGCAAAGGGAGAATAAATACCTGGATGGCTTGGCCACATTGATACTTCAGGCCTGATCTAAGATCTTAGTGATCATGATATTGTTTGCATTTTCCTCAGAAGTCACATTTCCACTGCCATGAGATGTTTCTCAGCTTGTCAGCTCATTGTCCATGTTTTACATCTATACAGAAGTACAAGTTATATGTAGCATTTCAATACTGTTTTTCTCGTTGAAATTGACATCTAGTCATTTAGTAGGATGTGTAATGGCTATAGAAATCATGTTGCATGATAGAATTATATATAGTCCCTCCTGTCACATAATGTTGTTTCTTAAAAATAATACCTGTTTTGCTCAGAAAGAGTTAAAGTAACAGCTATCTAGGATATGTATTAAAAAAGCAACTGGCAAAGTGGAATGAAGTAAAAGAACAATTAAGTCTTCTTTTTCTTTGTTCCTATTTTGAGGAGATTTTGCCACACCTAGTTATGCAACTCAGAAGTCAGTTTGTCCAACTTTGGCATACATTTGTGTAAGGTTTGCTTCCTGTAGACATTACATCCAAGGTCATGGGTTGTATCTACTCATGGCTAGGTTTTCTTCCCTTATAACATACTAGGGCAGTGGCTTTTGCTATTTCCAACTGCCACTGGAATTTTCATGTGCACACGGGATCTCCTGTTTTTCAAACTTATCTTAGCAAATATCATAGCACTGCTGTAGACAGGCACAACGCAATTACGTCCAAAACAAGATTCCAGACGAATGCAGAAGAAGAAAAACAAACCAACCTCATCTGTAGTCGTTGTTGTGAGTTTGGTATATGGTGCTAACCCATATTTTTTGACCAATCGTTACTCGATGGAACCACCTATTCTTCCCTGGAAATGTCCTGGTACCTATTTAAGACTCAGTTGACCTGAGAGCTCAGGTCAGTGAAAATAATCACCTCCTTGAATAGGATTTTAACACAGGATCACAGGGTTGGCAGCTAAGAGTGCTAGCCACCATGCTGCCTTGGCTCCCATGTGTAATGTAGTGCCTGAAGTGTCCCTATGCTAGATGCTTTTGAAGCATCTATGCACCTCTAAATAACCTGAACAATAACTTCACACAAGTTCCTGACGGTTTGAAGCTTCTACAGGCAGCAGCCTCTTATGCCCTTGTCATCCATTGTGAATCCTCCGAAGTGTAGACTGAGTCTCATCTTGTTCCTTGTGGTGTTGAGGTGATGCATAAACAGCTGGAGAGTGCCTGTTTATTGGCTTCATTTATCGTGATTCCGATTGATTCTGTTATTCCTTCTGTCCATCGTTTACATGGTCAGCCTCTTCTTCTGGTTCCATTTGGTCTAAACATCATTGCTTAGTTAGTTAGTTAGTCGCGGTTCCAACTTCACATCAACGGGTCGTCCCCATTATGCTCCGTTCCTGTGCCAGTGAATATCACACAAAGTGCTCCTATGTGAACAATGGAATAGACAGGAGTATCGGCAAGCCAACAGCCCGCACAGGTGCACTGTGCATAATGCCGCCGCCAGAATGCCAACACAAACGTCCTCCACGAGAAATACAGTTCATTGTCAATGGAAACGGCAGTCACCGGAAAGACTTCATTGACCCGGGTTTTATCCCATATGGCTTGGGACAGGGCGACCCGCCAAAAGCACCGCACAAAGCACGAACTCCATAGCTCCAACAACGACTCCCAGGAGTCTTCTGAAAAATGAACCATGCGAAATTCACAGCTCACAGTGTCGCGCCACGCACTCACTCAGTAGCAGGGCGACGGAACCATAGCCTCCTTAGTCGCCTCTTACGATGTGCATGGTAGGTAACAGTGTTACTATTCTTTGCTCCCCCGTATGGGCCCCGGCAACACACGGGCGACACCATTGCTTGTTGTGGTATACTGTTAGTTGGTAGCCTAGTCATATGACTAATCCATTTAACTTGCTGTTTTCTGATGAAATCTAGTGCTGCTATAACCCCCCACTTTAGTCCTGATTTCTTCATTTCTGATTTTCTCTCTTCTTGATACATTGAGTATACTTCTCAGGAATATTATTTCCGTTGTAATGTTTCTTTTCTCTTTTTCTGTCATTACCCTGGTTTGGCATTGGTAGCATAGAGTTGGTTGAAAGATTGTGTTGTAGAGTGCTTTTTTGCATCTATTGATTTGTGTTTGTTCTTTAGTATTAGTGTCATTTGTCCAATGAATTAATTCGCCTTATTGCATCTACTTTCAATCTCATCTTCTGATTTGCCATTTAATGATATTTTACTTCCTCGATACTCGAAGCTCTTTACTTGTTTCAGTGGGTGTTCTTTTAGAAGAATCTTTGTTATTTGTTCTTCTTTGGTTATAGTCATTGAGGAGCCACTGCTGAGTGGTTAAGAACATCGGGCTGACCTTCAGGAGACCCAGGTTCAAATCCTCGGTCTCCTCTGATGTGTCTCCACCTTGCCGTGGTGGGGGAGCTTGCATGTCCCATTGACCCCATGTGCTACGTCGATGGATGAAAACTATATATTGGACAACTTATGGGATAGGGGCCAGATTAAGCGAGACACAACCTGCTGCTCTGCAGGTAGACTGAGGATATCAGTCAAAAGTTTAAATCACGCGCACGAAGGCAGAAGTTCTTGATCCGGATACATACTCTAAGGCTCTCTTTCGAGGGTTGAGGCTGAACGCCTCTGAGCCATAAACCCTCGGATGTAAGAGCCGGGCCGATACCCACCTAGCGAGACATGAAGGTGAGATACTGAGCACGCTACATGCGCAGTTTATATACTTGTCCGAAGGCTCAGCTAGGGGATATGAGGGATCCCCGGATGGGAGGGCTTGGCCGTTTCTCGCTCACGGCTGCACGGAGGTAAGGTGCTGAGCCGGCAGCACATGTAGCCTACCTCGTGAGCGAGTACAAAAAGGTAGAAGAAGTGCCCCAGTTGTTACGAAATCCGTCTGTATCTAACTCATAGATAGTGTAGACAAAGGTGGAAAAACATCTAAATAACACGAAATGGAAAGCACGGCTAGCGAAGTCCACGGCTAGCACTCGACTTGGTGCTCACTAAACGCAGCAACCTCCGCAATGTACAGCTGACTCGCAGCTATCATAGTGCTGACTGCGACACCGACCATTCACTCGTCTCCAGCAAGGTAAAGATAAAACCCAAGAGAATCTACAGAAGCCGAACAGAAGGAAGACCATGTATTGACACCAGCGGCACCCAAAATAAAGAGAAGGTCAACAAATTCATGCAGGCTCTAGCGGATGCTCTCCCTGGCAACACAAACGGAAATTCCACCGAGAGATGGAGTTATTTTCGCGACATCATCTACAATACAGCACTATCAACATTTGGCAAGAAGCAAACAAAGTCAACCGACTAGTTTGAAGCACACTCTTAAGAGATGCTCCCTGTCCTGGAGATAAAGAGACATGCATTCTCAATGTATAAAACATCACCTTCAGAGAAAACACTGCAGGCATTGCGAACGGCCAGAAATAGAGTACAACAGATGGCAAGAAGATGTGCGAACAGGTACTGGCTACAGCTCCCTGCTCAAATTCAAACTTGTGCAGACACTGGAAATATCAAAGAAATGTACGAGGGCATCAAGCAAGCTGTCGGTCCATCAAAAAATAAGATGGCCCCTTTACGATCAACTGAGGGGGTAATCATAAAAGATCGAGCGAAACAAATGGATCGCTGGGTAGAACACTACTCAGAGCTATACTCAGTGGATAACACTGTCAGTGAAGAAGCTCTGGAAGCCATAGATCAACAGTCCGCCATGCATGCCTTGGATAACGAACCTTGCCTCACAGAAATCAGCGAAGCACTAGACTCTCTCAAATCCGCAAGGCACCTGGAAAAGATAGTATTCCACCTGAAATTTTAAAATGTAGCAAAGAAACAATCATCCCAGAACTGTATGCAATATTACAGCTCTGCTGGAGAGAAAAATCAATACCACAAGATATGAAAGACGCAAACATCGTTACCCTTTATAAAAACAAAGGCGACAGAAGTGACTGCAACAACTATCGCAGCATTTCCCTACTCAGCATTACAGGCAAGATTTTTGCCAGAGTAATCCTTAAAAGATTACACATTCTTGCTGAAAGAATCTACCCCGAATCGCAGTGCGGATTTAGACCCAACAGGTCCACCATCGATATGATTTTCTCACTCCGGCAGCTCCAAGAGAAGTGCAGAGAACAGAGGAAGCCATTATATATAGCCTTCATCGACCTCACAAAGGCATTTGACCTCGTGAGCAGAAGCGGCCTTTTTAAGGTCCTTGAAAAGGTTGGATGTCCACCCACCCTTCTTAGTCTCGTGAAATCATTCCACGAAAACATGCAGGGGACCATTTTATTTGACGGCTCAACATCCCAGTCATTCAGCATCAGCAGTGGAGTAAAGCAGGGATGCGTGCTTGCTCCTACACTCTTTGGTATCTTCTTTGCTGTTCTCTTAAGGCAAGCATTTGGGACTGCCACTGAAGGCATATACCTCCACACAAGATCTGATGGCAAACTTTTTAACCCATCAAGACTCAAGGCAAAGACCAAAATAAGACCAAGATGCGTAAGAGAACTACTTTTTGCAGATGATGCAGCACTGACTACTCATACTGCAGAAGATCTCCAAAGGCTCATAGATCGTTTTGCAGCTGCCTGCAGAGTGTGCATCAAACCAGTCGGTTGACTTAGTTTGCTTCTTGCCAAATGTTGATAGTGCTGTATTGTAGATGGTGTCGCGAAAATGACTCCATCTCTCGGTGGAATCTCCGTCTGTGGGGCCGTGCAGAGTATCCGCTAGAGCCTGCATGAATTTGTTGACCTTCTCTTTATTTTGGGTGCCACTGGTGTCAATGCGTGGTCTTCCTTCTGTTCGGCTTCTGTAGATTCTCTTGGGCTTTATCTTCACCTTGCTGGAGACGAGTGAATGGTCGGTGTCGCAGTCAGCACCATGATAGCTGCGAGTCAGCCGTACATTGCGGAGGTTGCTGCGTTTAGAGAGCACCAGGTCGAGTTGGTGCCAGTTCTTTGATCTGGGGTGCTTCCATGACACCTTGTGTTGAGGTTTCGTGTCAAAGAAGGTGTTGGTCACGCACAGATTATGGTGGCTGCAGAATTCCAAGAGACGTTGTCCATTGTCATTGATCTTCCCAACGCCAAACTGTCCTAGACATGAAGGCCAAGATTCGTGGTCGGAGCCAACCCTGGCATTTAAATCCCCCAGGATAAAAAGATGTTGTTTCTCTGGTGTTTCACTGACTTCTTTGCTAAGGTCGTCATAGAACTTGTCTTTAGATTCTGATGCTGCAGTTAGTGTTGGGGCGTAAACGCTTATAATACTAACTGGGCCTGCCTCTGTCTGGAGTTGGAGCTTCAATATTCTTTCAGTGCCATCACTTGGTGGTATGATGGAATTGAGCAGCTTGTTTCTGATAGCGAAGCCAACTCCATGCTCCCTGGTCTCTCCGCACGGCTTGCCATGCCAGTAGAAAGTGAAGTCCCTCTCCTTGATGCTTCCAGATTCTTGGAGTCTGGTCTCTTGCAGGGCGACAATGTCTATCCCCAGTCTTAGTAGTTCGTTGTTTATCACTGCAGTTTTGCGGGCATCCACAATCTCATTTAGATCGTCTGAGATGCCAGGGGTCATGGTTCTTACGTTCCATGTTCCCAGCCTTAGGGTCGGTTGTTTTGTTTTTTTCTTGCTGTTAGGTGTATAGATTGCGGTCCATGTGTCAGGATTTTCCCCTAAGCTCCACACACCCTCAGGAGCAGATGAACCGTGGCGAGACAACACCTTATTGACTGGGGGATGCCCAGCTTAGGCGGGCGGTAGCTGTCTAGTGAGATACGATGATCTCTCCCACCGTCGGAAGTAGCCCCTGGCGCCTTGCTCTACGCCAATCGAGCATTAAGACTTATAACCGGCAAACACACTTAAAAACACTTCCCGTGTTGTGTCACCGCTTTACGCGGTGCTGAAGTGACCTCTTCAGGGCACAAGCCTGGGCAATGGAAATCGGAGAACCAGCTGTTGCCCAGTAGCAGGTTCCCCCTCTCCACGTCGCCGATGTTGACCAAGGGAAAGGCAGTAGCCAATGCAACTTGGCATCGGTGCCGTCGCAGGAGTTGCCAGAACTATGTTGTTTACAACATGGAACTGCCTTAGGGACTCCATCTCCGGATTTGTCCTCAGGGTTTACTCCCGAAGCCTTTCCCATATGGGTATACCCGCAAGGCAGTGGAGGTTTGAGATTTAGAGTTCCCTCTCTTAGAAGAGATACCAACCAAGGCTGACGAGCCTCCTCTGCCCGGGAATCAATAAGGAGGGAAGTCTACCATTCTTCCTTCCTGGCAGTGACCATACTGATCGGATGACCGTAGCCATTGTCTCTACTGAGAGATCCTCTGCCCACCGTCACTGACTTGAAACCATAACCAACAACTATCTGTCGGCTGCTCCCAAGTCCAATCCACCACCTGCTCCCATGGCTTCACGTTACCCTGTTGGGGGGGGGGGCTAAACGGGTACTCCACCTTGCCCAAGGGTGTCCCGTAGGCTAGCGGAGGGAAGGAGGCACCTTACTTCTCCTTTGATAGGGTATACCCCTACCCCGCTACAACAACTATCGCGGCATTTCCCTACTCAGCATTACAGATAAGATTTTTGCCAGAGTAATCCTTTAAAGATTACATATTCTTGCTAAAAGAATCTACCCCGAATCGCAGTAAGGATTTAGACCCAACAGGTCCACCATCGATATGATTTTCTCACTCCGGCAGCTCCAAGAGAAGTGCAGAGAACAGAGGAAGCCATTATATATTGCCTTCATCGACCTCACAAAGGCATTTGACCTCGTGAGCAGAAGCGGCCTTTTTAAGGTCCTTGAAAAGGTTGGATGTCCACCCACCCTTCTTAGTCTCGTGAAATCATTCCACGAAAACATGCAGGGGACCATTTTATTTGACGGCTCAACATCCCAGTCATTCAGCATCAGCAGCGGAGTAGAGCAGGGCTGCGTGCTTGCTCCTACACTCTTTGGTATCTTCTTCGCAGTTCTCTTAAGGCAAGCATTTGGGACTGCCACTGAAGGCATATACCTCCACACAAGATCTGATGGCAAACTTTTTAACCCATCAAGACTCAAGGCAAAGACCAAAATCAAAATAAGATCAAGATGTGTAAGAGAACTACTTTTTGCAGATGATGCAGCACTGACTACTCATACAGCAGAAGATCTCCAAAGGCTCATAGATCGTTTAGCCTAAATAAAACACAGGTGATGGAACAAGATGCTGGTGCGACTCCGTCAATCAAAATTTCTAATTACAAATTGAAGGTCGTCCACGAGTTTGTGTATTTGGGGTCGACAATATCAGATAATCTTTCATTAGAGACAGAAATCGACAGACTCATTGGAATAGCAGCCACAACATTTTCCAGGCTAGCTAAAATAGTTTGGGAGAATAATAGACTAACAGAGCGTACAAAAGCTCAAGTATATAAAGCTTGTGTTGTTAGCACACAACTCTATGGGTCTGAATCCTGGACCCTGTACTCAAGACAAGATTTTTTTGGGGGTCTGTCTATCAAGTCTGATGATATTCTGTCTATCAAGACAGGATAGGAAGTTGAATTCCTTCCACATGAGATGTCTGAGACGTATCCTGGGCATAACATGGAAAGACCACATAACAAACAAACAGGTGCTTTAAAGAGCAGATATTACCACAGTGCACACCCTCCTCAAGCAGAGACGCCTGTGGCTGGGCCATGTATCTCGAATGGAGGATGAAAGTATTTCCAAAGATCTCCTTTACGGAGAACTAGCCACAGAAAAGAGGCCAACCGGAAGACTCCAAATGCGATATAGGGATGTGTGGGAGAGAATTGCAACAGACAGATGCTCCTGGAGAAGAGATTACGAAACGGACTGGTGCTCTTTGAGCGCAATCTGATCCAACAGACTGAGGATAGGCGGCACAGGCTCAAAGCGCAGTCACTTACTGCGGGACTTGCCTCGTCTTACAGATACGGAAACTGTGACAGGTGTCAGAATCTTCCCCGGGTCTTCATCACTAGCGCCTGGCAACGACGGCCAGATACGCCCGTGAACTGCAGTCACACTTACGACGCAGTAGCAGGGACCTCTGCGTGGTAACACTGCTACGTGGTACACGGAGACAACAAGAGGAGAAAGCAGGTCCAACACGGGCTCACTGCGGCTAGCGGTCAGACAGCCTTGGACCGTAGGACTGGACAGACGTAGAATGAGAGCTGTGCACGTATTGATTGTATGAGTTGACGCTAGATGAGAGAAACCCTTTTGAGTATAGAAAGACTGAGTGCATGGTATGTAATATTGCATTCATGAATTGATGTATTGTATATAGATGTATATTGAAACGGCATTATCGCTGAGTTGAGCGCTGCTGGTTATGATTGATGTTTGTAAGAAGTGCGATTAAAGTAGTGAAGAGATGTCACCGTGTGTTATGTACATTCATTCTATGTGAGTGAGTGTTATCACATCTGTTAGTTACTGCGAGCCATTATTGATTGTGATTCAAGACTCTGAGAGGTGTGAACGTTGGAAGCTCGTCCGGTTTTTTAACCACAGTTTGACAGTTGTAAAATAGAGTGTAAAGGTTTAAAGGTGGGAAGCTCGTCCGGCTTTGGACATTAAGATCGTGTAGTTGAAAGAAGAGAAAGTGATAAGATAGAGTGGACAGGCATAAACATGTGTGAACGTGGAGGCTATCATCCGGGATATGACCCAACAGTGTTATGTGAAAGGTGTGAACGCTGAAGGTTTTTGTTGTTGTAAGATAAAGAGAGGTGTGAACGTGAAAGAGTGCTGTAAAGCGAAAGAACGCACTGGCAGAGAAGTGACACTAAAATTGTATTCTGAACTGACGACATAACGACTAAACAATCATACTTGACGGCATACAAACCTACCACATTTAGCTGACAACGCATACACAACATAACATACAAATACTAATATTTTCTCTCTCCAAAAGTAAACAGGTTTTTCATCCGAAATTGTACACTACGAAGGTCATTTCCTGGCTGTAGAAGATCAAGCAGCCATTCTCTGCTGCAGTATGGCCAACAGACGTCCAGAGCTCCAAATTCCTGTATCACTTAAGTATTTTTTTCCTACATACTTTTGTACAGGTCTAGACCTCAGCTGTAGAGTTATTGTGTAACTATTGTATTATACACACATTGTATTTACTAACATTCAATAATTATTCTGTATAAATCCACTGCAACTAGATAGCAAAATTATCATGTCTATGTTAAATGATTTCGTTGAAGCCGGACTAAAGTTAAATTTAACCGGAAACGAGTTAGTAAAATGTAGTGAGGGAAAATATGCAGAGCATGTCCAAAGGGAAGACAGAGCTGCTGAAAGGGAGCTCATAAAAGCAGAGTTAGAGGCTAAAACCAAAGAGTCTGAGTTAGAGGCTAAAACTAAACAGTCAGAGGCAGAGGAGGAAATAAGAAAAGCTTAGATTCTTGCACAAAGCAAAAGGGAAGACCTTGAAATTCAACTAAAGATTAAGCAACTAGAGGCCGAAACATCAGCAGAAAAAGAGTCTAAAAAGTTAGAGATGAAAGAAAAGGAGAATCAATATAAAAAGTACCAAGAGATCGTCAAAGATTTCGCTACTGGGGACTGCATCGCAGCATTCACCCAAAACTTTGAAACGATAATGGAGCATTATCGGATCCCAGAAACAGAATGGAATATCATTTATATGAGAATTTTATCTGGGGAACCCTTAGAAGTCACTGAGACCATCCCCAAAGACTTAAGGAAAGATTATCAGTATATAAAAGCCAAAATTATGGCACATTTCCTGTTAGATGAAGCAGGCTACAGAGAACAGTTTAGTAAGTTAGCTCCAAAACCAACAAAAACGTTCTCTGACTACATTTCAGTAGTACAGGATATATTTAGTAAATGGTTAGCATCAGCTAAAGTTAATGACAATTTTGATAAGTTGAAAGATCTGATCCTAAGAGACAAGGTCATCTCTTCTTTACCACCTCCTTTTTCGAAATTCTTGCAAGAGTGTGAATGTGAGAGTGTGCAGCAAATAGAAAAGCGTGAGTCGGCGTACTTTTCGGCCAATAAACATTGTTTTGCTAGTGTACTAACAGACACACAATTCGTAGCAGCCGCTACCTATGACAGGCCAAAATCAAGTACCTATGACAGGCAGAAATCCTTCAGGCAACCTATGAGTAAGAACTATGAATGCAAATATTGTAATTTACAATACAGTGAAAGTGAGATGTGCGACAAACACCCTGGGTATCTCACATATTTGCAAAACTACATAGACAAGCAAGACAAAGACAGGAAAAGCTACAAACGTGCTACCAAATGCTTTCTTTGTAAAGCGTACGGCCACTGGCGCCATGGCTGCATAGGAAAACAAATGACCAGAAAAGCCAACGCAGCATTGTTTGATAGCTCTTCCTCGGACGAAGAACAAGTAGAAAATCAACCTGTTAACGCAGCAGAGACCATTGATATTTTCCATCTGGAAAAAATGTACCACCTGCAACAGATTCCACGAGGATGGCATGTTAACTTGCGGCCACTCAATACCTATTTCAAATGAGGAAGCCAATTTGGTGATAGACTCCAAAGGCAAGCTCAATATTCACCAAGGGTATGTGAACGGCAAAGTAGCCACTGTCTTACGCGATAGCGGGTGCCCTCTTATTTGTTTAAAGAAGGACTTTATTTTACCTGCAGACTACACTGGCAAACATGTAACATTCAGAACTTTCTCGGGTAACATTGAGAAATACTCACTTGCATGGACATATATTGAAACACCATTCCTAACAGGCAAGGTTAAATGCACAGCATTATCTAACCCATGGTGTGATATTATTGTTGGTAACCTACCGGAAGTGAATGATACGCCGAATGATTGTATAACATCTTCTTGTGAATGTATTGTATCAAATGCAGTGAAGAGATCAGCTGCAGAAATGCAAGCTCAAACCAACCAAACTGAGACTCTTGAATTATTAAGTCCAGTCATAACACCTCTTAACACCATGAGAGAAAATTTTATAAAGCTCAAAAGGCCGACACATCATTGTCAAAATATTTTAAACTTGGAGACGAGAACCAAGATGAAACTGCAGGAAGCACGACCATAGTGGACAACATAGACTCAGACGACACCGAAGAAGTACCAGTACCAGCACTTGACACGACAGACACATTGAAAGACATAAAACTACCTCCTCATCTTTCTCAGACTTAGACCGACAATTGCAGATAGCTGTTGGAAGAATATAAGTCCATCTTCTCCAATCATCCAGGACAGACAAATTTAGTACAACATCAAATCATATTGACGAATCATTTACCAATAAAAGCCAGACCGTATTCAATACCCATACACTACAAGGACAAGTTACATCAAGAAATTTTAGAACTAGAGACAAACAACATCATTAGAAGATCACAATCACAGTATTCTTCTCCTATAGTGATTGTCAAAAAGAAGGACAACTCAATACGCCTATGCGTAGATTATAGAAAACTTTATGCAATAACACAGTTAGATTTAGAACCCATGGTTAACTGTGAAGACATACTGACTGAGATGACGCATGACAGGTACTTTACAAAACTCGACATGACCAAAGGATATTAGCAAGTACCCATGACCGACGATTCAGTACACCTTACAGCAATCGCAACACCTTGGGGATTATACGAATGGCTTAAATTCCCATTCGGGCTAGTCAATGCTACTGCAACATTTGTACGCATGACACGACTTCTACTAGCAGACATACCGAACATACTTGCATATATATACGATATATGTGTACATACTAGGACAATGATGGAACACTTGACAACACTCCGACAAACATTTGAAAGGATCAAACAACACGGCCTAACAGTGAAACCATCCAAGGTAGAAATAGCCTTTCATGAATTCACATTTCTTGGCTATAAAGTGTGTAATGGATTTGTCACCACAGATGACAATATTGTATCCAAGATTCTAAAATTTTCGCTTCCGACAACCAAAAAGGAAATAAGGAGCATGTTAGGGTTGCTCAATTATTACAGACGATTTATTCAAAATTTTGCTGGTTTGTCAGAAAGTTTTACAAATTTACTAACCAAAGACAAACCAAATAAAATTTGTAAACAGCGAGGGCCTGAGACTTGCATTTACAAAAGTTTTGTCATACTTTTCATCTAACCCTATCCTTAAACTCCCAAATTTGGAAATTCCTGTCAGATTAAGGACTGACGCAAGCTCCATAGCCATAGGAGCAGTTCTTTTGCAGTCTTATGATGATATCCTGCACCCAATTTTTATATCAGCCGCAAACTGACACCAAGAGAACGTAAATGGTCAACTCCTCAATTGGAGGCTTTGGCATTAATTTTTTTCAATTAGAAGATTATCTACATATTTATTAGGTCGTCATTTCATCGTAGAAACAGACAACAATCCATTAATCATTATTAAGACAGGGATACCAACCAACCACAGAATAGCAAGATGGTCTTTACTGCTCCAAGACTTCAGTTTTTAAGTAAGGCACATCAGCGGTATACAAAATACGATTGCAGATTTGCTCCTTAGATATCCACCCGATACGGCCGAGAATAGTCTATCTATGCCTGAGCGCACAGATTAAACCAGTTAAGATCTGTGATTACTTAGAACGCTCAGAAATCACAACCCAGCAAAGTAATGTGTAACATAAATACACATCGCTGGCACACATAACTGTGATAAGGACAGTGTCCTCTTGTTTATTACAAATAATATTTTTAATACGCAAGAATGGTAAATATATGTGTGATTAGAAGGAAGAGTGACAATATTTTAAACACTTTTTAACATTTATACAAATGGTACTACGAGTACGAATGGTACTACTTCAGTCAACCGTAGAAGGTTGGGAGAGATTGCTCGCAATAGACAAGTGATGTCTCCTGTGGTAGCTCTGGCGGGCCTATTCCCGCTGGTCGCGGGGGCCGCTAAATGTCAGGTGGAGAGTCTGATGATAGTGCACGCTTTACACGGGTCCGGACACTTGTGATTGACAGTAGTGCGCACCCTTATGGTCCGGTCTCGAACGTGACCCTCACCTATAGGACTTGGCTGAACGCCTCTAATCCGAGTCCCGCAGGTGTCAGGGTCTGGCCACCACTCGCCACCTGCTCGTGGTGGGAGGTCTCGGAGGATTCGACGCTGTGCCGCCAGCATCTGCAGCCTACCTTGTGCCAGACGTATTGGTTACCCATTCCTCTGGAATACACAAGACTAGGCCGAGGGAGAGATCATGTCATTTGGGCATCACACGGTTCTCTATAAGCTCTGCCCAGGCATTGTGATGGAATATTGGCCACACTCCAACTCACGTGCTTTAGTCTGTCAAGATTGCAAGGTGCCACGCTTACTACGAGTGATCACAAAAACTTACCTGAATTCAACTAGTGGTAACATCCTCAGTACCTACGCTTATGACTGCGCTTATAACAACAATAGATTTAAGCCCAGCAGAGTGTTTAAACATTTTAAATCGCGTGAGAGAGACGACGACATACGAATTCAACACATCCAGCAAAACAGTTCCATCGATACTTCCATAAGAACATTATTATCCAAAATTGCGAACAAGTGAACAGTTCCATCGATACTTCCATAGAATATTGTTATCCAAATGTGAGAACATCTACACAGTTTAATCCGTACTTGTACATAACAGCGTAATCCAATCAGGTGGAAGGACAATGTGTTACGTTAACATTTTAACACATCAAATGTGTACTTCCGTTACTTTTGGAATTAATTAATAAATTTAGAAAATTAGCAGACTTTACGATGAATGTCACAAAGTGATGACTCTTAACATAACTTTGTGATAGAAATTTTAAATATACTTAATTGTATGAAAGGATTTTTATATTTGTAATCTGAGAATCATTGATTGATCAACTTGTTCTCAATAGTACCAACTAGGTCACTATTGACAATAAGCGTCAAACTATGACGCTTAGAACTTAACTTACAAATGTACTTTATTTTTTTTTGAAAGAAAGTAAAAGTTATTCCCCATAGTGTTTCACAATAACATCTAAGGGAAACAATTTGAAATATTGGGATAATGTAAACATGTATGTATTAACTTGTTCATAGCGCCAGAACGGCAACGCATCACAGGTTAACATCAACTATGCGTGGAATAATTATTGAAATTGTGGACCATCATTAGATTATCCGACCATATCGGTTGGGGTCTAATGCTGAAGTCATCTTAGAGAATAGATAACTTGTGGCCTGACATGTCTCTTTGTAATGTTTTCTTCTTTGTCGAGAGGTAGTTGCGTCGCTTGAAAGACAACATACGTCGCTGATAGCTACCGGACTGGCTAAGTCTGTCAGCAACATAGGTAAAATCCAACGAGGGGATTGAACTTGAGAAGTGTAGCTTTATGGCGGCACTGAAGAGAAGAAATAACATGTCAATTACCCATTATACTTCAACAAACACCAAAGAGTCACCTAAGATGACAAACGATGGGTCGATTCTGACTTTGTATTAGTAGATTAACCCAACTTTAAATAGCCAGTAATGAAAGGATATGCCTTTTATTTGAGGGGCGGCGGTAGAGTGTCAGAATCTTCCCCGGGTCTTCATCACTAGCGCCTGGCAACGACGACCAGATACGCCCGTGAACTGCAGTCACACTTACGGCGCAGTAGCAGGGACCTCTGCGTGGTAACACTGCTACGTGGTACACGGAGACCACAAGAGGAGAAAGCAGGTCCAACACGGGCTCACTGTGGCTAGCGGTCAGACAGCCTTGGACCATTAGACTAGACAGACGTAGAATGAGAGCAGTGCACGTATTGATTGTATGAGTTGACGCTAGATGAGTGAAACCCTTTTGAGTATAGAAAGACTGAGTGCATGGTATGTAATATTGCATTCATGAATTGATGTATTGTATATAGATGTATATTGAAACGGCATTATCGCTGAGTTGAGCGATGCCGGTTATGATTGATGTTTGTAAGAAGTGCGATTAAAGTAGTGGAAAGATGTCACCATGTGTTATGTACATTCATTCTATGTGAGTGAGTGTTATCACATCTGTTAGTCACTGCGAGCCATTATTTATTGTGATTCAAGACTCTGACAACAGGGATTGTCACTCTCGCATTGGACTATACAGTCACCAGTGGTGCTGCCAGGCACCTCCCAAGCGGCACAACTCTATAGTCCTTCAGGACTGAAAAAGGTCTTCTATTCGCCGTTGAGATAGGCACAAGAGGCCTTGTTACTATAGTCCATTTATTTTTATCTGCCCCAATATCAAATTCCATATCTCAGTAACCAGCTTAGAGAAAATTATGACATTTAGCATATAACCTTATCATTATGTCCACCCAACAAAACAATTTTTGTTCTGGAGATTTTACAGCAGATTTCATAATTTGTTTATATGCGGTATATAATTTACGGCTCAGAGATGAAGTTCATAATTTTAAATGTATTACAGCGCAGCAAGACAATCAGCGTTCAATGTTGAATATTTTACGTTATTCACGGGATTGGCCTTATGCCAAGAACCCCGCGCAGTTTAAACTGGGACTGTTTAGAGGTGTCGTCAAACTGTGGGTTATTTCATGAATCAATCAATCAATCATGTGCCATGCCGGAATGCGTGAGCGGTCATGACTCGCCATTTCACTCGATCACAAGTGTCGTGGATCAGCTCAGTGTTCCTGTCTCGTCCATGCCATGTGGCCAAGCCATCCAGGATAAAAATAATAATAATCATAATAATCATGAAACCTGATTATTATTATTATTTTTTTTTTTACATCTTACCACTTATCCCTAACATTGAAATGTGTGAATATTTTTCAATGGGATTGAATGCGAAATTGTGTGTACACTTCAAAGCATCGCTATGAAGATGTACACATATTTCTGTATAGTAGCTGATCGCAGGAAATTGTTTTATACCATTACAAATTCCGAAAAAAGAACAGTGCATGCATTGGGTTTGAGTAAACGGTCATTTCGTCGTTGGGTGCAAGAAGCTGGAATTAAACCACCACGCAATAACCAAACGGTAGATAGAAAGGTTAATGTAGACAGCGTTGTCAAAGATGTCATAAGGCGAGCTATTATAAAAATGCGTTACAAAGTCGCTTTAAAGTCGACAGGGTCGACTTCATTGCACCGGATTCTATCCCATATGACTTGGTCTCTTTCCGTAGCGCGGAAAGCATCGCACAAAGCACGAACTCCGCAGCTCTAGCGACAACCCACAGAAGTCTCCGAAAAATTTGACTTGTGAACCGAAGGATGCCCGTGATCAAACCCACAACCTTTGAAGCCCGAGTCAAAAGGCTTGACCACTTCGCCACGGAGTCTCCTAAAATTATAAAAATTTTTAATTTTATATCCAGGATTATCTAGCATTATAAAAATTCTGGATGCCAAAGAAACAGTGACTGTAAGAAAACTTATGGTTTGGTTGAGAAAGAACAATAACATAGAGCTATCCAAAACAACTTTGTGGAAAATTATAAAGACATTATCTTCACTTTTAGAAAGAACAAGGGAGGTAGAAATATTCTTTGCGAGCAACCGCATTTAGGAGCCATGAGAAGCAGATACCTACGTGAAATACGAGAAATTCGCAAAGAAAATTATGGCATAGTGTGTTTGGATGAAATGTGGATCAATGCGCACCACACAAGTGATAAGGAATGGCAATCAGTGGATGGACAGATAAAGCGGTATGTGCCCAGTAGTATAGGACAGCTTTTGTCATGGCTCATTCTGGTAATACGCATAATGGCTTGCAACAGAATGCTGGGCTCGTGTTCGTGTCAAAGCATATAGACAATAGGGATTATCATAATAAAATGAATGGTAATATATTTAGAGATTGGCTCGAGAATGCTGTGCTTCCATCCCTGGAAGACCGTCGTGTCCAGTTATGGACAATGCATGATATCAATTTTGTTGCCCAAGAAGACAAAATACCTACAGCATCGAGCACAAAGGGAGCAATAAAGATATGGCTCCGAATGAAAAACATACCATTTCCAGAAAGGTATTTCTAGCTAGAATTGTTGTCCCTTGTAAAACACACGCCAAAAAAAGCAAGAAATATAAAATCGACGAGTTGATAGAAAAGCATCGTCATGGGTGCTTGAGACTTCCGCCGTACGATTCTCATTTTAACCCTATAGAACTTGTGTGGGCTAAAATTAAAGGACAGGTGGCAGCTGACAATATTATATTCAAATTTTCTGAAGTCAAGATACTAATCAGGTCCGCGCTATTAAATATTGATAAAAGTTACTGGGAAAATGTGAGGACCATGTGTTGAAAGAGGAAGAGGACTATTGGAGAAGGGATGGATTGAATTTTATGCAACCGAGAGCACTCATCAACCTACTTGAATCGTCCGACACAGATTAAGGTCTGAGCAGATCGCAGACCTTAATCCGTGTGCACGCTTACCGGAATATTTTGCTCCATCCATTCAGACGAATTGCAGACCCTAAACATTACAGCATCAGCACAATGTCAATGGCAACAGTTTGAATTCCACAGTGATGAATTTTCAATTCCGCAAGCCCTCAGTGGTGACAAATAACTGGTATTGGGGGAAAAAAAACACACACACACACTAAGTGCATTGAATACCAACAGAAGAGTAATATTGCGGTGGAAACTGACATATTGTGGCATAACAAGAAACGTGAGAGCAAACACGTTGTTAAATTAGGGGACAACACACGTGCATACGAATCAATCTATAAACTACAATGAAAAAGAGGACCAACATCTTGGTCGTTAAGAAGAAAGCCCGCTACAGAGACACTGACAACTATCCTCATAGCGGAAAACAGGCAATCATGTTCCGTCTCTGAACAGTAAACAGCAGAGTAGACAATCTTTCACGAAGACTCACCCATGTGTACGTGTGAACTAACTACACAGATAGCTGAACAGATCCCTAAAAATTGACACATGATGACTAAATTGCGGTATCATTTCTGGTCACTCCGTACGCACTTTAACGAACAATTATTTGGAAGCTTTCACGAACTCAATATAAAAAGCTAAATGCATCCTAGTAACATGAATACTTGTGTACAATTATTAACCAGCAGCTGAAGAAACAAGAAGGAAATGTAAAATAAGGTAAGAAATATATTCCTTCTACTTTCCTGTCAATTTACACATTATTTACCCCATGCCTCTGTAAATTCTCTGTCTTTACTAATATTACACATTGCACCCCTCTCGGGAGTCTCCGTGGTGAAGTGGTCAAGCCGTATGACTTGGGCTCCGAAGGTTATATGCTCGATTCCTTCATTTCACGAGTGCATTTATTCTGAGACTCCCGAGGGTCGTCGCTGGAACTACGGAGTTCGTGCTTTGTGCGACGCTTTCCGCAATGCGGAAAGAGACTGAGCCATGTGAGATAAAAACCCGGTGCAATGCAGTCGACCCTGTCGACTTTTAAGCTACTTTTTTATTGCACCCACTCCCATACGAATCTGGCTACGCCTTGTACTTGTGTCCTTACCAGAAATAACGTGGTTTACTGTAAGACTAGTTTGTTAGCGTGAATTCACTCCATTTTCCGCAAAACATCAAAGAAATATCGCCGCTTTCGATGATTTAATTTGCTTTTGGACCTATCAAAGACATATTCCTTGGGTGGGGGTAAATATAAGACGGCAGAAAAATTTCATAACGATGCAACGGAGAGTTTTCAAAATAATTGATCGTGAATGACGGCATGAATTTCCGGACATACTTTTTTTTTAAAATAGTATCTCCCCGTTTACTGTGCTGTTTGCGTGCTTGCTTGCGTTCGTTGGCTGTGAACTCCAGCGCGAAGTCCTGTATGTCGGATGAAGACATCCTGTTGTCCAACATCAGTGTGATGTCATACCGGACTTGAGGTTTGCGTGAGCATCCGTTGTCCCATGTCTGGCTTATTGGTGTGCAGACTGGTGGTTCCTCGCAGCTATTAGTTGTATCACATATATTGGCTACGCTCCCGTTCAAAGCGAACGAACAAACAACAATAAATTCAGTTATCCAATAAACCTCTCATGATATATTTGATACCTCCGTGTCGATCAGTATGTTTCAATGAATTAATCATGACACTGTGATGTATGGCTTGGTTTGGCAAATCAACAGAATGTTGTTTTTTTAATTCCCGGGAATGTTTACGTTCAGTAGTTTGCCATTTCTTTCTGAACTACCGTCACTCATGCCTGTGTATGAAACCCAACGCAAGGCGGTCTGCTTCCAAATCGCCGCAGCTAGGTTTCAAACGCGGTATGCAGGATTACGAAATGCATTCATAACGAATTCACTACAGACCCGGCGACTATTCATATTTGTTTCAGAAGGTACAGTTAGTTGGATGTCTTTTACAGGACATCACAATCAACCACGGCATTTATTCCAGAAGTTGGTGTTGTTGTTGTCTTCCACTTATGCCGTTAAGTGTCGTGGAGAAGGTTCACTGTAACTCTAGCGCCTGTGACTAGCCTTTTTCCTCCAGATTCCTACCGGTTTGCTAACCCGTCATATAGGTTCCTTACCTAATATAAGACCGCAACGGCTTACTTTAAAAAATAATTACTATCAGTTACCAGTGCTGCCTTCCTGGCCTAGAGGTTAGCAACTTTTCTCCGTAATCTCGTATACTCTCGTAAGTAATGTGATGACGGTGAGAATCAGCAGTGGTTCTAATCGCGTCGGTAACTTACGGGGTATGTGAGCCGGCCGCTCAGAAAGCAGGAATGTGAGCCGGCCGCTCAGAAAGCAATGGCAAACTACTGAGCGTAATCTTGCCAAGAAATCAACAATCAGCTGAAAGATGCTGATGTCGACAGCGATGTCCTGTAAAGGATATGCAAAACACACACACACACACACACACACACACACACACACACACATATATATATATATATATATATATATATATATATATATATATATATATATATCATCTCATCTCATCTCATCATGTTCCTCTTGTACCTTGCGGTGTCGAGGTGAAGTATAAACTTCGTGAGAGTGCCCGGTTATGGGCTTCGTATATCGACATTCCCATGGATTCTGTTATCCCCTCCGTCCAACGTTTACGTGGTCGGCCTCTTCCTCTGTTTCCATCTGGTCTGTACGTCATTGCTTGTTGTGGCATGCTGTTGACTGGTAGCCTACTTGCATGGCCAAACCATTTGACTTGCTGCTTTCTAATAAAATCTAGAGCAGCTTTAACCCCCACTTTAGTCCTGATTTCTTCATTTCTGATCTTATCTCTTCTTGATATGTTGAGTATTCTTCTCAGGAACCTCATTTCTGTTGTTGTGATTTTTCTTTTCTCTTTTTCTGTCATTGTCCAGGTTTGGCATTGGTAGCACAGAGTTGGTAGGAAGATTGTGTTGTAAAGTGCTTTCTTTGTAGTTATCCGTTTATACTTCTTAGTTTTTCTACGAGCAGATCAGCTACCAGTAAGTTAGCTAATTTTGTCAAAATGCCGAATAACTGTCTTTGTACATAGGTAACTTGTCGCTTTCATTTAATTAATTTCTGAAAAATGTAAAAAAAAATAAATAAATAAATAAAATATTACGTTTTCGTTATAAATGTATAAAAAATTTCGTTTCATTATATAAACTTAGCAAACATCTTTATAATACCCCGATGACGTCAAGAAATTAGCGGAGATTCGGCAGAATTACACACAGTTCACAAAGCCAAAACTACCGGCAAGTCTTCATCGAACCAAGGCAGTTCGATGTAAATAAGTCAACAGGAAGGATAACATAATGAAGCGCCGCCACCACGTAATGTTGTTGTTGTTGTTGTTGTTGTTGTTGTTGTTGTTGTTGTTGTTGTTGTTGTTGTTGTTCTTCTTCTTCTTCTTCTTCTTCTTCTCCTTCTTCTTCTTCTTCTACTTCTTCTTCTTCTTCTTTCGTTCGCTTGAAATATGTCTATAACTCATTAACTGCAATGTTGTCTCTTGTATGAACTTAACTGTCTTTTTTAGTTCACATAGTGCTCCATAGAGTTTATCTTCCACTGTCGTCTCTCTAGGCCAGAAGGTGTGCCTAGATATGTTATATTTTGGGCAGTCTTGGAGTGTATGCTCTGCTGTCTGCGACGCCAATCCATATGTGCACATAGCTGTTTAAGCAATCTTGAATTTTGTATACATATGGTTGCGTAATCTATTGTGTCCTGTTCTGAGGTGCAGAATAATGACTTGCTCTGGTCTGTCCATAACCGTGGTAGTCATCTTGAGCAGGTTTTGGTGGCTTTCTGACTGATTTGATCATTCTTTTCTGTTGGTGGTATGTAATGGGCACATCAGGCTGTTCTTCTTTGGTTCCTTCCTTAGCCAGTTGATCAGCTCTGTCGTTTCCATGTACTCCACAGTGGGAAGGTACCCACTGTATGGTGACGTTATCCTGACTGTTAAGTTCAGAAAGTAGTGTCCTTAGTACTAGCAATTTCCCAGACAGGAGGGCCTCGAGCACTGATTTTGCATCTGTCAATAGCACCACAGGTTGTGTAGCATTGCTGGTATTTAGTAATTTCTCTGTCGCTATCTTGATTGCCTCAATCTACATCAATGATCTTGTTGCTAATATACCGCATAGAATTAAAGCGGCAATGTAAGCAGATGGCCTGGTTGTATAGAGCACAAATGAACATGCATCAGTGGCCACCAGATTGCTACAAAGAGCTGTAGATACATTTGTTGCATGGCAAATAGATGGTGTGTCAGCATAAACACTGACAAGTGCAGCACCACCCTATTTACCCTCTCTCCAAAACAAAAGGCAGCGACCATCCAGATAAATGGAACACCCCTAAGAGAAGATAAAGAACCAACATACCTTGGAGTAACATTTTATGGCAGGCTGACATGTAGAAAGCACATACTCCATGATTGCCCAAACTACAACATATCCAGGCGTATTCTGACATATTCGCACTAGAGAGACAACAGTGGAAGATAAACTCTATGGACCGCTGAATGTACTAAAAAAGACTGTTAGATTCATACAAGAGAAAACATTGCAGTTATAAACATATTTCAGACGAACGAAAGAAGAAGAAGAAGAAGAAGAAGAAGAAGAAGAAGAAGAAGAAGAAGAAGAAGAAGAAGAAGAAGAAGAAGAAGAAGAAGAAGAAGAAGAAGAAGAAGAAGAAGAAGGAGAAGGAGAAGGAGAAGGAGAAGAAGGAGAAGGAGAAGAAGAAGAAGAAGAAGAAGAAGAAGAAGAAGAAGAAGAAGAAGAAGAAGAAGAAGAAGAAGAAGAAGAAGAAGGAGAAGGAGAAGGAGGAGAAGAAGAAGAAGAAGAAGAAGAAGAAGAAGAAGAAGAAGAAGAAGAAGAAGAAGAAGAAGGAGAAGGAGAAGAAGAAAGAGAAGGAGAAGGAGAAGGAGAAGGAGGAGAAGGAGAAGGAGAAGAAGAAGAAGAAGAAGAAGAAGAAGAAGAAGAAGAAGAAGAAGAAGAAGAAGAAGAAGAAGGAGAAGGAGGAGGAGGAGGAGGAGGAGAAGGAGAAGGAGAAGAAGAAGAAGAAGAAGAAGAAGAAGAAGAAGAAGAAGAAGAAGAAGAAGAAGAAGAAGAAGAAGAAGAAGAAGAAGAAGAAGAAGGAGGAGGAGGAGGAGAAGGAGAAGAAGAAGAAGAAGAAGAAGAAGAAGAAGAAGAAGAAGAAGAAGAAGAAGAAGAAGAAGAAGAAGAAGAAGAAGAAGAAGAAGAAGAATAAGAAGGAGGAGGAGGAGGAGAAGGAGAAGAAGAAGAAGAAGAAGAAGAAGAAGAAGAAGAAGAAGAAGAAGAAGAAGAAGAAGAAGAAGAAGAAGAAGAAGAAGAAGAAGAAGAAGAAGAAGATTAGAAAAAGTGTGGGGGACAAGACTCCGCCCTAGGGATCACCGTGACGCAGTAGTACTTTCTTGCTCATGAGTCCGTCTATCTGTACTCGGGCTCTTCTGTTGTGCAAGTATGCTTTCACCCATTTGTACATTCTTCCATCGACTTTGCAGTTTCTCAGTTTCTTCATCAGACCTTCTTTCCAGACTTTGTCAAAGGCTTTCTTCAGATCTATCCATGCCGCAAGCACCAGCTTCTTCTCTTGGAATGCATCTTCAATTTCTTGAGAGAGGTAGGTTGTCTGATCTTCCGTAGAGTAGTACTGCCTGAAGCCAGCCTGCTGTGGCACAAGGATGTTTTTACTTAGCTTAGTTTAGTTTAGTCGATGGATCAACATCACGACACACAGGTGCAACCCATAACTGCTCCGTTCTCCTCCTAACTCGAACCTGAGTCTGGAGAAACTCAGTTCTGTGCACGAACTCCGTAGCACCAGCGAGGATCCTTAAATACTTTGGGTAGATTTTTAACTCAAAATTTTGCCCGAGCAGCGCCGTTAGGCTACTCTTTTTCGATTTCCAACTGCCAATGGATTTTTTACTTGCGCAACAATGCACACGGGCGTCCGATCTCACTACCCAGATACCAGGTGAAAAATCCCGGTCCTCACCGGGCCTTGAACGCGAGACCTCCAGCACTCGAGGCGGACACCATACCTCGAGACCACGCAGCCCCCCTTGTTTTTACTTTCAATGTACCACTGCAGTCTGTGATTGATGATGCGCTCCAGTGTTTTGCAGAGACAGCTGGTGAAACTAATTGGTCTGTAACTAGAGGCAATCTTTCCCTGGTTTTAGGAGGGGTGTCAACATTCTACAATGTATACAGGCATTCTCGACTTCATCCACACCTCAACAAAACAGTAAATGTATGGATGGGAACAATTCTATTTTATTGCAGGGGAACATGCTATATTAATACAAACATCATCAGGCAGTGATGGCCTGACAAAATATACAATGGTCGCCTTTCTCACTCAAAACTCATACGCCCGAAGATATAACTCAACATTAACTAACTATATCATGCGCCCTCATAAACTACACAATTGGCTTTCGGAAAACACACACACACGTCCTATCGGGAAGCTGTCGGGTCGCCGTCTGACTAAGTTCAGTCGATGAGCTAGTCGGGTTGTCCTAATCTCGTGCGGTCATGCTGTCCTGTCCGTCACGTAGTACTTTAGTCTCGTTCACGTCAACCTTGGGGTATCCTACTGTTTACTCTGTTTACGGGTGTTATCCCGTGAACTGGTGTCCCCCACCCTGTCCTAGGGGTTGGTCCCGTTGTTGTCATAAATATGACACGTCTGTGTCCCCATCTAAGTCTTGTCTATGACTGTTCTAAGTTATCACTTACGTCCTGTCTCTACTCTAATTACTCCCTTGTATCGGTCCTTATCTAAGTCCTATCTGTCCTTAACTCTCTTCTGTCTCTTGTCCTGTCTAAGTCCTGTTCAACACGTTGACAAGGGGTATCATGATTGCTTCTCTCCAGGCTTGTGGAACACTGCCTAAGGTCCAGCTGTTATTGAAGATCTGTAACAGCTTTGTTTTGGCCTCTGTTCCTAAGTTCCTGATAATTTCATTGGAGATACCATCAGCTCCTGGTGACTTTCTCATTTTCAGTTTTGATATGGCTAGCTCCAGTTCGCTGATTGTGATGGGTGCCTCCAGAACCTCATGTACTATTTCCTTCTGTCCTGTATGTTGTCGTTTCTCTTGAATCTCTTGTTGTTTCTCTGGACTAATTTTGATATTGTTATCTTGTGCGAATGAGTCCGCAAAATGGTCAGCTGCTTGCTTTCTTGTTAAGATTTTTCCATCTTTATATAGTGCAATTTTTGAGTTTCTCCCTGTGCCCTTGTCATTAAGCTGTTTTATTAGCTTCCACAATTTCCTTGTGTCTCTTTCAAAGTTCAGAGACTCCGTTTTCTCCTGCCAGCTTTTCCGTCTAGCCTGCAGCTTGGCCCTTTGAAATTTGGCTTTTGCATGCTGGAATTTATTGTGGTGCTCTTGGCTGGGTGTGGCCTCTGCTTGCTTTCTACAAACTTCCACATCATTGTGCAACTGTTCCAGTTCACTACTCTAGTAGGGTTTATATTGTTTACGGGCTCCTCTTGGTACTGTTTCTCGCGCTGCCTGTAGTATGCATTTCCCAAACTCTTCAACTACTTTATTTATGTCTTTCTCAGTGTTCAGGTTTCTAACCAGTATGCTGGTGCAATGCTTGTACATTGCCCAGTCTGCTTTCTTGTAATCCCAACTCGAGAGGGTGCTGCTTTCACTTACAAGCTCATTTTCTACAGTTAGAAAGACTGGCCGATTGTCACTACCACCAAGTTGTTTCCCAACAATTGGTGTAATGTTCCACTCCAGGTCTGGTGAATGAAAAGCCAGGTCAGGTGTAGTTGTAGTGTGCCATGATCTCGAGTAGAAAGTATGTGGGTCGGACGGCTTGTTAATCAAGATGAATCTATTCTCATCCTGCCAGTCGCCACACACAATCATTTTTTCTTTTAATGTAGTGTGTCCAGTGCCTATGGGCGGTCACTTGGACAGTATAATTGATCAGATGTAGGTCTCTATTGCCTGTCTTAAGTTTAAGTGTCTGATACTCAGCCCCTTCCATGTAGACTTCTATTTGGGAAGCAGTGATGTTAGTTTTTACAAAGGTCAGTATCCCACTTTTTCGCCTGTCCTTTCGCATTGAGGTGAGTTTCTTGCAAGCAACATACACTTACTTTTTTCTTGGACCAAAATGTTTTCTAATTCTGTTGTTTTTTTTTGCTGACTCCCTCCGCATTCCAGTGCATTATTTTAAGTCTTTGTTTAGTATGGCCAGCCGTTCTATTATCAGGTCCCCTGGCTCCACAGGACATCTGAGAAGGACCTCCAGTAATTGTGGTTGGACCCTTTCGAGACATAGAGCCCGGCATTGCACCTGCCCCGGGATTCCAAAGCAGGGCGAGCACCATAACATTTAGCAGTAGTCGACATATTCCATTTTGCTTAATTGTATGGCATCCTGATTTCTGTGGTGCGCCTCCTGGCTGGTTGCCTCCGTCTTCAGCACCTTTCCTTTGGTATCATTCGAGTTTAGATGTGTAGGCGCGCACACACGTGTCTGCGCATGAATGTAAGTGTACACACATCTAGAGCACACTGGTCATTTTTCGGCGCCAGAAACTCACCGTCGGCCTTCTCCTGTTAGTTTAAACAGTTCCGCCAGTAACTTTTGCTGCAGAGGTTATGTATTCACGAGTCATTGGGGTATTTAAGCACGGTTGGGCGCTTACCCCAACACTGCGCTCCGGCTACATACAGCAACATTTGGAACCAGTTCTTCTTCTTTTGTCCTACTGCTTTTGCCGTGAAGCGTAGAGTTCTGAACTAGTTAATCGTCATTGCTCAGTATGTGCCGTTTTGCTTGCTTCGTTGCCGTTTTGCTTGCTTCGGTTCCCGAGTGTATTTATTTTGGAGACGCCTGGTGGTCATCCCTGGATGGCTTGGCCTTGTGGCATGGTCGAGACAGAAACACGGAGCTGATCCACGACTCTGGTGATCGAGTGAGATGGCAGAACATGACCACCCACGCTTACTGGCATGGCACATGATGGATGGATGGATGGATGGTGGTCATCGCTGGAGCTGCGTGTTTTGTGCGATGCTTTCGGCATTTCGCTGCGGAAAGAGACTGAGCCATATGGGATAAAGACCCGGTGCAATGAAGTCGATCCCGTCGACTTTTAAGCGACTTTTTTTTTTAAGTTGTATTTCATTAGAGTTTCTGTCCTAAGAAAGTTGCGTTTCCTTACTTAAAGACTCTTTTCTGCTCATGTTTGTTAAGATTTTCCTTCTGTCAGGTGGGTTATCAATCAACCGACACCATTATACTCTGCTTTCGTTAATGTGTGCAAAGTTTTCCACACTATTATTGATTGACTGATTGATTGATTTAGGAACCGACATCACAGCATTCGGGGCATTCCCATAAGCGCTCCGTCCCCATTCTCTGAAGCCAGCGAAGAGTTCCAACACCAATAGTACCAGTAGCAATCTGATTATATGTGCGTCTCGCCTTTCCTCTGAGCGTCGAGCCTCGGCCAGATCCCCTCGTCACTCCACGCTGTCTTATTCTGGCCAGACCATGGTGATCCATTTGCTCCTCCGAGGTGTACACGTGATCCCACAAGGCTGCAACCACGTCTGCCTTATCATGCATCAATACTCCACCAAGTATTGCCGAGCCAGCCAATCTGTCCGACTGTTCATTCCCCAGCACACCAGCATGCCCCGGTGAAAAGATCAAGACGATGCTTGCCACCCGTGACAACCCACACTATTATTTTTGAAACATGAAATGTTTCAAGAATGTTGGCTATTTTCTATCAGTTTTATCTCTGTCTTCTAAGCTAATAATGCTGTAAGTGCAGTAATACGGGTATTCTCTATCCTTTTTGATGGAGTTGCAATCTACAGTACCCAAACCCATAAGATTTAATTGCATATTACTTGCTCTTATGAGAAAGATGTGACTAAGCTATTAGGATGCTATTCCCACACATTGTGAGAAGTGTCTTCTGTTTCTCGACAAGGCATTCGATTTTTGTCCTTTGCGGGTATGGAATGGTGGCTGATTGAGCAAGTAATTTTTATTTCTCAGCCCCGAAAACTTCTTCTTCTGCTGCGTTCATCCGGAGTTTTTTTTTCGGAGGTGATTGCGTTGTGCCTATTTACAGCAGAGCTGCGCTCTTATGCCGTTAGGCCGACACATCCGACTTCTGCGGGCATTTTTTGACCGGGTTAACCTTCCCGGGGGTTTCTTAGGACGTTTGACTCTCACTGTTGTGGTGTTATCCCCCATCCCAGCTGGCCCATTTAGAACAGCCAAAGACATCCTGGTCAGCCGTCAAGGGAAGGCAGGGGCAGACCATGGGCATTCCCCGCCATCCAAGGAGGCTTCCATACTTGCAGAGCCGACACACAGCGCTCTGGTACTGGCTCACCCAAGGAATCGTCACGTCCTGTACATGGCTGCTTAGCCTCATTTCCGTATATTGGGCCTTTCGTTCACCATAGGCTGTTCTTCCGGAAACCAGAAGTATGCAGTTTGCAGATGACATCCACACAGTGAGCTTTCCATTCGGACTTTCCACGTAATGGATTTGCTATCCGAGCAATATTCCATTTCGTGCCACTAGGACACTTTTCCATCTTTTATGAAGCCCACACAGTGAGCTTTTGATTCAGACTTTCCACGTAATGGATTTGCTATCCAAGCAATATTCCATTTCAAGCCTCTGGGACGCTTTTGTAACCGACATACCTGTGGTATGAAGCGTGGCAGTCTAAATACTTCTTCTTGCACCTTTAAATGTCAACCTGAATGTAGTTGAAGTAAGATGCAGTCAACTTGAGCTTGTTGATATCTCCATAGAGCTTGTCCTCAAATGAAGCAGGTATGGGCCAAAATATCTTTCTCTGTTCTGCATATATTGGGCACTCCTGCAGCAAATGTTTAGCTGTGATTTTACCAGTTCCACAATTACATTCATCGGTATCTCCTATCTTTAGTTTATTGAACAAGTGGTATTTCAACCTGTTATGTCCTGTGCGGAGTCTAAAGATTGCTACTTGTTCTCTTCGGTCGAGTTTGTAATATGCATCATCCTTCTGGTGGCCTGGATGCTCTGATTCCCATTTGATTCTATAGGTGCTTTTTATAAACCTCTTTGCCTCATTATAAGTTATGTCTAGTCAGGCTGTGGTAGTCGTCCACCCTCTTTTGCTAGTCTGTCAGCCTCTTCATTTCCAGGTATACTGCAATGTGATGGGATCCACTGTATTACAACTTTTTTGGATTTCTGGCATATACCATGGAGTGCTGCTCTTAGGTCAGCTAGTTCTTTGCTGTTTTTGCTCCTCAGTATTGAGACAGCTGACTTTGCATCTGTGAAGATAGCTATTTGCTTCTCTTTATTTTGCTCCATCAAGCGCATTTCTGCTGCAGTTTTCAAAGCCTCTACCTCCGCTTTGAAGTTACTTGAAAATTTTCCAGTTGCCACTGACTGTGTTTTTTTCACTCCCTTTTTTAAATTTAGAAGAATTCCTCCTCCTCCATTCTCTATTAAATTTTTGGCTGATCCATCTGTATATGCATGGGTCCACTTGCTGCTTGGGTTATGTTCTTTTATGTAGTTTAGTGTTATTTTTCTTCTTTCGGTTTCATTCTGAGTGTTCTTTTTCTCAATACCAGGAATCTTTTCTATCATCTCAGGCAGTTGCTGCTGTCTCCAAGCTGGGAACTTGTGTGCATTGTAAATGGGTTTGATTGTTGATATGTTAAATATAGGATCTGCCCTAATTTTTCGCTTTGCAGTTTCTAAAAAGTTGCCCCGCTTCAGTCTTCCCTTTCCAAAACCATTAAACCTGTTATACATAGGGTAGTCTGTCAATCTTCTGAATTTTTCAGCTTGTTGCTGGGCTCTGCTATCTCTTCTATTCTGCACTGGTTGTAAACAGGTGATCTTTTCTAGTTCATTAATAGGCGTTGTCTTCAGGCTTCCAGTTATGATTCGCATTCCTTGATTTTGGACTCTACTTATTTTTGTTAAAGTTTGACTTAGCTGCTGTTGCCCAAGCTGCGATGCCATATTCCAGCACTAGCCTCACACGTCCGGTATATAACTTCTTGAGAACTTTCTCATCTGCTCCCCACGTTGTATCAGTAAGCTTTTTCATGATTGTCATTCTTTGCCTTGCTCTTGTTCGATTTTTCTCAACCTGTGTCTTCCATGTCAGGCGACGATCAAAGGTAACTCATAGATAGTTTGGATTTTCTTCATGGCGCATTATTTTTCCATTCAATACCAGCTTAGGTTGCTGAGTTTTATTTGAGAGGGAGAACACAGTGCATGTTGTTTTCTCCTCACTTATCTTCACTAGCCATGATTTTGACCAGTCCTCTAGCGCTAATAAGGTTTGCTGTATTCTGCTGTTAGCTGTACTAATATATTCTTCAGATGTCCATACGGCTAGGTCATCTGCAAAGGAGGATGTGTGTACTCTGGCTGGAAAATTTTCCGTGATGTCATTTATATATGCTAGGAATAATGTTGGTGAAAGAACTCCTCCTTGGGGGACACCTTGCTCCAACAGCATCATTTTGCTGGTTTGTCCTTGTACTTTTGTCCTGGCAGTTCTGTTCTCAAGGTAGTGGGTGATCCATTTATACATTTTCCCACAAACATGCATTTTTGGCAGTTTTACTTTCAGTCCTTCCTTCCATACTTTATCAAATGCTTTTTCTAAATCTATCCAGACTGCTAGTGTGTGCTTTTTCTCTTGGAAGGCATCTTCTATTTCCTGGGCTATATAGGTTATTTGATCTTCAGTAGATCTGTACTTTCTGAATCCTGCTTGGTGTGGTGTTAAGAGTTGGTTTTCTTCCAGATGCCATGTTAGCCTGCCATTGATAATGCGTTCCATTAATTTTCCTACACAGCTAAGCAGACTGATAGGTCGATAGCCATTTGGTTCTTCCAGGTCTTTTCCTTTCTTTGGGACTGGTATTAGTATAGCTTCCTTCCATGCCTGTGGGACTATTACTCTCTTCCAGCTGTGATTTAGGACAGCTAGTAGTTTCTTTTTTACCTTAGTGCCTAGTCCTATTAGAATTTCATTTGTGATTCCATCCTTTCCTGGTGATTTCTTCTTTTTTAGGGTATTCATTGCCTGTTCCATTTCTTCCATTGTTAGATTTGCCATCATATATTCTGCTGCTGCCTCTGTATTACTATGTTGTATCTGTTTGTCTTTGATTGCTTTCTTCTGTTCGGTTGTAATATCAATGTGGTTTGCACTGGCATAGTGTTCCATTAGTGCATTTGCAGCCTTTTTTCCTGTAAGCAAGGCATTTCCATGTTTAATTGTTATGTGTTTGTTTCTAGGCCTTTCAATGTTCATGGCTTTCACTAGTTTCCATAGTTTGTTTCCATCCCTGTCATAAAATTCAGGTTTTCTGTTTTTTCCCTCCAACAATCTATTGTTTTTTGATTTACTGCTCTTCTATGTTTTGCTGAGATGGCTTTGAGAGAGATGTCCGCTTCAGTTGTTTGTTCTCTCTCTGCTGTCTTCCTGGCATCTTCTACTTTGTCCTCAAAAATTTGTAGTTCTTCAGTCCAGTAATCGTTTGTAATTTTTCCTCGCTCCTCTTGGAATAGACTCAGTGGCCGCCTTATTGCTCTGTTTAGACTTTCCACCATTTGCTTTATGTTGCCATATCGTGTATTTATGTTTTAACAATATTTGTCTGTTAGTATGGCAAACCTGTCCCAATCAGCTCGTTTGTAATTCCAGCGGAGCAAAGGCTTTTGCTCCTGTGGAATATACTCCATATTCATTACAAGCTTGATTGGTCCGTGATCACTATCTGCTAATTGGTCAAGCACATGGCGATCAATTTTGTGGAGGATGTCTCCTGTGCAGAAAGCTAAGTCTGGAGTAGAAGTGGTAAACCATCTTCTGGAGTAGAAGCTCTGTGTGTCATTCGCTTTGTTCAGTAGATGGAGATGGTAGTCTATTTCCCAGTCCTCCACTTCATCTCCTCTTTTGTCAGTATCTGGGTACCCTCATCTTTCTGAACGGCTTTTAAAGTCTCCGACAATAATGCAGTTTGAGTCAGATATTTTCATGTTTGAGAGTGTAAGGTCCTTATCTGCTGGGCTATACAGATTGTAGATTCTTATTTTCACGTCCTTTATCATTATATCAACACCTATAATTTCCGTCTGATTGTCAGAGATCACAGATACTTCGCTGCAAGGTATTGTATTTCGTGTAAGTATTAGAACTCCTCCTTTATGTCCTTCGCGGTCAAAACGTATGACCTGATATCCTCTGACCGAGAATTTGCGATTGGCGTTGAGGTGTGTCTCTTGAATGCATGCCACATCTATTCTATCGTTATGAAGACGCTGTGTTAGGGAGACTTTCTTGTTATAAACTCCTTCGGCATTCCACTGTAGTATGTTGAGAATCCGGAGTGTTTGGTCAATAGCTTTTAACCTACTCCTCTATGCCTTGACTCCACAGCACAGGGGAAGGTGACCACCAGTAGTCATGGGTGGACCCCCTCGAGGCAGGGGGCCCGGCACTATCACCGCCAGATGGGACTAGCACCATAACGATTAATTTTTATCTGTGGCATCATGAAATGATAAAGTTACGTTGCACTGCTTTGTCAAGCCTGTGGCTCAGTACATCCGATTTCGACAAGCATTTTTCGGGATGCGTTTTCTCGCGTATCTGTAGCACTATGTTCTTTCCGAGTTCTTCATTTCTTCGGACAACTGAACTTGCCGAAAGGCTGATAGTTTCAATCAAATTGGCTTTCTCAGGATACATGTCATTTTCTGCTCCCATCATACACTCTTTGATAAAGTTACCATCAGTAAACAGTTTTCTTCGCTCTGCCATCTTATGCACTATTTTGTAACTTGTACGAATGACAGATTCATTTTCAGTAAACTTTCTCGTGAAGAGAATTCTTTGTGTTTCTAAACCACGTTTCGTGGACTCGTATTTCTCAGAGCGTAATTTTCAGAAAACGTTGAATATGTTGATGTATGTTTTGTTTCCCAGTGACGCCGAAGATTTTACTCTTTTAAAACCGCAACCAACTAGATGCCAAGAAAATCATGTTGTGTGGACTCATCGATAATCAGAGAAACGGCGTAAATGGGTACTCCATAGGAGCAGCCTCACCCGGTATGGATAGTCATGCGCACCAGGTGACTCCAGACCGTCAACAGGCTACTAGGTGCAAAAGATTAATATCATTGAAAGTAAGAACTTTGAATGTTAGAACAATGAATGCAGATGGAAAATTAGAAAACATCAAAAAAGAAATGAAGAGAGAGAAGATTAACATATTAGGAATATCGGAAACGAGATGGAAAGGAGCAGGGATAAGGACAGGAGAAGATTGTAAGATTAATTACTCTGGGGGAGAAGAACAGCAAAGAGGTGTAGCCATTATATTAGATAAGCAAACATCAAATTCTGTCAAAGGATAGTCGTTCAGACAGAGTTCTATTAGTAAAATTAAACGGAAGGCCTTTTAAAATAAATGTCATTCAAGTATATGCCCCAAAAAGTGAATGCAGTGAAGAAAGTATAGAGGAATTCAGGTTTTATCCCATATGGCTCGGTCTCTTTCCGCAGCGCGGAAAGCGTCGCACAAAACACGAACTCCGTAGCTTTTAGCGACGATCCATGGGAGTCTCCGAAACATTTAACTCGTAAACCGAAGGGTGCGGCCCGGAATCGAACCTACAACCTTCGGAGCACGAGTCAAACGGCTTGACCACTTCGCCACAGAGACTCAGTCATTCTATCTACAATGGTTTTCTTGTAGGCATTTGTCTCTTTGCACACAATCCACATGTTTTCAAAATTGGATTTTCAGGATCCAGAAAACCAGGTTGGAAATGTGGAAGAAGGAATAATAACGGAACAAGTACAGGAGTTTTCCGAAGCAGCATCATCAAGTGCCATGCCGGTAATCATAGGATGTCATTGTTTCGTCATCTTACACGATCACGAGTCGTGGATTAGCTTTGTGTTCTTATCCCAACCATGTCATGTGGTCAGATAATCCAGATATGTACTTCTCTGCCTTCCCCGTGTTCTTTCCCCCTTAATCTTGTCAGCTGTCATCAGGTACTCTAGTTTATTTCTTCCTAAAACGTGTACATGTGCAGAATAATTTACAGAAAATGTCAAGTACCCTTTCCAACATGAAGCATATTAGATATGAAGGTCACCCCGGGAACGTTAACCCGGTCACCAAATGCCCGCAGAAGTCGGATGTGTCGGCCTAACGGCGCAAGAATGCAGCGATGCTGTAAACAGGCACAAACCTAGGGGCCGTGGTCAGTTGGAAAAGAATCCCCACCTCGATGGAGATTCGAACACATGACCACCAGAAAAACACGCCGAGAAAATCTTCTGGGGTGTAAGGCGGGCTGCATGATATTGACCGCATCACCTATTCATGCTATATAATCAGGAAAATATGGCGGCTTATCTCCAATATGCCGTAGTTGGCATGGAAAAAGGGTCCTTTAGCTGTTTTCTTTTTTTTTTTATGAAAAAAAAAACAAAATTATATAATTTAACTAGAAATATTTTTGCTTTAAAAAAAAAGTTATCCTATACCGCCATTATTTTGTGAAGAACCTAAAGACGTTGTATGCTTAAACTTGTCTAGGTGGGGCAAGCAGGCAAATTAGATGAGACCGAGACCATAGAGGGATTGCGTGAACAACTCAGGCGGTGTAAGAGAAAGCTTGCAAAGGTGAGTTCGTTAGTTAAAATATTGTAAAACAGTCAATCGTACAATTCCTGTTACTTACTTTCCCCTCGTATAATTACCGGGGTGGGCCATACTGTCATCTGCCAGTGCTGGAGTGGGTGTAGTAGAGACAAACGTCAACAGTAAAACGGCTGCACCATGAGAGCAGAGGAACGTTGACTGTCGATCAGGCGTGTGTACCTCGACTTTTAATTATCGTAAGGCACACCTCTATCTAGGTTTATTAATAGGTAACTCTTCCATAGCCTAGGGGAGATTTGACCATGCCAGACAGAAAGACAAGCAACAAAATTTCGGGTCAATGTCTTTGAATCGCTTTCAATCTCGCAATAGAAAATTGTCTTTGGAAGACGTTCAGTATATATGCGAAATGTATGCCCTTTTCATCTGATCTATGGGATTTGCAGAGCAAATAAAATAAAAGAACGTAAAGCACCTTTTTATATGCATTGAGGGGTATTGGGTACGTGGTATTAGCACCATTTTCTTTATAGACAAGTTGACACTTGATAGGTAAAGTAAGTAAAGTAAAGAATATTAGCACACGCCTTGTGACGTACTGTGTATATGGTTCATTCATCATGTGCCGTGCCGTTAACCGTCTTGCCAATTGTCACCAAGTTCTCCAATTTATTTCTTTTCATAACGTGACCAAACAATTTTGACTGTCTACGTCTAATTTCTCTAATAGGTGTACGATTTGTTTCATGTAGGACTTGGTAATTGGTTTTTCTTTATGTCCATGGTATTCTTTGCATTTTCCTCAGAATTCATAATTGCCCAGCGATCACGTTTTCTTTTTTAGCTTGTCTGTTCATTGTCTACGCTTCACATCCATACAAAAGTATGAATGTTCGTCAATCACGAATGATGAGGACCATTCATTCATTGCATCTTTTGATTTCATGAAGAACGAATGACTTGCGCTTTTGTTTGGATTATAGTGAGGAAGTGGTTGCGCAACTCAGTCGACTTCACTCTCTCGTCTGCGTCCATCTGGTTCCAGTGGCGAGCATGGCAAGACGACTGGAGACGGACACAGATGCAGTGGACGTTAGGCTGCCACAGGCCAGTTATTCCTGTATATATTGGCTTTCAAATACAAATGGTAGCCTAGAGCCTCGTGCAAACGGCCCTTACGTCTATTCCTTTAATTTTCAGCTTTAAGACAATGGTAGTGACAAGCGACAAGCGTATGAATACTGATAGGATTAACCAGATATCAGTCGGATAGACAGACTGACCGCCAGAACAGACCACAACCAAATCCAACATTTTGTGGCTGTTCTTAATCTACCAAACACTTTTAGTTTAATAGTTTGTCTTTGATTTCTGAACGACCGAAATCCCATATCATTGAAATCAATGCCAATCGGTCTGCTTCCATATCGCTCTTGGCTAATTTCGAATAATCGACAAGGTATGTCGGGGAATTATGAAACTGCGCGTCTCACTATCACCTGATCCCCTACAAAGAGGGTAGTAAGTGGTCATATGGTGACACAACTACAATACACTCCACACGTTTCGGAACCATAACAATGTTTCATATGCACACATTTTCTTCTTCTGCTGTAGTATTTCACTATGTATAAATGAGCCAAAAATAAATGAAAATTATTTTTTAAAAGTCAGTTTAACAAAAACACAATCACAAGTGAAATAATGAACATTGTGTTGGCAAAGTCTTCATCAATAAGGAAATATAAAGACACGAGGGCACTACTATACATGTATTTAACAAGTACTTACCTAGAAGTAAGTCCTAATCTAGAAGACGCCAGTGCACCACCCTGCTCCAAGGAAAAACCATCACCTTGTGCACTGTGAGACGAGAGGATTAGCAGATGTGAAGTAACAACACAGTCATGAGTATCAAGATGATGATCAGGGATGAAGTCACAATACAGCCAGGATCAAGGTGATCAACAGATATGGAGTAACAATACAGTGAAGAGTATGAAGATGATGAACAGATATGAAGTAAAAATATAATGAAGCGTATCAAGATGATGAGCAGGCATGAAGTAGCAATACAGTGAGTAGTATCCAGATGGTGAGCAGATATGTAGTAACAATACATGCATGGGTATGCGAGAAATTAACAGGGAGAATCTAGATGCAAGACCTTCATGTTATATTGAATATATTTAATTATTATGTCAAAACTATGTGTCTGATTATTTTTTAACTACCTTTATAAGTTTGAAAGTTCCACAAATAAACATCCTGGACACCTCAGTGAAATAATTCACTAGTGAAAAAGATGGAAGAGCAATAAGACAGGACAAGTTTACAGTTGACATTAGAAGATAATATCAATAAGTGAACTGAAAGAGAATGTTAGGTGTAACCTTTTGCGGTCCATTGTGACCGACTGTCGTTGGCAAGTGATTTATTCTGGGCTTCCAAATTAAAAAGGACAATTTTACACTACTAAAGACATATTGGGTATACGATGCTAGAGTGCGTTCACAAATGCTTGCCCTCATTCACATTCATGTTTTGAAAAGGTATCTGTTGCACTATATTTGTATAGATCAATCTGCGCTTGATGTGTGGTGCGATATCACGCGGATCGCTTTTATGTTCTAGGGCGTTTTTTGGAATCCATTTTAAAATTGGATCGCTCTGGTAGGGCAGCTGCTTGTTAAAAACGTCCGTCACGATGGGGATTCTAACACATGACAACCGGGCCCGCACGGAAGAGTTAGGGAATATAACATAAATAACATTAGATATGTTGATAATACAGTATTGGCTGCAGACAATGAGCAGGATCTGCAACATTCAATAGATGCGGTTGTTGCACACAGTGAACAACAAGGGGTAGAATTAAACTGTAAGAAGACAGAGAATATGATCGCCACTAAAAAGAAAGAAATGCTGCAATGTAATATACGGGTAAATGAGAATATTCTTAAACAAGTGAATCAGTACAACTATTTCGAAACAGTCATAGCAGTTGATGGGATGGGCATTGAAGAGATTAGAACAAGAATCGCTGTGACAAATTTTGCGAGACGGAAAACATACTGACCAATAAAAAGATGTCAACTGCAACTAGTGTTGAAGTTCTACATAGAACATATACATCTTTTTGGATATGAAATGCGGACAATGAGCAGACAAGCTGAGAAACATATAATGGCAGTGGAAATGTGGTTTCTGAGGGAAATGCAAAGAAAACCGTGGACAGACAGAAAAGCCAATGGGTAAATCCTACAAGAGGCAAATGAAAACCGAAAAACGATTAAAGAAATTAGACGTAGACAATCAACAATTTTTTAGTACGTTATGAGAAGAAATAAACTAGAAAATTGGATGACAACTGGCAATATTGAGGGGAAAAGAACAAGGGGGAGACTGGGAAACACATATCTGGGCGCCTTGGTCACGTGGCATGGTCGAGACAAAAACACAGAGCTGATCCACGCTTCTGGTGATCGTGTGAGATGGCGATGCATGATCGCACGCGCCTATCGGTGCGGCACATGATACTGATGAATAATGCAGACATTGATATGACACCTTAGGAGCATGTCGTCGCTAACAGATTAGGAATGAAATAAAAACAAAGGAGACAATGATTGCAGAATGGTCAGGCAGTAAACGTGTGAGACGTCCGATGATGTGTGATGGCGGACATGACCATGTAATCACATGTACCGATTGTGGACGAACAATTACCGCATGCATTGGTGTTATCGGTCATATTCACTATGGGCATGGATTGTAGTTATTATGCCATTTTACAGCACAATGTAACAATTTATCGTCTGTGAAGACACTTAGGTCCCAGCCGACTTATTGACACAATGCTTATGTCTCCGAGGGTGGTTTTTCAAGCAAGACACATTTGATTTTAGACGTGTTTCAACCCGGAACACATTCACGTACTGCCAGCACAATACACAAACACATTTCTGTCACTTCAGTTACGGGGCAACAAGGTTACATCGTCAGTGTTGCTTCAACAGTTTTACCACCACCTCAGCTTTTCGAGACAGAATCGATCATCCAACAGGAATCGACCATTTTGGGAACTTTTTGACATTATTCATAGACTGTTGTGACTTGGCTGCAGTCTGTTAGGGTACAGTGATGTCGATCCGAAGTGAAAGTACTTGTGTTCAAAGACCACAATGGAAACAATGGATATACATATATTTGGCTATATGGGGATAAGGCGCGCGCGCACACACACACACACACACCCACACCCACCCACACACACACATACACACACACAAGAGTAGCCCACACTCTTTATACCTGTTTGAGCAGTAAACAGATGCCATATGGGGGACATAAGGTCACCAACACATATGATCGAAAATGTACATGGTAAACACAATGTGCGCGTTTGCGAAGTTGATAGGGATTTCCGCCGATAATGTCATGAGTGCCATCCGACGAGGGTTCGAACGCCAGTGTTCGTGGTCTGGCCGAGGAAAAGACTGGCCAGCTATGTCTCCGTTCTCACAGGCCTACACACTGTGACGTCCTGTCACATCACAGACCTACACACTGTGACGTCCTGTCACATCACAGACCTACACACTGTGACGTCCTGTCACATCACAGGCCTACACACTGTGACGTCCTGTCACATCACAGACCTACAAACTGTGACGTCCCTATCACATCACAGACCTACAAACTGTGACGTCCCTATCACATCACAGACCTACAAACTGTGACATCCCTGTCACATCACAGACCTACAAACTGTGACGTCCTGTAACATCACAGACCTACAAACTGTGATGTCCTGTCACATCACAGACCCATAGCGAGTTTCTGCCTCCTGACCAAAAAATGTGTAATGCATATCCTATTACAGGACGTCGCAGTCAACCCCATCATTTTGTTGCTGTTTGTGATCTCTTGGCAAGTTTACGTTTAGTAGTTTGTCATGTTTTCAGAAAGACTGGCATCTATACAATTTTGTAAAGAACCAACGCAAAGCGGTCTGCTGCCAAACCGCTCGCAGCTGTGTTTCGAACACGGTATGCGGGAATACGAACTGCGTACGCAACACCTTCGCGACGGCGCCGGTGCTTCGGGACAAACACATCTATATATTACTTTACGAAAATGGATCTCTGAGTTTCATCTTGCAGCGAGTAAACAAACAATCACCGTTTGTTAAATTCGCACGTGTGTTACAGGGGCCCTATATAGGAAGCAAAGAATACTAACACTATAAACCCCCTGAGCTTGTCGTAAAAGACGACATACCAAGGTTGCTATGAGAGTGGATAGCTCACACTGTAGACCTTAGAAAAAAGAGCAAAAATCCAACCAGCCATGGCTGCTTGACCAACATGCGGGGATCAGCAGATTCAAGTACAAAAATAAGAAGACAGAAGTATGTTAATTTATTTGGCATCGAAAGTGCTCAGACTCTTCATCAACAAAATAGTAAAATCTATTAACGCTGCTAAAATCTTTGACAGTCCAGCATATCTTCTTCTTCTTCTTCTTCTTCTTCTTCTTCTTCTTCTTCTTCTTCTTCTTCTTCTTCTTCTTCTTCTTCTTATTATTATTATTATTATTATTATTATTATTATTATTATTCTTCTTCTTCTTCTTCTTCTCCTTCTATTCATCCTCCTCCTCCTCCTCTTCCTCCTGCTTCTTCTTCTTCTTCTTCTTCTTCTTCTTCTTCTTCTTCTTCTTCTTCTTCTTCTTCTTCTTCTGTTGTCCTACAGCATTTTCCGTAAAGCCTCGCAGGTCCAGGTTATTTAGATGTCAAGCAGGAAGAATTTTCAATCCAAGCTATTTCACGGCAGACATATCTTATATAAAAATAAACGGAAATTGAAAAAAAAAAAAGTCACTTTAACAAGAACACAATAACAAGTGACACATTCCTCTTCATAAAGACACATAATATTTATTTTATTCTAATTTCAATATATTTTCCTATATCTATGTTGTTGTTTTTTTTGGTTTTTTTTTTTTTTTTATTTGGCAAAAGTAATGACTACCGAAACGTCGAACAGCAGTGTTGTCATTTATTATTACGTATTTAATTGATATTTGTCTTATATTTTATTTTATTCTTATACTATTTTCACCTATTTCTCCTTACATTAATTATTTTATTTACCTTGTCAGATATGTCTATGTGTTTGCTTTCATTGTGAATCCTCAGGATGTAAAAATACATTTTAATTTAATTACATACATTTTATAGAAATATTGATCTCAAACTTTGCTATGCAATAAACGTAGACAAAAACAGCAAACCGGCAGTCTCACACACAGGCACACACAGTTGTATACGACGTCTAGCAAATTAAGAACATGTCAGGAACAGATGCTGCCAGCGGCAGACCTGTAGATAGTGTTTCAGGGGAGTCTAGGAAAAGTAAGGAAGCTTGGAGCTATGAATCAAATAGATACGAGTATCGTAGGCTTAAGTGGGGATACAGGCAAGGAGAATATCGGCTTCATGACACCTGGACTTCTCCCGTTTGGCTCAGTCTTCTTCTCTGTCGAAAGCGCCCCACAAAGCAAACAATTCCGTAGCTCGAGCGATAGTCCCTAAGGAGTCTCCGAGAAAATTGCACTTGTGAACCGAATGACGATTCCGGAATCGAACCAACAAACTTCGAAACTCAAGGCAGGCTGCGTAAGCATTTCGTCACGGAGATATACGTAATCATAGATACCCGTCAAACAGAAGCAAGTAGGCGTTGTAAAATACCGAAAGGAACCACCAGTATACTGGTTGAAATGTTAGTTCATCTCGACATAGATAGGTTTGGATTGTCGCGAAGGTATACATCTGAAGAGGTTTAGTGTGGGACTGGCTAATTCATACCATATAAACATACAGCCAGCATCCAATATGAACTAGCTTAAATATGGCCTGGCGTTGTGTGGTTATGGGACTATAATCCATACGAATCTGTATAGCATGAAGAAAAGAAGAAGAGGAAAAAGCGGAGAAAGAAGGATAAGAAGTATGAGAAGAAGAGGACGAGACGAAGAAGAAGAAGGAGGAGGAGGAGAAGGAGAAGGAATAGAAGAAGAAGAAGAAGAAGAAGAAGAAGAAGAAGAAGAAGAAGAAGAAGAAGAAGAAGAAGAAGAAGAAGAAGAAGAAGAAGAAGAAGAAGAAGAAGAAGAAGAAGAAGCAGGAGGAAGAGGAGGAGGAGGAGGATGAATAGAAGAAGAAGAAGAAGAAGAAGAAGAAGAAGAAGAAGAAGAAGAAGAAGAAGAAGAGGAAGAAGAAGAAGAAGAAGAAGAAGAAGAGGAAGACAGACACGCTATACAGTGTACTATTTTATTTAATAGTCCGAGATACACACACACGCACATATACACATACTGTATTGTGGTCGGATAAAGGTTAGTGTTCTTGCTTAACTGCCAGGAAAGTGATCCGAGATCAATACCCAAGAAAGGCAGGCTTGCTTCTTCTGACCTGTAATGTTTCAAGATCTCCCCTAAGTCATGAAAAGGGAGACACTATTTTCTGTTTATTGTTTTGGAAGTAAAGGCAGCGAGAAAGGAAACTGACCACCCAATTTATTTACACACGCACGCACGCACACACACACACACACACACACATCGAATGTAAAGGGACGTTCACCTGAAATCCGTTCGTGCCGCACTGCGCGTAATTGCTTACGTTGAACATTATTATGTCATAGTCATGTGATAAGTACTAACTATTGAATAAAAGAGCACGTGCTTTTCGTCCCATGTTGCATAAGTTCTCTTTCTGACCGTTGAGAAAATGGCCGGGTTGATCCAAAATCCGTCCAAAGAAGCTCAAAGAGTGGTGATTCAGTTTCTTTTATTTAAAGGATGTCGACCAGTGGGCATCCAACGAAGAATGCAGGCAACTTACGGTAACAAATGTGTGTCGAAGATAACAGTGACAGACTGGGCACGAATGTTTCGGAAAGGACGTCAGTTCACGACAGATCTTCGACGGCCGGGTCAAGCGCATATTGTTGCAACAGAAAAAACCATCGCCAAAATTGATGCAGCAGTACAGATGAATCGTTGTCGAGGCATACGTTCGCTAGCGAAAAAATTTGATGTGTCAATTGGGACAATTCAAAACGTCGCTCATAAGAAACTGCAATATCAGAAGGTGTGTTCACAGTGGGTAAAACGGATGTTGACCGACCACCAAAAAGAGGAATGCATGGGATTGTGGTTTAATCAATTGCTGCATTACAGAGTGGAGGGTGATGCATTTTTCTTCTGCATAGTGGCAAGCGATGAATCATGGTGTCACCACTTTGAGCCGAGCAGCACAAGAGACAGCATGCAATGGAAGCATGCTGGATCACCAAATGCCAAAAATTTCAAGTTACAGGTTTCCGCTGGTAATGTTATGCTGAGCGCATTTTTTGACCATGAAGGGCTATTGTTGGCCAGCTTTAAAGAACCTGGTGTCAACATCAACTCTACCCACTACTTGCAAACAATAGACAAGCTGCACAAAAACTATCAAGAATAAACGACCACGCATGCTTTCTCGTGTGATTTTGTTGCACGATAATGCTCGTCCGCATGTCGCAAAGATTTTGCAGGAAACATTAGCAAGGATGAAGTGGGATATTCTGCAACATCCAGCCTATAGTCCTGATTTGTCATCATGTGATTTTCATTTGTTCGGACCTCTAAAACAAGCTCTCAAGTGGCAACGATTTGACACAGATGCAAACGTAATGAATGCGGTAAACACTTGGTCCAGTGAGCAACCACAATCTTATTTTTTTTTGCGGATGGCATTCGCCGCCTACCTAAACAATGGGGTGCTTACCTGAATGCCTAATGCGACTTCTGTTGACCAACCCATAGTGCATAATTCATTCAAAATGAATGCTTTGTTTAATTCTACCACACCTGTTAATGTTTCTTTCATGCTTTTATAATAAACCCACTGGAACGGGGTTCGAATGAACGTCCCTAATATATAATGTCCCTAGAAATGGATAAATAAGAATTATAGTTCGAGATGGGTACCGCCTAGTTGACATGCAATGATTGTTAGTTTCAATTAGTTTCGAAGGTGTTGACGCTTCCATCATGGTACTTCTATATAATATACTTTGATGGATGGTTACCTTATACTGAGTATTAATGCTTCCAGCATGGTACATGTATTCAATGATGATTACCTTACACCGAATTTGTATGGTTACACCCTTAGTTGATGCTTCCAATGTAGTACTTCTATATAATATATATATTGATGACAACCTTACACCGAGTTATAATGGTATCCCTACATACCATAATTTGATGGTTAGCTTAATACCATTGTTGATGCTTCAATAATTGCACTTTTACATAATATATTTTATTGTCTAACTTACACTGAGTGTTGATGTTTCCACCAAGGTGCCCATGCATAATATACATTGATGACAAGCTTACACTGAGTTATGATTGTATCCCTACATAATACACTTAGATGGTTAGCTTACACTGAGTGTTGATGCTTCGGTCAAAGTAGCCGTACGTGAAATAATAAAATGCACTGTTGCATATATGTCCATTTAATATTCTAGAGTTGAACGGATCAACACTACATGTACTTCTTACGTGATTCATATGTCGTCCCCCATCCTTCCCCACTTGCCCAACAACACTTTTAGCTTCAACTGCAGTTTAGGTGTGATGTTTCTTTATATTTCCTCAATGTGCGATCTCCATGTCAGTTTTTCTTGTTCAAAGTCTCATTAGCTTCCCCGATTGTGTTTCCACCTTGTCGTGGTGGGGGAGCTTGCGTTTCTCAATGACCCCGAGAGCTATGCCGGCGGTAGCTTAGCTACCAGCAGGGCCTCCCAAGCCGGACAGGTCAAAGGGTAGAGAACAGACAAAGAGAAACACCCTGGTCCTCCAGGTTGGGGGTTGACGCGTGGGGTTAACATCCCCACCTTTGTAAACAATATTTCTCTTACGAAACAGATACATAAGCCTCGATTTCGGACTGACTTATTTGGACAACGACCTTGGAAAGTTAAAGAACTCTTGAGATTTGAAAGATGGAATTTACGGACACTATATCGAGCTGGAGCGGCTGAAGAACTAACCCGGGAGCTGGTTGAATATCAAATGGATATAACAGCCATTCAAGAAATAAGGTGGCCAGGAGAGGGTACTTTAGAGCAAAATGGAATGATTGTAATATATGGAGGAAACACCCAAAATAAACATGAATTAGGAACAGGCTTTGTCATCAAAAAAGAGTTATGGGGGAACGTTCTAAACTTTAAAGCTGTTAATGACAGAATTAGTAAATTACGAATAAAAGGTAGATGGGAAAATATAACGATGATTAATGTACATGCACCTACTGAAGAGAAAGAAGATGACGTTAAAGAATATTTTTATAATGATTTGGAAGATGTCATAGAAGAAACCCCCAAACAGGACATCCTGATTGTGCTGGGAGACTTCAATGCAAAAATAGGTAGAGAGCAAACTCATAAAAAAGTTGCCGATATGGAAAGCCTACATACAACTTCAAATGATAATGGATAGAGAGTCATCAACCTGGCAGAAGCCAAAGGACTACAGATTAGCAGTACCAGACTACAAAGAAAGAATATACACAAACTTGGAAATCAAATAGATCACATTTTAATTAACAACAGAAATGCATCAAACATACAACAAGTTAGAAGTTATAGAGGAGCTGAGTGCCACAGCGATCACTTCCTCGTTGTAGCATAATTTAAAATAAAACTTAAGAGAGCTTTCTATACTAAATTACAAAGATTACACTCAACATATAACTGAGAAAAACTACAAGAAATTACAGTCAAAGAGAAATTTACAGATGAAATAAAATGTAAACTTGAAACTCTGCAAAACCCTTTGGAGGAAAGCGTTGACCAAACTTGGTTGAACATCAAGAATACAATTCAATCTACCGCAGAAGAATGTCTCGGTGTGTTAACCACGCATAGAAAGAACAGATGGTTCAATCAAAAATGTGAAGAAGCAGTCATTAGGAAAAAGACTGCCAGACAGCTATGGCTAAATGACATCAACAACGTCCAAAAGGAAGAGCAATATAGAAATGAATGTAAAGAGGCTACAAAAATAGTTCGACAGCAGAAGCGAGAATATATGAGTAATATAATCAAAGATATGGAAACTAATCACCAGAAAAACGAATCCAGAAAGTTTTTAAAAGAACTGAAGTAAATGAAACGAGGGCACCAAAAAACACATATGGTTTAAAAGACAAAAATGGGAATATGATAAATACCAATGAGGAAATGTGCAACACATGGAAAGAATGTTTTGTCGAATTACTAAATTGTGAAGCTCCAAGTAACACTTTCCCACAGGAAGAGGTTCTAACGTGTGAACCACAAATTGAAGAACCTACATTTGAAGAAACCCTATATGTAATCACACGACTTAAAAACAATAAGGCAGCTGGAGCTGATGGAATTGCTGCTGAATTTATAAAGGCAGGTGGCCATGCATTACATCTAACGCTATACGAACTAATAAAAAATAAAAATCTGGAAGACAGAAGAATTACTCCATGACTGGAAAGAGTCATTATTGATACCTATCTTTAAGAAAGGAGACAAGTTCCAATGTGAAAATTATAGAGGAATATCATTACTGTCCACAAGCTATAAGATACTATCCGCAGTATTACTAAATAGACTAAAACCATATTCAGAAGACATATTAGGTGACTACCAGGCGGGTTTTAGACACAACAGATCAACAATAGATCAGATATTCATCTTACGACAAATAGCCGAGAAAAATTGGGAATATAAAAGAGATCTCCATAACATTTTTGTGGATTTAAAAAGGCTTATGATAGTGTCCATAGGAATAGTCTAAGGAATGCTATGCAGGGATTTGGAATACCAAGGAAGTTAATCAATATGACCAGACTATGCATGGAAGATACTTATAATATAGTAACATATAAAGGCAGGAAATCAGACCCTTTCCAAATAACATCTGGCTTGAAACAGGGTGATGCACTATCGCCGCTGCTCTTCAATCTGGCTCTAGAGAAAGTTGTAAGGAAGGTAAAGGAGGAATGTGATATTGGAGGAACATCCAAGCTGCTTGGTTATGCAGATGATATAGATATTATAGGAGAAAATGAACAAAGGCATTAGAAATATTGACTCACTTAAAGGAAAAAGCCCAACAGATAGGGCTGGTTATCAACCATGATAAGACAGAATATGTGGTAATTTCAAGAGAAGAAATGGCTAAAAACTCTGGTCAAATAAAAATAGATAATATGACCATCAAAAGAACGGAAACATACAAATACTTGGGTACAATCTTCAACTTCTCCAACATCATAAGGGAAGAAATACAAACTAGAATCAATTCTGGAAATAAGATATACTATGCACTACATTTTTTTTTTTAAATTCGCATATCCTTTACAGGACATCGCTGTCAACAGCAGAATTTTTCAGCTGTCTGTTGATTTCTTGGCAAGATTACGCTCAGTAGTTTGCCATTACTTTCTGAGCGGCCGTCTCAGTTATCCCGCAAGTCACCAGCGGGGATAGAACCGCTCCCAGTTCTCGCCCGCTACGAGGTTCTGCGTGATAAACGGGATTATGGAGAAAGTATTGTAACCCCTCGTCCAGAGAGACCGGCCTACAACATCTACTAAATTCAAATGCACTATCTCGTAACACCAAAATCACAATATACAAAACACTGATCAGACCAGTTGTGCTGTATGGCTCTGAAACCTGGAGTACAACGAAAGGAGACGAAGCCTTGTTACAAACCTTTGAGAACAAAGTTTTGAGACGCATCTTTGGACCCATTAGGGATACACAAAGCGGAGAGTGGAACAGAAGAAGTAACAAAGACATATATGATCTGTTTAAGTCCCCGCTAATCACTGGTATCATGAAGGCTAATAGACTACAATGGCTGGGGCATATAGAAAGAATGGAAGATAATAGGGAAACAAAACTCGCTTTCACTCAGGAAATAAATGACCGTAGACCCGGAGGTAGAATAAGAAGACGGTGGAGAGATAATATACATACAGACCTACAAGCACTTGGAATCAACGACTGGCAAGAGATGGTAAACCAGAGAGACGAATGGAGGCGGCTTGTATCGCCAGCAAAGAACCTCAATGGCTCGGAACGCTCAAGAAGAAGAAGAAGAAGAAGAAGAAGAAGAAGAAGAAGAAGAAGAAGAAGAAGAAGAAGAAGAAGAAGAAGAAGAAGAAGAAGAAGAAGAAGAAGAAGAAGAACTTTTTCCTATGACGGTAGCGAATGTGACTGATAAGGCTAATTTGCGCTGTAAATGTTCGTTCACAGTGGGTGCATGTGAACACGTAGTCATTTCCGCCATCGTGCACCATCTTACGTCTCACACGCTCGGTGTGTGACTTATCTGCAATAATTTTCTCCTTTGTCTTTATTCAATTTCTGATCTTTGCCCTCCATGCAACACGTTCAGCGGCGACTTGCTCCCAATGTGCATTATCAATGCCTGTATCAACCATGTCCCGCTTACACACATCTTTGTATTGTAGTAGAGGCCAACTCTGAGATCTGATATCTCTGTAATTCACCAAAAAAGATGTCCTTTTGTATTCTTCCATCATCTATCCTCCTAAGATGTCCTATCCATCTAAGTATACGAAGACTGAGCATGGAATAAACCGTCACACACCCTGATCTTTCCAATACTTCAGTATTTGTGATTTTTTTCTTGCCACTTACTACCAAGAATTCTTCGCAGACACCGCATATGAAAGCTGTTTAAACGTTTATCTTGGTGTGAGTAAGTTGTCCAGGTTTCACTGCCATAAAGAAGAGTACTAAGGGAAGAGTACTAAGGATACCGGCTTGATAGTAAAGGACTTTTGTTTTGGCAGTAAGCTTCCTGTTCTCCCAGACTCTTTTTCTCAACCTGTTCATTGTTGTTGCTGCCTTACCAATCCGGATGTTGATTTCCTGATCTAGGGATAATTTGCTATTTACCACTGATCCTAGTTTTGTAAAATGGTCTACCATCTCTAGTTCGGCGTCGTCAATAAAGACTGATGGTACCCCATGTGCACCTTGTGACATAATCTGTGTCTTCTTTTTGCTAATTGTTAAACCAAATTCAGAACAAGCATTGGAGTATGCAGTAGTAGACGTTGCAATTCTTCCTCAGAGTGGGTCGTAACTGCAGCATCATCTGCAAAAAGCAACTCTCTGATCAGTACCCTCCTAATTTTGGTCTTGGCCTTCAATCTCTGAGCTTTGTAGACGCCGCCATCTGATCGTGAGTGAATGTATATACCACCATCCTGATCACGAAAGGCATATTTCAGTAGAAGTGAAAAGTATATTCCAAAGAGGGTGGGAGCTAGTACACAACCTTGCTTAACTCCATTCTTGATTTCAAACTCTTCAGAAGTTGCACCATCAAACTTGATTATACCCTTCATGCATGTGTGGAACGATTCCACAATGGACAGAAGAGTTGGTGGGCAGCCAATCTTCTTTAGTGCTTTGAACAGACCCTCACGACTGACCACACCGAGCGTATGAAACGTAAGATGGTGCATGATGGTGGAAATGACCACGTGTTCACATGCACCCACTGTGAACGGATATTAACAGCGCAAATTGGCCTTATCAGTCACATTCGCTACCGCCAAAAGTAAAAGTTATTATGCCTTTTTTAAGCACAAACTATCGGCTGTCAAGACGGCAAGGTGCCAGTGTATGTATTGTATTTTTTATTCATCAACAGCTGCTTGTTAATACGGAAATGGAGCAGAGGCACTTTAAACGAGACCAAGAAAGATATGCGCAAGAACAAATCAAAAGAGCAACTCAAGATGCAAAGCAGAAGTTTGAGGAAATCATTGACAAAAACCTGTCTTGTGCTGTATGCGGAGAAATGCTCATTAAGGTAGGTCTAATGTTTAAGTATATGTTGGATGCATATTCTTTTTGTGAATTATGCTATTATGTTAAAGTATCATAATATGTCTACTTTAATTAATATGTTTTATGTGTATTTGATGTTTGATATATTTATTTTTTATATGTAAACCTACCTTAGTGCTTCGAATCGCAAAAGTGACTTATGAGAGTACCGAGCCGGTCGCTCAGAAAGTTGTGGCGTGCTGATGGGCGTAATCTAGCCTAGGAATCAACATACAGCTGAAAGATGCTGGTGTTGACCGCAATATCCTGAAACAGGATGGAAACGCGGGGGAAAAAAATGCAAACCTACCAATATAAAGTGCATTGGCACCTTGCTTATCGATTGCATTGGAAGCAGAGGTGGAATGGTACAGACATTACCCACAACTGGTATAGGGTATATGGTGCTTAGCCCTTTCAGGTATTTTGGACGGAGCGGCCTATTTTGGCTCGAAATGTTCTTTGACAATGTGGACAAAAAATGCTTAACGTTTCTGGAGGAGGATTTCCTGCAGTGGTTTTTCTGTCCTGCCTTTTCTTTACAGCTCTTGCAGTCCTGGTTGCCTCACATATGACTGCACCCTTGTGTAATGATGCACGCCACGAATTTCGGTCTCTGGCTGCAGTCTCCCAGGTGTCATGATGGATTTCAAAAGCATTCAGAGAGATTTTCAGAGTATCTTTAAAGCGTTTCCTCTGACCACCTTGGGAGCGTTTACCACAACGCAGTTCGCTGTAAAAAATTCGTTTAGGGAACCTGTGATCTGGCATGCGAGTCAAGTGACCAGCCCAGCGAATCTGATTCTTCATCAGTAGAGTGTGGATACTGGGCATGTATGCTCTTTCTAGGACTTCAGTGTCTGGGATCTTGTCGTGCCATTTAATCTTCAGTAGCTTCCTTAGGCAGACTGTGTGGAAGTGGTTTTTTCCTAGCGTGTCGCTGATAAACAGTCCAGGTTTCACAAGCATATAGCAGTGTGGATAATACAACTGCTTTGTAGACTTTTAGCTTTGTTTGCAGGCTTATTCCAGTTATGTCCCAAACATTCTTGTACAATCTGCCAAAGGCCACGCTGGCCTTGAAGTTTCTTGCATTCACTTCGTCATCAATTGTGGCAGCTTGTGACACAGTGCTGCCAAGATAGGTGAATTTGTCCACAACACTTAGTCTATGGCCATTCACTTTGATATTCGATACAGTGTGATTATTCCCTGGAGCTGGCTGGTACATAACTACAGTCTTCTCCAAGTTGATATTGAGCCCAAAGTTGGCACAGGCATGTGAGAAAGCTGTAACATTATGTTGCATGTCCGCCTCTGAGTTGGCGTATAGAGCGCAATCATCAGCAAACAGGAGCTCTCTGACGGTGTCGCTGAGATTGAATAACTTTCGATCCATACTTTAGTTGATGTCTATTCCAGAAAGATATATGACGTTGGATGAAGAATGACTTGCGCGATGACTTGGATTAAAGTGATGAAGAGTTGCGCAATTCGTCGACCTCACTCTCTCGCCTGAGTCCATCCGAGTCCAGTGGCAAGACAAGTCTAGACGACTGGAGACGAATACAGGTGAAGTGGATGACCAGGGCGCTCTACGTGCCTTGAGGTGCTCATTACGTTCCACAACGCTATGCAGGTAAACGCGTCTTGCCCGTTGAATCAGGAATGATTTCTTCCGCGTCGTCTGCCGAATCCTGTCTTCACATGCTGGGTAGACATAGCCTTGTTTACCGCTTGGTTTGACACCAAATCGGCTACCCACGCCTGGTTTAGCCAGCCTCTCACAGCTGTTGCCCGAGGGTGGCCGCTGTCGCATGCTGACAGCTACTAGGAGCCACAGGCGCAAGCTGGGTGTCAGGCTTGGAACAGTGGGGGATGGGTCCTGAAAAGGACATGAGAGTCATCCATACCACAACACAACACAACATGTCAGAGGGACCTCATCAAATGAAGCGTCTCTCCGGCCAGGGGTCGACTTCTTCCCGCTGCTCGTGGATAGTCTGGATGCCTGGATATTAATGTTGACTGTGACAGAACACTATCCCTGTGTTCGGCACACACGATGGACCAGATACTTCACTGAAAAATCCTTTGACCTAAGAGTACTGGCACATTTCTTACACTAGGTCCGTAACAAACTGATGGTGTCTGTTCTAGTAAATTCCTACTGTCCATTGGGAAACCGTAATTAGAAGAATTAATTACTGTTAATAAAATTCAGCTCTTTTGGGGAATTAAGCCACTACAACTAGCCTTCTTTTATCTTAAACACTCATAGCCTAGATGAGCCCATGATTTGTGGAAAGGGGTCTCATTGCAGACTCTATTTAGCAGACTGCTCCTGGGGTTATTGCCATTGTCCACCTCTCTGTTCCCAAATTCTCCTGCACAGTAGAACATGTCGAAAAGAGAACACCCGGTGAGAGAAACCCGCTTCGAACCCACTATATGTGAGTGTAGGCCGAAGGCCACACTCAGATATTTATATCCTAATTAACACTAGCAGAAGGCAGAGCAGTTCATCACATTGGCCTGAGATGTGGTAAGAAAAGGAAAGACTAAAGGAAAGAGAAGAAACCCTAGTAGACACCCTACCGGAAAATCCTACCATTGACATTTCCCTTATCCCCCCAACCACTCTCAATCTCGCTGAATATCCTCCCACGACATTAGTCTTACCCTGCCGAGTGAAACGATATATCACTCGACCTAGTTTAAGCTACGCATCAGCCGGCTGCGGCCGACGCTCCTAGAATAAGTTCACACAACGCCTCATCACTACATTCGATTCCTAATCTCCCAATTACGCATAGCAATTATCTGCCTAATATTACTTATACCTAAACGCTATCTAGTTAATACCTTATGTAATATAGTTCTGTCCGGAATTGAATCCACAAATTGAAATTAAAGACAAATTTCCGTCAACTTTAATTGACACAGGACACAATAGATTCTTTTCTAAATTGGAACAGAATTAGCTTAATTAGCTCGTTTTATTCCATTTTGCACACTGATGGGAGACTTTCGATCCCGACTACCGACAGATTGTTCGAATGACGTCACTCACGTGGCCGGAATCCAGATGTCAATAGTCTCTCCTTTCTCTCATGGTGGGATCGGGTAAACAACATATCCACCAATTCCTCTTTGATCCTAGAAATACTTCACCCTCACACAGAGAATCTTGGTTGGTGTTTGATCTGGAAAACTTCCCTACAACAAAGCGTTCAGGCGGCCTAGAGACGATTGTTTTGGGCGCTTCATCATTCTGATCACATCTCATCTATACAAATGGATCTGTTGTAAAGCAGCAGAGAAGTGCGTGGGCATTTACAGCCCGTTCAGCGAGCCGAACCGTTCAAGAATTCAGTGGTGCCCACTCTATGACCAGGAGCAGCATGACGATGGAGGTGATGGCAGTTACACAGGCTTTCATATGACTGGAATCACATCATTATACCAACGTGTGTGTACTAAGTGACTCAATGAGGATGATACAGAAGGTCGAAGCTGGATCTGTGCGTAGACAGTGGACTGAGTCGCTGCGGAAGTCTGTTGTCCGTAAAGTCACCTTCATCTTCGTCCCGGGACATGCGGGAGTCGAGGGAAATGAACGAGCTGATAAACTGGCTGGCTCTGCACCCTCTGTAGATGGCCAGCCCATGGATCGTGCCGATGTTATTATCGTCCTCAAAGATATGGCCAGAACAGAGGACTTTGACGTCAATGAATCCACATCGCTGTCCAGGATGAAAGACTTGGGAGTAAGAATCGGCACAGCCAGACGCGAGAGGTACATCGGGAAAACAAGGCGCCTCGTCAACCAACACAGAACTGGCACTATTAGCCACCGGACGCTGATGCATATGCTGGGGGTAAGATCTGAGCACCCATGGACCTGTCCGGAGTGCAATGAAGATACCCCAACTGATAACTGACAGATCCCGGCCCTGGTGCCTTGGAAACACCTCTGCGTCCCACTGATTAATTTAAGCATGGGATTCTTCTCTTTCAGACGAACATCCTCATGTGTGGGCATAATTTCTGTGAACTTTGTCTAGGACAGTGGAAGCGCATCAATAACAGCTGTCCCGTCTGTAGATCGCCAATCACGTCCCAGTGCAAAAGTTTTGGCTTAGATAGTTTTCTGGATGACGCGGAGGACCTAATGGGAGATGACACCAAAGACAGGAGACGTGAATTAAAACGAGAAAGAGAGGGTAAGATTTACAATGTAAAAGCGGGGTAGAAAAGAATTTAATAATTATTCATGTACATTCAAATGGATTCCATTATACATGTGTGTGTGTGCGCGTGCGTGCGTGCGTGCGTGCGTGCGTGCGTGCGTGCGTGCGTGCGTGCGTGCGTGCGTGTGTGTGTGTGTGTGTGTGTGTGTGTGTGTGTGTGTGTGTGTGTGTGTGTGTGTGTGTGTGTGTGTGTGTGTGTGTGTGTGTGTGTGTGTGTGTGTGTGTGTGTGTGTGTGTGTGTGTGTGTGTGTGTGTGTGTGTGTGTGTGTGTGTGTGTGTGTGTGTGTGTGTGTGTGTGTGTGTGTGTGTGTGTGTGTGTGTGTGTGTGTGTGTGTGTGTGTGTGTGTGTGTGTGTGTGTGTGTGTGTGTGTGTGTGTGTGTGTGTGTGTGTGTGTGTGTGTGTGTGTGTGTGTGTGTGTGTGTGTGTGTGTGTGTGTGTGTGTGTGTGTGTGTGTGTGTGTGTGTGTGTGTGTAAAAGACCACAGTCAGGTGTAAGTCAAATATGACTGAGCTACCGTATGATAGCAGATGTACTACTACCTGCTTTCTATTAGCGCCGAATGTTGGGCGGCGCTCGCAAACCCGACACTCCACACTGTGCCAACGGCTTCCGGCTGAAGAGCACAATTGTGATGATACAAGCCTAACCCTAGCTAGAGGAAATGCAATCTAATCTCTAAATGTCATTGCAGAGTAGATCAATCTCTAATCCCTTCAAATGGTCTAGGGTGAAAGCTCCAACAGGCGGACAGTTAGCATATTGCTTTGCTGATGCCGCCGCTTCTGCAACCTTTTTGGCTTTGACGTACTTTCCACTTGAATAAAGTAGGCAGGCCGAAAGAGGGATCATGCTGCACCTGCAACACATGGTCCCTAAATTCAGCACAGGCTTCGCGATATGGAGAGGTATATCTCCATTTTACAAACTATCGTCTGTCAAGACGGCAAGCTGCCAATCATGTAAACCCAGTGTCTAAAATATGTTATTGTTTAATATTGTAAATTCGAATGGGCTATGTACTAAATATATCAAGAGGTAAAATCATTCTCTAAATCGTGTAATATTGTACATTCTATTGGGACGTATAACAGACATTTTTATAGAATAAGTTTAGCTGCTTAAGTCATATATGTAGATTAAAACAGAAATAAAGCACACAGCAGAATATTTGCTGGGAATTAATCACCGAAATAAAATCTAATACATTAAGAGTCGTCCTGAATAACCAGGGCCTAAAGAGACGCAAAGAATAATAACATAGTAACATAACATGCATGTGGTAAGTTGCGATTAACGAGGATTGGTCTTGTTACTAGCTACCCCCATCCCGTAGAAAAGTTTAGCTGCAAAATCTAAACAGCTATAAATAAGTCAGAAGACACAGATAAAAGGAGTAACTTAACCAACAATATTTGACAAGATGTGGAAGGAGCAGCATGGAATTCCAATCCCATACGTATTCTTTTCACGTAGAAATATCGTCAGAATTGGCAGCTGTAATGTTACAACTATGTTGAATTGAGCAAGACAGCACGAGCGATAGAAGAAGAGTTGCATTTTGGGATCGTGTGAAATTAGATCTATCAGAGCAGGCGGAAAGCTTCTAAACACGTGTGAAGCAGCAAATCAAGGCCACATATGAGAAAATGTCACTTACAGTGAAGGCGAGACTCTAAGGTTATTTAAAAAGCCATAAAAAGCATAAATAAAGTGGGAAGCAGTGAGTTATAAAATAATAACACAATTTACAATCATAACAAACAATGTTAACATTGTGTAATATATTTTAAAGATTTATAGGCGATAGGATCGACTTCATTACACCAGATTTTATCCCATTTTGATAGACCCCTTTTGCTCAGGGCGGTGCAGAAAACGTCGTACAAAGCACCGACTCCGTTGCTGTAGCGATGCATTACAGAAGTCTCCGAGAAAACTGTACTCGTAAACCGGATGACGGAGTCCGGAATCGAACCCACAATCTTCGAAGCGTAAGGCATGCGCTTAACTACTTCACCCCGAAGACCTGAAAGAGAGAAATCAAGTGTTACACATCAACAAAGTATAAGAATAAATAAGTTAAGGAAGAATTGTACACGAAGCTTGAAAATAATATAGGAAATCAACGAAACTACAATATCGAAATGTTTTTGGGTGACCTTGGCATAGATCCAGACATGTGGGAAAGAGTTGCAACAGGCAGATGTTCCTGGAGAAGAGATGTACGAAACGGACAGGAGCACAATCTGATTCAACAAACTGAGGATAGGCGGCACAGGCATAAAATGCAGTCACTTAATGCGGGACCTGCCTCGTCTTACAGATGCGGAAACTGTGACAGAGATTGTAACTCTCGCATTGGACTATACAGTCACCAGCAGTGCCGTCAGGTACCTTCTCAGCGGCAAAACTCTATAGTCCTTCAGGACTGAAAGAGGCTTACTACTACTGCTACTATTGCTATACTATGGGTGACCTGAATGTGAAGATATAATCGGATAGCACTGATTATAAAGAGATCATGAGGAAACATGGACCTGGGCAATGAAAGAAAATGAAGAATTATCCATCAAGTGTTTCTCAATGAATCAGTATGCAAAAGTGTATTTTCATTTTATATAAAAGAATACATAAAGTATCGTTGGTATCACCGGACCACATTACAGAAAATTAAATTGATCATATCTGTATTAACAAGACGATTTGATAATTTCTACATAACATAAATGTGTTTACATGTCCAGGTGTAGATTTAGATCACCATCTGCCGATGAGTAAAATTAAGTTGAAACTCTAGAGATATATAACATGTTATAAACATGGAAATAAGTACAATGTAGAATATCTCAGACATCATGAAACTAAGGAACGAATTATGTTCACAGTTTCTAATAAATACAACATTCAACAACAGTCATTAGTGCTATGGTGAGTATGAAAGGTTACAAGTATTTGAAACGAAACATGTCTAGAAATGCTTAGGAAAATACGGAGGTGAGGGGAGAAGCAAAAACATAAAGCATGGTCAACACCAGAAACCAATAGCTATTGCTCTTCAAAACTTAAAACAATGAATGAATTGTGACGTGAGACAGACATATAAAAAATTAGATTTTTAAGAGCATGCATCTTTTGCATTGCAACATACGCCTATGAAGATCTGGACACTTACTAAACAAGCTGAACAGCGCATAAATGCCTTTAAATATAAATGTTATAGACGGGTTCTAAGAATATCTTGGATACAGAAACGAACAAATGCATGCATGCGACAAGATGTGAATCAGAATATTGAGGACGGTTGGCTACTAAAGACGATAAAACAAGGAAAATTAAAATATATTGGTCACTTGAAACGTCATGAAAGTTTGGAGAGAACAATCATGGAGTGGTATATGCCCAGGAAGAGAGGAAGTGGAAGACGAAAGAGAAGATGGGTGCAGGGTATGATAGATGATCTCCAGATGGCGTATCGGCCGAGACATCTTGCTAATGACCGAGAAGTTTTCCGGAAGGTTGTCATGGTAGCGAGGTTCTGCAAAGGGCATGCTACTGAATGAATGAGGGGAAAGCTAGCCGTTTGTGTGGTTATAAGAAGATTCTTGAAGTTCAACTATTTATATTTTGATATATAGTCCATTTTACTGTCATTAATAAAATTACATTGCTCAAAATGTAGATGCTGTCTATAAGCGCCTCAAGGAAGAAACATAGAAACCATTGTTCCAGGTTAAAGGAATCGGGGCTTTTAGTTCAGTTTGAACAAATAGTTCAGTTAGTAACGAACGCAAATCCAATTATATATTTATACCCATTTTAATATTTCAAGAAGAAGAAAGGAAAAATAAAACTTAGAATAGATTTTAATACTAGCAATATCGAAGCTTCTTAGACCACGGCCAATGAAAATTACGCAGAATATAATAAAGAAATTATGAAGGTGACAATGGCGAACAATTAACAATAGTACATGTGGTTCCTGAGGCCAATGTTGCGAATTTCTTGGACTGCCAAGTAACTAACAATGATTGTCTTAAAGAGACTAATTAAACTAGAACATTATAAATAACAATAAGAAAGAGACAAACAGCTTTCTTTGGTCATTTGATGAAAAGAGAAGCATTGGAGAACATCGAGACAACTGGAAAGTTCAAGGGGAAGAGAGGCAGAGGCAGACAAAGAAAATTATGCTGGATGGATTGGGACGGTGGCATGGAGGAATATTATTAGCAGAGTTGATCCAGAACGCAAAGGACCGCGATCTGTGGAGAGACATGAACGCCTACGCCAGTTGTCACCGACTTGATGATGATGATGCTGACATATCTTAGCCAGAAATAATAAAATAGCAGTATCGAAATTAAACCTTAGAGACTTTTGTGCACTACAAAGAAAATATCAAGGAAATATTTTTAATTAAGTGGAATGATTTTAAAAAAAAAAAAAATAGTAATGGGAAAGTTATCACCAATATTAAAGATAAAATGAATACTTTGAGAAACTTCTAAGTAGCAAGGTAAAGATAGTAATGTATCCTTTTTACACACGTATTGGACATAGACTGAGTAAAAGTAAAAGACCTCTTGATCTTGCGCCTCTTGGTGGCAGATTACCTATGGAGAAGGGAGAGATGGTCGGATGCCCGTGGGACCAGTAGGAGAAAGCGGTGAAACAGACTGAGAACCTGTATGTGGAGAGGATGATATGGCAGGGGATCGGCTGGAGTTCTGGACGAATCTCAATACTGAGAGAGAAGACCAGGAGAACTTTCACTCAGATGACGGTTGGAACGATTAGTAGTATGACTCGTCGCTGCTGTTGACCGAAGGGACGGAGCGTGTATGAGTGCAGGGATGTCGGTTCTTAGCTCAACTCAACTCAAAAGACATAATGGACATTTGGTGCTAGACCCATAATTTTATAAACCATACGACACTGATGGGCTTTACTTCTCAAGACATTTCCTGGTACCCATGTTATATTTAACATCTCTCTGGATGAGAATTTGAACCCATGACCACTGGGTCGGCAGGCATACGTATAAGCCACTGCGCTACAACAAATACTTCACAAATATGTGGCCAGCACCATATGTCCCATACATCTCCAACGTGAGATTCAACAGTTATTTTACATGTTACACAGTTGTAACATCCAACTTTGTTATTTAATTATGTGGATAGAAACTAACATGGTTAATATATAAAACAATTGTATCCGTCAGCAGAGACACCAGAGCAAGAGCAGTAGCTACTGCAAGACGGATAAAGAGATTAATTTTGTGAAGCTGCACCGGAAGAGTAAGCTAGAATCTCAGTTCATGCTGAGCTCAGCAATGATGCTCACCGCGACATTTCAAACATTTCATCTAAAAATTAATATCAGAATGGTTTATTTACCAATAATTTTTTATGCATGTTTTATTTATCCAATGCTTTTAATACCAATAAGATACATTCGTTACATTCATTTGTTAAGTATTATTTATGTTTATCTTGTTATCTTCGAATATAATTCTCTCAGTATTGTTCGATATCGGATAGTGGCGATATGTTTTCTTTTCACTATATCAGAACAAGACCTTTTAGTTGTTTGGTAACTAATTAGTTAAGTATACTGCTACAGGTTTTAACGAGGTTCACTATAACCTGCACAGTTCGCGACCACTGCACTAGCCAGGCGGCTTTAAATTCCTCAGGTTCAAGACACCACAACCCTCCCCCCTCTCCTGCCATACACTGCAAGGTAGTATACTGGCAGTAAATGACAGTTGTTGCTTTTTTTTTCATTTGTCTAGTCTTCTCGAGATGCATGGTTATAGGCATGGCACATGATGGTGGTAATGCTATAAAGGGTCAGAAAAATCTGCTTAGGCTTATAAGGTCGCAATCTCTCATAAGTTGCTAGCTCCATATTATTCCAGTGAAATCGTTGGGCAGATGGGCAAAGCTAAACAGATCCAGCAACTGTTTTAAAGTGACAAATCTGTCAGAATTGTACATGAGTGTGACAATAATGCATTGTGCTCCTTCGGAATACATGGGCAGTTCACATTTCTGGTATTTCTATTATTTGTAAAACTGTCACACACTCACACACTCACACACACAGCACACAAACACACACACGCATACACATACGCAACATACATCAATCAATGATGTGCCATGTCGGAAAGCGTGGGCGATCATGACTCGCCATTTCACTCGATCACCAATGTCGTGGATCACCTCAGTGTCTCTATCCTTGTCTTGCGATGATCAGTCTTTACCAATCATAATGTACTAGACGCTTTTAAGAGGTAGTTTGCTGGTGTTTTCCTCTATGGCAGTGACCATACTGGCTGGGTGACCGCAGCCACTGACTCTAGAAAGAGCTCCTCTGTCTGCCGTCTTGAAACTTAAGACCATAACCAACAAATATCTGTCGACTGCCCTCAAAATTTCATCCGCTACCTGCCTTCCGTGGCTTCTTTTGAACACTTCCAATCAACGAATACGAAATAACACCACATAATCCACAGGAAAACACTTAACAGCGTCTCCCCGAAGAATAAACTCGTCACGTCGTCGCCATTTGTACCAGAAGTCGGCATGCATATATATATATATATATATATATATATATATATATATATATATATATATATATATATATATATATATATATATATATATCTTCTTCTTCAGCGTTCCGAGCCATTGAGGTTCTTTGCTGCAGATACAATCCGTCTCCATTCGTCTCTCTGGTCAACCTTCTCTTGCCAGTCGTTGATTCCAAGTGCTTGTAGGTCTGTGTATATATATTATCTCTCCACATTCTTCTTGGTCTACCTCGGGGTCTACGGTCATTTTTTTCCTGAGTGTAAGCGAGTTTTGTTTCCCTATTATCTTCCATTCTTTCTATATGCCCCAGCCATTGTAGCCCATTAGCCTTCATGATACCAGTGATTAGCGGGGACTTAAACAGATCATAAATGTCTTTTTTACTTCTTCTTTTCCACTCTCCACTTTGTTTATCCCTAATGGGTCCAAAGATGCGTCTTAAAACTTTGTTCTCAAAGGTTTGTAACAAGGCTTCGCCTCCTTTCGTTGTACTCCAGGTTTCAGAGCCATACAGCACAACTGGTCTGATCAGTGTTTTGTATATTGTGATTTTGGTGTTACGAGATAGCGCATTTGTTTTTAGTAGATGTTGTAGTGCATAGTATATCTTATTTCCAGATATATATAGATTAGGGACGTTCATTTGAAACCCGTTCCAATGGCTTTATTACAAAAGCATGAAGGAAACATTAACAGTTGTGGTAGAATTTAACAAAGCATTCATTTTGAATGAATTATTCTCCATGGGTTGGTCAGAAGAAGTCGCCGTAGGCATTCAGGCAAGCATCTCATTGCTTAGGTAGGCGGCAAATACCGTCCGCCAAAAAAAAAAAAGGATTGTGGATGCTCATTGAACCAAGTGTTTACCGCGTTCATTACGTCTGCATCTGAGTGAAATCGTTGCCCTTTGAGGGCTTTTTTTTTATAGAGGTCCGAACAAATGAAAATCACATGGTGACAAACCAGGACTATAGGCTGGATGTTGCAGAATTTCCCACTTCTTCCTTGCTAATGCTTACTACAGAATCTTTGTGACACGCCGACGAGCATTATCGTGCAACAAAATCACATCGCGAGAAAGCATGCCGGGTCGTTTATTCTTGATGGCTTTTTGCAGAAGGTCTAGTGTTTTCAAGTAGTGGGTAGAGTTTATGTTGACACCAGGTTCTTTAAACTCAGCCAACAATAGCCCTTCATGGTAAAAATAAAAAAAATGCGCACAGCATAATCTTACCAGCGGAAACCTGTAACTTGAATTGTATGGCTTTTGGTGATCCAGCATGCTTCCATTGCAGGCTCTCTCTTTTGCTGCTCGGCTCTAAGTCATGACGTCATTATTCATCGTCTGCCACAATGCGGAAGAGAAATGCATTACCCTCCACTCTGTAACGCAGCAAGTGGTTCAAACACCATCCCATGCGTTATTCTTTTTGATGGTCAGTCAACATCCGTGGTACCCACTATGAACGACCTTTAGAATTGTCCCAATTGACACATACAATTCTTTCGCTAGTGACCGTATGCTTCGACAACGGTTCATCTGTACTGCTGCAACAATTCTGGCGATGGTTTTTTTCTTTTGCAACAATATGCGCTTGACCCGGCTGTCGAAGATCTGTCGTGAACTGACGTCCTTTCCGAAACATGCGTGCCCAGTCTGTCACTGTTGTCTTCGACACACATTTTTTACCGTACGCTACCTGCATTCTTCGATGAATGAATGTTCACTGGTCGACATCCTTCAAATAAAAGAAACTGAATCACCGCTCTTTGAGCTTCTTTGGACGGATTTTGGATCAACTAGGCCATTTTGTCAACGTTCAGAAACATAACCTATGCATCATGGGACGATAAGCACGTGCTATATTATTCATTGGTCAGTACTTATCACATGACTATGACATGATCATGTTTAACGTACGCAATTACTCGCGGTGCGGCATGAACGGATTTCATATGAATGCCCCTTGTATATACACCCAAATGTGTGTGTGTGTGTGCGTGCGTGCGTGCGTGCGTGCGTGTGTGTGTGTGTGTGTGTGTGTGTGTGTGTGTGTGTTTGGAGATAGTTTGGGTGGCTGGCAATGTTCTGTTCACATAATTCGGTGCTAGGTAGTGTAGATCAGTTCTACTGATGACACTCCCCCCCCCCTCCCCATGCCATCATGTGAAACCATTAAGCATCTAGCGCTGGGTTTGCCTCTGCCTCTCCTACAGCTGATCTCCCTGGCCGTCACGCTGTTTTCCAATGCTTATCTTCTCTTTATATGACCAGAGAACATTCTTTATATCTTTCTTATTTTGCGTATAAAGTTCCTTTTTCATGAGTTTCTTCCATGAGTCTCTTCGTTGTCAGTTACTATGGTTTGTGTAACATTCGTCTCGAAAACCACATCTCCGCTGGCCCTAAGCTTTTCTTAATTGTTCGTTCACATTCCTGTAATATTTCAAATTTTCTTAATGAGTCATTGAAAGTTATTTTTACATAAGAACTGTTCATCTTCTGAAATGTAATTTTTTGGGGCCTATTCTGCTGATAATCCCTTATATATATTTTCCATATGATATAACTAGTATGATTGTGTCCAGATATTTAAATTTATTGAATTGGCTAAGATTTATTTTCTTTTATTGTAAAATCACACTTTGGTGTTAGCTTTTTTCTTTGATATTACCACTGTTTCTGTTTTCCTGGTATTCGGGTAGTCTATTTTACATTCTCTGTTACTACTCTATTACTACAAAGTGCAATAGTTGGTACAGATTTGTTTGCGACTTCGGCTATCAGAATTGCTATCTATATAATGCAGATTGTTTATAGTCTATATATGATATCTCTCATTATTATTTCACTATAGAGAGAGGAGATATGCAATGAGAAAACAGATCCTTGTCTTTCCCCTTGCTTTGCCTGTTCATAATTGTCTACTTTACTTCCAATTTTAATTGCTGCTACTTGTTTCCTGTAAATAGTTTTTATTATTCTGGGATCTTTCCCATCCATTTTAATGTTTTCTTCAACGTGTTGATCATTTCATCATATTTCACTTTATCAGATGCTTTGGTATAATTTATTAAGCACAAGTATAGATGTTTCTGTGTCTCATTTTATCTCTCTCTGCTATTGTTCAGAAAGTATATATTGTATTATTTATTTCGTTCTCTTCCATAAATCAATGTCTGATCATGTACTAATTCCCATTCTTAATTTTGATCTTGTTCTTTTTATCATAATTCTGAGGTTGATTGTACGAAATGCCCCATATTCAGTCGCTTATGGTCTTTTGGATAAAGCTTTAAATAAAGATTCCAGCCTATCACTGGGTATTTATCCTTAGTTATAAATATCTGTTAACAATTAACTTAATATTTCTACTCTAAATTCTCCCAATACTTCTATACCTCTACTTTGACTCTGTGAGGATCTTGTCTTTTTCCTTTCTTCATATGTTATATAGCATTAGTGACTTCCTCTGTTAGTATTAGTAATCCGAATGATTACTTTTATCTGTTAATTCTGCTTTATCGCCATCATATATCTCTTATTCCATCACTTTATCGCACAATCTTCTTCAATGAATCCTTTCACTGTCTTTGATTTAAAATAAAATTTGCCTGTTATTTCTTAATTTAAATTCCCGATTTGTCAATTTCCAGAGGGATTACATTTCAATGCTCTCATGGGTCTTTTCTTAGTCCTTAAATCCAATATAATGTGGCGGATTCATTTCAACAAATTGCTCTGTTATTATACGTATAGCGGCTATTTGGTCAACGCAGAATCGGTTTTGCTGGAAGCCTGCCTGTCCATCACTTAGTTGTTTGTCACTGGTATCTCTTAATCTCTCCAGAATGACCCGCTTAATATTTTCCATAAACTTACAATAATATTATACCTCTTCGGTCTTCCAGACTGCTAAATCTAAACAGCACAAAAATCAAATTTACAGTCTTAACCAAGAGAATATATCCGTTAACATGCACTGTTACAGTAATATTAGCAGTCGGCCTTCACAAGAGAAGAGGATGCGTTAGCAGTCGAGTGTTCAACGTCTACACTCGTCGTCTCACTAAGTGTGTCAAAGACTGCCATCTACTCCTCCGTGCACTCAGAGCAACAAAATGTGATAAATCTATCACATCATAGATCTATAGCAAGTTGCTGCTTCAGATCATGTGTTGTTTTTATTGCCCCCCTCACAACAGAGACTCAACTCAAGCATGAATATATGAGTATCTTTCAATCAATACTAAATTCGGACACCTTTATTTGTATATTTGAATTAAAGCGCTTTCGAAGATTGCAATTTCTTATTTACATGCTTTTACATTGGTTGGTCGCATACAAAGGACCCGGAAATGTCCAACCATTTGAGACTAAACGATTGTCGGATTGCAAACAACAGCCAGACATCGAACCATCATCATTATGTAGCAATCCTTCGCAGAACGTCGCTCACATCATGGCCAGACGGAAAGATTCTCAATCCGCGGTAGGTTCCCCTGTCTCAAAGACGTTCCTACCGAAGGCATCTGTAACGTCTCGTGTTTTTCTTAGTGCTGGTCGACCCTATCCTTTGTTTCCAGGAACCCTACCTTTCGTAACTGTTCTTTCCAAACCACTGTTTCGTGTAACATAGCCAAGGTATTTCAGTTTCTGAGACATGATGCTGTTTATCGTCCACTTTTTCTCGACGTTCAGATCTGGTAGTATGTCAGTAGTCGTTTTTTTTTTTTTTTCATGTTGGTCCACAAACCATAGGTTTCATATTTTTACAGATGCATTGCGACCTCCGGTAAACATAAATAAAACACACTAAATATCACTTGCGAATACATGGCTAGCAAAGTAAATAAAACAGAATCTACACAAACATCTTATAGCCAGATAGAGTCCCACACAACATAAATAATAAATATACAGTGAGCAGTAATGAAAACTGTAGAGGTGATTAAATTAACAGTCTTGCTTTTGTGTAACTTGAATTCTCAATTAGTGGATCGTGAATTAAGAGTTAACATTGTTATACAAAATCAGCGCGCGTGTGTGCAATGGCTAGGATGTTACGTTGACAATGGCATGAGATCGATCAGACAAGGGTTCGATGCTTGCACTAACCGCTCGCTGCGTGAAGGAAATACTAGCCACCTATTTCTCCGTGCATTCAGGCCTAAAAATGTGATGGTGCCAGCAGTTCATATACCCACCGCATGTTTTTGCTTCTTTATGGTTTATTAAATCTAGGAATTAGTCATGAAAGCATCGGCACAAACCTTTTTCCGCATTAGAAAAGTCAAACAACATGCTTGTTTCTGGAGACGAGGACTTTATGAGGATCTTACAGGTGTTGGTAGTTCTATAATTGATAAATCTAAAATATTAATAGTTTTACTCATTCTATTATATTATTAAGTATCAACCACACTAAACTAAGTTGACATAACCATGAACAATTTTAATTGATGACCACTTTAAAATCCATCTGAATGAATACCGCATATCCTAGAGGACAAAGAAGAATTCACGTGATCTTCCGAATTAATAGGTCCAACTCGTGAGTTTGAGATTAAGAAATTAGCCAGACTTGCAAGAGGCGGGAGAACTGCCAGGGACATACTTTGCCAATATTAGAGGTTCTGCAAAAGACCTGCAACTTGATAAGAAAACGACGAGGTTATATGGCAGACTCTGGCGTGAGGTTCAGTAAATCCAGCTCAGGTCCTGTTAGACCCCCAGCGTATCCCTTAATTCGCACCTCATTTACCGAAGACAACGCATTACCAATTTCTTTCATATTTTGAATGATATTTCCTGCTGCAGTCAAATCTTTCTTAATCGCTTCATGAATCCAGTCGTCAGTAGTAGGCTGTCGCCGGTATAGATTCTCTGCCATTTCTGGTTCCTGTGACCGGGCTTGAGTTCTCGAGTCATTAAAGAGAGATCACATTTCCAAAATGGTTCTGGAATCTGAGAATTATTTTGACAACAGTATTGGTCAGGTTGGCCAGATTTCATCATGTTTAATTGTGATTGTAATCTACGGTCTCCTGTGAGGAGATTAAAAATGATGGTTGGCCATGTTGTGTAGTATTAGAATGAGATCTCGTATGAGTAGTGTATTTCGGGCTAAAGCCCGTGCATTTTTGAGATAAAATGTATGCGTTTACAATTTCTAAAGCTTGCTCCATGTACAACCCAAACCACCAGAGGGCATTGGTTATTATTTCTAAACAACATGAGACACGGAACTCCACCAGTTTATAAACATAAAAAGTGATACTGGGAATTGCTTCAACATAGTATTTAGTATCTGGTCGGGTTAGTGTCGCTGAATTGACCAAATTTACAGCATTCACTTTTGCCACAAACGCCTCGAAATCAGACCTACTGGAAACTAAAAAGAGTATAGCTAACAATGACGAATTATTCGGGCATGTATGGTAGAAGCGTAGGGTTTGTGTCTCTCGATGCCTCAGAATTGTAGGTACGCTGACGACAATTTTAAATTGAGAGGTCTGGGGATTGAAGATCTTGAATAAACGGGAACCCCAATCAATGGTGGCATTAGTATCCGGTCGGTTAAGATATGTCCATTCCGACAAATAACGTGTGTACCGATGATGATGATGATGATGATGATGATGATGATGATGATGATGATGATGGTGATGATGATGATGATGATGATGACCACACCGTCTGTGTGTCCCGATGATGATGATGATGATGATGATGATGATGATGATGATGATGATGATGATGGTGATGATGATGATGATGATGATGACCACACCGTCTGTGTGTCCCGATGATGATGATGATGATGATGATGATGATGATGATGATGATGATGATGACGATGATGATGATGATGACGATGATGATGATGATTAAAATAACTGTATTACATTTACCATATTAAAGTCATTATAACCCAGTGACTATGAATTTGTGCACTTCTTTTATCTCATTCGCATTGCATTCTTTATGAAGTATAATCTGAAATACTTTGGATAGATTTTTAACTCGAAATTTTGCCCGGGCAGCGCCGTTAGGCAACTCTTTTTCGATTTCCAACTGCCATGGGATATTTCACGTGCGCAACAATACACACGGGCGTACGATCTCACTACCCAGAGACCAGGGGAAATGTTATTACTAGAAGTCCACGTGAAAAAATCCCGGTCCTCACCGGGGCTTGAACCCGGGACCTCCAGCACTCGAGGCGAAGACCATACCTCGAGACCACGCATTCCCCCCCCCCCCCCAGTTTCGAGTTAAAAATCTACCCAAAGTATTTCAGGATCCTCGCCGTGTGCTACGGAGTTCGTGCACTGAGCTGAGTATCTCCAAACTCAGGTTTGAGTTAGGAGGAGAACGGAGCATTTATGGGTTACACCCGTGGGCCGTGATGTTGATCCATCGATTAAACTAAACTAAACATGAGGTATAGTCTACAGGACGTGTGTATGTATGTGTCTTACATATATATCTCAGGTAGTTTCCATGGCAGATACTGCCATTGAGATGTGGTGTTAGAGAACGCCATGCTCCCCCGATGTGTCTCCAACTTGCCGTGGTGGGGGAGCTTGCGTGTCCCATTGACCCCATCTGCTTGCCGATGGATGAAAACTACATATCGGACAGCTTATGGGTTAGGGACCAGACTAAGAGAGACACAACCTGCTGCTCTGCAGGTAGGCTGAGGATAGCAGTCAATAGACTAAATCAGGTACACGAAGGCAGAAGACCTTGGTCCGGACAAAACTCTAAGGCTCCCTGTCGAGGGCTGTGGCTGAACGCCTCTAAGCCACAAACCCTCGGATCTGAGAGCAGGGGCGTTACCCACCTACCGAAAAATAGAGGCGAGATACAGAGCAAGCTACATGCTCAGGTATGATACATGTTCGAAGGGTCTCAGCTGGGGGATATGAGGGATTCCCGGATGAGAGGGCCTGGCCGTTTCTCGTTCACTGCTGCACGAAGGTAAGGTGATGAGCCGGCAGCACATGTAGCCTACCACGTGAGCGAGTACAAAAAGTCAGAAAAGTGCCCCTGTCGAAGAAAATGGTTACGACAACTGTCTGTATCTAACTCATAGAGTGTAGACAAAAGTGGAAGAATGTCTCAATGACGCGAAATGGAACGCACGGCGAGCGAACCTATTGCGTGGTCCGAAGTCAAAAGAAAAAGCTTACCGAGTGGATGTCGCCCGCAGCCTGACCGCTCCTGGTGTGTGCTTGAGCGACCAGTGGCAAGCGAGATGCCCAACACATGGAAGTGAGGAACTAAAGCAGCCATGAGCAGGACGTGGCAACTCCTCGGATGAGCCCAGTCTCAGAGCAATATGTGCCGGCTCTGCAATTATGGAAGCCTCCTCGGATAGCGAGGGAATGCCCATGGTCTGCCCCTGCCTTCCCTTGAGGGCCGACCGCGATGTCGTTGATCGTTCTATCTTGACCAGCTGAGCTGTGGGCGACATCACAACAGTCTAACGTGCCTCGGAACCAGAGGAAGGCTAACCTCATTAAAAAATGCTCGCCGGAAGTCGGAAGTGTCATCCTACGGGTGGCAAACTAAAAATTGACACTACGCAATTACGTCCGAGTGAAATGTCTCGTCCGAATGTCTCTCGTGCTAGGGACAGCTCTGACTACCTAGTTTCCGAATGCCGCTCTTGTTCGGAACAGCTCTGACTAGGTAGTTTTCCGAATGTCTGTCGTGCCTGGAACAGCTCTGACGGGCGCAACGACAAGCACATGTCTGAAAACTCGCTGAGTGGATACCGTCTGCAGACCTGTCTGGTTTGTGCGGGAACGGCCCGGGGCGAACGAAATGCCCAATATATTGAAGTGAGGAATTAAGGCAGCCATGAGCAGGACGTGACGATTCCCTTGGTGAGCCCAGTACCAGGGCGCTATGTGTCAGCCCTGCAACTATAGAAGCAACCTTGGATGGCGGAAAATGCTATGGACTGTCCCTTCCTTCTCTTGAGGGATGACCGAAGTCCTCGACTGTTCCAACTTGACCAGCTGAGATGTGGACGGTACCTCAAAAGTGAGAGTCTCCCAGGAATGCTAACCTGGTCAAAAATGCACGCATAAGCCGGATGTGTTAACCTAAGGGTTTTCAACCCAAGGGTGCCTAACGAACACCGCAATGATATCTGAAAAAACACTCCGGATGAACGAATAGAAGAAGAAGAACGCCATGCATACTAGCGTGTGGTATTTTATGGTTATGTAACGACCTTGCTTAAATACCATCTGTTTCTTATTCTCATTCCAATCAGCTGTTGCACTTCAAACTCAGTGCGGCCCGCTGCCCATTCTCTGCTATCGCGACCCAGTGTGATTAGTACATTGTGCCAGTCCGTCATGTCATCCGGAACTTCAACGGACTCTTTCACGATTGATGGTCTCTAGATCACACACCTGACTTATAGAAAGTTCTGCCTGTGCCATCCAGGACCTGCCTCATCTTAGTCTATGACCCTTTACCATATCCATTGCTGCATGCAGCGGGTGATCCCTGTCTGCGGCAACTCTCAGATACCATTTGGCCTGAAGGACCCTATGTCTGTCCATCATTTTAATTAGCGCCAGGATATGCCTCATGCAGATAATTGGTGTGTCCTTTGTGCACCCGCATTAAACCGCATTCTGTATGCGCTCCAACCTTTCAAGCTGGCTTTTTGATACTGTCAGCAGCCCCAAACCATACTCAATGACAGAAATTATTAACTACTGAAAGAGCCTGTACAGCATCCTCTGATCTACCCGGTTGCTGCCATAGCCCTCAATGCATTAAGTCTTGAAAAAGGAGAGCCTGGCATATGAGACTACGACCTCTAGCATGAGAATGGAGGTGGAGGCGGTAACAGCGGCATTCCGGTGGCTAGAGGAGACAACACACGTTGTATTCATTACGGATTCAAAGAGTATGCTTAGTAAGGTGGAGAAAGGAAGGTTTCGTGTGGAGTGGCTCTCGTTGCTTCAGAGGTCACAGATTGTGAGAATTGTAGGGATATTTTGCCCTGGCCATGAGGGTGTACGGGGAAATGAACAGGATGAAAGGCTAGCAGGGAATGCACCTCTTGGTGGTATCTTGCCTATGGACAAGGGGGAGGTGGTCGTGCGCTTGTGGGACCAGGTGGAGAAGGCGGAGGAACAGATTGAGAACCCATATGTGGAAAGAATGAGATTGCGGGGGATCGGCAGGGGTTCTGAGAGGGAAGACCAGGAGAACTTTTAATCAGATAGCTGTGGGAACGATTAGTAGTATGACTCTTCGCTGGCTGTTGAACGAGGGGACTGAGCACGCAAAGGAATGTCCTGAGTGCAGTGATGTCGGTTCTTAACTCAACTCAACTGAACTCAACCCTCATTCCCATTTTACAATATCGGGCGGACATCAAAACCATATGCAGAAAAAGAATCCATCCCTAATTGGGTACTGAATCCAGATTGCTGGTTTAATAAGCCAGTTAGTTATACTCTAAGCTACCAGTTAGTTAGTTAGTTAGTTAGTTAGTTAGTTAGTTAGTTAGTTAGTTAGTTGACTGGTTAGCTGATTGGCTGGTTGGTTGGTTGGCTGGTTGGTTGGATGGTTGGTTGGTTGATTGGTTGGTTGGTTGGTTGGTTGGTTATTCAGTCGCGGTTCCAACTTCACGACAACGGGTATTCCCAATTATGCACCATACCTGTGCCAGTGTATAGCACACGAAATGCTCCTCACTGCCTTATATGAAAAGTGGAATAGACAGGAGTCTCGACAAACAAACATCCCGCACAGGTACACTGTGCATAATGCCACCGTCAAAATGCCAACACAAAAGTCCACGGAAAATACAGTTCATCCTCGATGGGAGCAGCATTCATTCATTCATTGGCACCTTGCCTTCTTTACAGACGATAGTTTGTTACATTGTGCTTCAAAAAGGCTTAATAAATACAACCCATGGTGGTGGCGAATGTGACTGATAAGGCCAATTCGCGCAGTAGATGTTAGTCCACAGTGCATGCATGTGAACACATGGTCATTTTCATTTTCACCATCATGAACCATCTTACGCCTTACACGCTCAGTGTGTGACTTATCTGCAATAATTTTCTCCGTTGTCTTTATTCTGTTTCTGATATTTGCCCTCCGTGCAAGACGTTCAGCGGCGACTTGTTCCCAATGTGCGTTATCAATGCCTGTATCAATCATGTCCCGCTTACACACATCTTTGTATCGTAGTAGAGGCCGACCCTGAGATCTCTTACCCATCTGTAATTCACCAAAAAAGATGTCCTTTAGTATTCTATCATCATCCATCCTCCTAACGTGTCCTATCCATCTAAGTCTACGAAGACTGAGCATGGAATATACCGTCACACTACCTGATCTTTCCAATACTTCAGTATTTGTAGTATTAAGGACATAGGCTTTATAGATAAGGACTTTTGTTTTGGCAGTAAGCTTCCTGTTCTCCCAGACTATTTTCTTAACCTGTTCATTGTTGTTGCTGCCTTACCAATCCTGGTGTTGATTTCCTGATCTAGGGATAATTTGCTATATACCTCTGGTCCTAGATATGTAAAATTTGTCCACTATCTCTAGTTCGGCGTCGTCAATAAAGATTGATGGCATCCCATATGCACCTTGTTATATAATTTGTCTTCTGTTTGCTAATTGTAAAACCAAATTCAGAACAAGCATTGGAGAATGCAGATAGTAGACGTTGTAATTGTCCCTCAGAGTGGATCGTAATTGCAGCATCATCTGCAAAAAGCAACACTCTTATCAGTACCCTCCTAATTTTGATCTTGGCCTTCAATATCTGAGCATTATAGAGGCCGCCATCTGAGCATGAGTGAATGTAAATACCATCATCCTGATCACGAAAGGCATATCTCAGTAGAAGTCACAAGTTTATTCCAAAGAGTGTTGGAGCTAGTACACAACCTTGCTTAACTCCACTCTCGATTTCAAACTCTTCTGAAGTTGCACCATCAAACTTGAGTGTACCCTTCTTGCCTGTGTGGAAGGATTCCACAATGGACAGAAGATTTCGTTGGCAGCCTTGAACAGTCCCTCACGGCTGACGAAATCAAATGCGTTTGTGAGGTCGATGAAGGCAATAAACAGTGGTTGATTCTGATCACGGCATTTTTCTTGCATTTGTCGCAATGAGAATACCATATCAATGGTAGACCGGTTCTGTCGGAAGCCACAGTGTGATTCCGGGTAGATTTGATCTCCTAGGACTTGAAGTCTGCGCACAACAATTCTGGCAAATACTTTCCAACAATACACATAAGTGAGATAGATCTATCGTTATTAGAGTCGCTCTGATCGCCCTTGTTTTTGTACAGTGTTATGATGCTTGAATCTTTGAAATCCTGTGGGACTTTTTCTTCTCTTCAGCATAGCTCTATTAGCTGGTGGATCTGTAGAGTGAGTGTGTCTTGCCCACTCCTGATAACTTCTATTGGAATCACATCCTTACCTGGGGCCTTGACATGTGCAAGTTCATTTATAAAACACTTCTTTTATGGTGGAAAGTGTGTCCAGGTGGTCAAGAGTTGGTAGAGCCTCTATGGCATTGAGGGCATCTTCCACTAGTTTGGTCTCACTTGAGTAAAGCTCCAAAAAATGCTCAACCCATCTATCCATCTGCTGTTTCTTATCAGTTATGATTTTTCCAGTCAAGGTTTTCAATGGTGCACTTCTTTTGATTACTGAACCACATGCTATCTTTATCCCTTCATACATGCTTCTGATATATCCCTTATCACTTGCATTTTGAATGGACTCACATTGCTTGATCCAATAGTCATTTGAACACTGCCTGGCAGCCTTTTGTACATCCTTCCTAGCTTGATTCAGCTCACTGAGAGTGTGTTACGCATTGTTCTTTCCTTGTTTCTTAAGAGAGGTATCTTCTTTTTAGCAATCAAGGGCTACCGTGTCTGGCTGTTTGCCGCAAACCAGTCATGTCTCTTATGATCCACAGTCCCGTAAACCCCTATCACTGTTTTATAAAGAGTTTCCTTAAGTTTACCCCACGTTTTGCTTGTTGTACATTTTTCTGGTGTATCAGTGAAGGGGTCTTCAAGTTGCTGTTGGAATTCAAAGCACTTAGGACCGTGAGTGTTAATAATATTAATCCTGGGGCTAGATTTGTGTTTAGCTGTATAGATTCTCTTCGGTCTCAGTCTAACCCTTGTAACAACCAAAGAATGATCCGTATCACAGTCTGCACTTCGTGTTAATGATGTTTGGCTCAGATGTTGTCTCCGTGTGATGATGAAGTCCAGCTGGTGCTAATGGCCGGATCTTGGATGTTTCCATGTGACCTTATGCAGCTCTTGTGTTTTAAAAAAAAAGAAATTTGTAATATATAGGTCACTAGCTGACCCGGCCCGGCTTCGCCCAGACCCTGGCGGGGATCTGTCTGTCTGTCTGTCTGTCTGTCTGTCTGTCTGTCTGTCTGTCTGTCTGTCTGTCTGTCTGTCTGTCTGTCTGTCTGTCTGTCTGTCTGTCTGTCTGTCTGTCTGTCTGTCTGTCTGTCTGTCTGTCTGTCTGTCTGTCTGTCTGTCTGTCTGTCTGTCTGTCTGTCTGTCTGTCTGTCTGTCTGTCTGTCTGTCTGTCTGTCTGTCTGTCTGTCTGTCTGTCTGTCTGTCTGTCTGTCTGTCTGTCTGTCTGTCTGTCTGTCTGTCTGTCTGTCTGTCTGTCTGTCTGTCTGTCTGTCTGTCTGTCTGTCTGTCTGTCTGTCTGTCTGTCTGTCTGTCTGTCTGTCTGTCTGTCTGTCTGTCTGTCTGTCTGTCTGTCTGTCTGTCTGTCTGTCTGTCTGTCTGTCTGTCTGTCTGTCTGTCTGTCTGTCTGTCTGTCTGTCTGTCTGTCTGTCTGTCTGTCTGTCTGTCTGTCTGTCTGTCTGTCTGTCTGTCTGTCTGTCTGTCTGTCTGTCTGTCTGTCTGTCTGTCTGTCTGTCTGTCTGTCTGTCTGTCTGTCTGTCTGTCTGTCTGTCTGTCTGTCTGTCTGTCTGTCTGTCTGTCTGTCTGTCTGTCTGTCTGTCTGTCTGTCTGTCTGTCTGTCTGTCTGTCTGTCTGTCTGTCTGTCTGTCTGTCTGTCTGTCTGTCTGTCTGTCTGTCTGTCTGTCTGTCTGTCTGTCTGTCTGTCTGTCTGTCTGTCTGTCTGTCTGTCTGTCTGTCTGTCTGTCTGTCTGTCTGTCTGTCTGTCTGTCTGTCTGTCTGTCTGTCTGTCTGTCTGTCTGTCTGTCTGTCTGTCTGTCTGTCTGTCTGTCTGTCTGTCTGTCTGTCTGTCTGTCTGTCTGTCTGTCTGTCTGTCTGTCTGTCTGTCTGTCTGTCTGTCTGTCTGTCTGTCTGTCTGTCTGTCTGTCTGTCTGTCTGTCTGTCTGTCTGTCTGTCTGTCTGTCTGTCTGTCTGTCTGTCTGTCTGTCTGTCTGTCTGTCTGTCTGTCTGTCTGTCTGTCTGTCTGTCTGTCTGTCTGTCTGTCTGTCTGTCTGTCTGTCTGTCTGTCTGTCTGTCTGTCTGTCTGTCTGTCTGTCTGTCTGTCTGTCTGTCTGTCTGTCTGTCTGTCTGTCTGTCTGTCTGTCTGTCTGTCTGTCTGTCTGTCTGTCTGTCTGTCTGTCTGTCTGTCTGTCTGTCTGTCTGTCTGTCTGTCTGTCTGTCTGTCTGTCTGTCTGTCTGTCTGTCTGTCTGTCTGTCTGTCTGTCTGTCTGTCTGTCTGTCTGTCTGTCTGTCTGTCTGTCTGTCTGTCTGTCTGTCTGTCTGTCTGTCTGTCTGTCTGTCTGTCTGTCTGTCTGTCTGTCTGTCTGTCTGTCTGTCTGTCTGTCTGTTTTCGCCCAGTCTCTGGTTGGGAGCATCTCATTTAATTCATATAAGTAGTCATATAAGCTCCTGTTCCCGTTCCCGACTATCTGTCTGTCTGTCTGTCTGTCTGACCCGGCCCGGCTTCGCCCAGCCTCTGGTGGGGAGCATCTAATTTAATTCATATAAGTAGTCATATAAGCTCCCGTTCCCGACTATCTGTCTGTCTGTCTATCTATCTGACCCGGCACGGCTTCGCCTAGCTCTTGGCGGGGAGCGTCTCATTAAATTCATATAACACAAATAAATTAACTTAAGAATGTCCTTCCATACACCATCCATTATTTTTAATGAAAACTGTTTTTAATCACCTACATGACTGTAGATAACTTCTTTAAACATAAAAAGATGAGCACAACCCACTACTGGCAACGCCGATCGCATTCTGGTATGAACCAGATCGGCGTTGCCAGTAGTGGGTTGTGCTCAATATTTAAATTTCAAATCCCGAAACAACCACATAATCAATAAAAAGATGAGTTAGAAAAATTTCACTATTTGAATAGATGCATTATTTTTATGAAAACTTTGAAAATGCCTTAAAGATTATATCATTATTTATTATAACGCATATGCCTGTAAATAACTGTAGACAAAGAGTTTATAAACCTTTGAAAACAATGCAACAATCTATATATATAAAATATATAGCAATGCTATTAAAAGTTATGCCCCTTGAAATAACTTTTCTTAAGTTAAATCCCCTCGCTAAATATAAATGATAATGTAAATTAAAATATTAAATTTTAGTAAGTAAATAGCTGATTGTACACTAACAAACTATGACAGTTCGCTGCACGGGAATGAAAAGAAAACATGTAGAAAATATTTCATCTCAATCGGATGGAACGTTATCGAACGCATCAAATACATCCCTACATACATTGTCTTTTATATATATATATATATATATATATATATATATATATATATATATATATATATATATATATATATATATTTCTGGTGCAATGCTGCAGCAGCCTTTGCCCATTTTCATTCATGCGACTGATGTTGTATTTTCCAAGGCACACTGGCAATGAACTCGGGTCCTTGCCCACACGAGCATTGAAATCACCGAACATATAAATGTAGTCGGATTTTGCAACTACCTTGATCACAGAGTCTAACTCCTCATAGAAAGAATCCTTCATATCATCAAGGGAAGTGAGTGTCGATGCATATGCAGTGATAATTGTGGCAAAACCACAAGACGTTGCCAAGTGCAGGGGTAATAGTCTTTCATTACCTCCAGCTGGAATGTCAATCATTCCCAGTAGCGAATTCTTCACTGCAAAGCCCACACCATGTTGACTTTGTTCTGCCTGCTTGCTACCCTTCCAAAAAATAGGTATAATTGTTTTCCCTGAGTGACCCTTCCTCAGCTAGGCGAGTCTCCTGCAGGCCAGCAATATCAATGTTAAGACGATTGAGTTCGGCATAAATCACAGTCGTTTTTCTCACATCGTCAATATTCGTCAGGTCAGTGAAAACTCCTGGAAACATGGTTCTTACGTTTCAGGTTGCAAGCCGTAGCTTGAGGTTTCTATTTTCTTTTCTTTTTAGTAATATTTGGTGCATAGGTTTTACAGCCTGCGATTCAGATTTTGTCCTAGCCCCAAGCACCCATTGAAGCAGGCAGGCTGTGACGGATCAGCACCCAATTGGCCGGGGGCTGCCTAGCTTGAGGCGAGTGGTAGCTGATCAGTGACACCTGTAGGTGTCTCCCACCGTCAGAGGCAACCCGTGACGCCCCATGCCAACGCCATTTGACAAGGACTTATAACCAGTAATGGCTACCTCTCGCTTTGATTCCGAGACCGGTTAAGACCAGGCATGTAGTTATAGTTCTCCATAGCACAAAACCTGCAGAAGCTGCCTGATCAGCAAAGCAATGCTCTAACTGTCCGCCTGTGGCGCTTCGATCCAAAACCAGCTGCCAACCAAGTCTTAGGGCCTGGTCTGCCCTGCCCAACATTCGGCGCTAACGGAGGGTAGGTACTACCGTCTGCTGTTATTACGGCAGCTCAGTCATATCTTACTGAGACCTTACTGAGCAGCAGTCAATAGAAAACCAGCAGTCATAAATTTTTTTTTAAATGTTGCATATCCCTTAGAGGACGTTGCAGCGAACACCAGCATTTTTCAGCTGCTGTTGATGTACTAGGCAAGATTACGCTTAGTTGTTTGCCATTGCTTTCTGAGCGACCAGTTCCCATACCCCGTAAGTTACCGACGCGGCGAGAACCGCTACCAATTCTCGCACACATCACGTCACTCACGTGAGTATATGGGATTACGGAGAAAGACGCTAACGCCCAGGCCAGGGAGACCGGCAGTCACACATTACTGCATTAAATGTCGAGAGGATCGACTTTATTGCCCCGGGATTTATCGCATATATCTCGGTCCCTTTCGGCAGAGCGGCCCGCTGAAAGCATCGCACAAAGCACGAACACTTTGCTCCAACGACGACCCCCAGGACTCCTCTAGAAAAATGCACTCGTGAACTGAAAAGGTAATCCAGTCAATTCCAATTGACAGGCCGACCGCCGTCGTTCCAAACATGCAGTTCACCCTACAACAACCACGGACAGATGTAAAAACATTCCAAACGAAATTCACAGCTCACAGTGTCGCGCCACCCACTCAACTCAGTAGCAGGACTACCAATAAGACTATAGACAGCAAATTTTGTGAGTATCACGACCAGCGTATAGCAGCTCCTTCATAGAACGTCGCTATAATCACGGCCTGTTCACAAGCCTCTCCATCTCTTGTCATGTCTCCTGCTTCAGGCACACTCATGCCAAAGGTGTTTGCGATGTATTGTATCCATCTTCGTACTGGCCATCTCCTGCCTCGTCCACCAGAAACCATCCCTTCTATCACTGCTCTGTCCAAGCCCCTGAGACATTTAATATCATCATCATCATGTGCAATGTATATAAGCGTAGGGGATCATGTTTTGCCATGCCATGCGGTCACCAGAGTCGTGGATCAGCTCAATTTTTTTTTGTCTCGACCATACCATGTGGCCAAACCATCCAAGTATTTACTTCTCTCCCTTTCCCTTGTTCTCTTCCCCTCAATCTTGCCAGTTGTAACGAAGTTCCCCAATGTATTTCTGCTCATAACATGTCCAAAACAACTGTTACCGTCTACGTCTAATTTCTCTAATCAGTTCACAGTTTTCATGTGTTTCTTGTAGGACTTAGTCATTGGTTTTTTCCGTCTGTCCATGGCATTCTTTGCATTTTCCTCAGAAACCACATTTCCACAGCCTTCAGATGTTTTTCAGCTTGTCTGCTCATTGTCCACGCTTTACATCCATCCACAAGTACTAGTTCTATGTAGTACCACAACACTCTTTTTCCGATGCAAATGACATCTTTTTATTAGTCAGTATGTTTTCCATCTTGCCATGGCTATTCTTGTTCTAATATTTTGAAGGCATCTCCCATAAAATGCAATGACTGTCCCGAGATAATTGGTACCTATTCACTTGCTTTAGACTATTCCCATTTACTTGCATATTACATTGTGGTATTTCCTTCTTTCTAGTGATGACCATAATATATGTCTTCCTACAATTTAATACTAACCCTAGTTGTTCACTGTGTGCAACAACCGCATCTACTAAATGTTGCAGATCCTGCTTATTGTCTGCAATCAATATTGTATCATCTGCATATCTAATGTCACTGGTGTTACATCCTTCAATAGTGATTCCTTTCATATTTCTGAAAATATTTGCACTGTACATGGAAAAAAGATCTGGAGGCATTACACATCCCTGTCTCACACTTTTCTTAATAGGATGATATTGACCTATTTCATTACCAATCTATATGGCAGCTTGTTGTTTCCAATATATGTCTTTTATGAATCTACAGTCTTTCCCATCAATTTGCAGATCTGCAGGCATCTCCATCATGTTGACATATCTTACTTTATCAAAAGCCATTGTGTAGTCAATAAAGCAAAGATAATAAGTCTTTGTTTGCTTCTATAGAGCGTTAAATTAATGTTCTCAGCACATACACAGCATTTACTGTACCCTTTCCTTCTACAAACCCACATTGTTCTTCTCCTATTTCGGGTTGTATTTTTTTTCTAACTGTTTCCATGATAATTCTTAGTAGAATCTTTGTGATGTGGCTCATTATACTAATTGTTCGATACTTATTACATACAAAGGCTCCCGATTTCTTCGGGATTGCAATAAATATAGAATTACATAATTCAGAAGGTATATCTCCAGTATAATATAAGGGGCGTTCATTTAAAATCCGTTCGTGCCGCACCGTGCGTAATTGCGTACGTTGAAAATGATCATGTCATAGTCGTGTGATAAGTACTGACCAATGAATAAAAGAGTCAGCGCTTATCGTCCTATGATGCATAGGTTATGTTTCTAACCGTTGAGAAAATGCCCGGGTTGATCCAAAATCCACCCAAAGAAGCTCAAAGAGCGGTGATTCAGTTTCTTCCATTGCTTCAATGGATGCTTGGGGCTAGTACAAAATCTGATTCGCAGACTGTAAAACCAATGCACCAGGTATTAATAAAATAAAAAAAAAAAATAGAAACCTCTAGCTACGGCTTGCAACCTGGAACGTAAGAACCATGTGTCCAGGATTTTCCACTGACTTGACAAATATTGACGATATGAGAAAAACGGCTGTGATTGATGCCGAACTCAGTCGTCTTAACACTGATATTGCTGGCCTGCAGGAGACTCGCCTTGCTGAGGAAGGGTCACTCAGAGAAAACAATTACACATTTTTTTTTTTTTTGCAAGGGTAGAGAGCAGGCAGAAAAAAGGCAACATGGTATGGGCTTTGCAGTGGAGAATTTGCTACTGGGAATGACTGAAATTTCAGCTGAAGGTAATGAAATACTATTATCCTTGCGCTTAGAAACCTCTTGTGGTTTTGCCACCATTATCACTGCATATGCACAGATACTCGCTTCCTCTGATGATGTGAAGGATTCGTTCTATGAGGAGTTAGACTCTGTGATCAAGGCAGTTCCAAAATCTGATTACATTTATATGCTCGGCGATTTCAATGCTCGTGTGAGCAAGGACTCGAGTTCATAGACAGTGTGCCTTGGAAAATACAATATCGGTCGCATGAAAGAAAATGGGCAAAGGCTGCTGGAGCATTGCACCAGAAATGACCTAAGTATTACACACTTCTTTTTTAAAACAAAAGAGCTGCATAAGGTCACATGGAAGCATCCAAGATCCGGCCATTGGCATCAGCTGGAATTCATCATCACAGGGAGACAACATCTGAACCATACACCATTAACTCAAATTTACCACAGATCTGACTGTGATACTGATCATTCTTTGGTTGTTGCAAGGGTTAGTCTGAGACCAAAGAGAATCTACACAGCTAAACATAAATCTAGCCCCAGGATGAATATTATTATCATTCACGATCCTGAAAAGTGTTTTGAGTTTTAACAGCAATTTGAAGACGCTTTCACTGATACATATGAAAATTGTACAGTGAGGGAAAAGTGGGGTAAACTTAAGGAAACACTTTATAAAACTGCCGTAGGGGTTTATGACACTGTGGATCATAAGAGACATGACTGGTTTGAGGCAAACAGCCAGACACTGCAGCCCTTGATTGATAAAAAGAAGATAGCTCTCTTACGAAACAAGGAAAGAACAATGCATAGCACTCTCAGTGAGCTGAAGCAAGCTAGGAAGGATGTGCAACAGGCTGCCAGGCAGTGTGAAAATACTACTGGAACAAGTTATGTGAGTCCATTCAAATCGCAAGTGATAAGGGAAACATCTGAAGCATGTATGAAGGGATAAAGAAAGCCTGTGGTCCAATGATCAAAAGAAGTGCACCACTGAAAACCTTGCCTGGAGAAATCATCACTGATAAGAAGCAGCAGATGGATTGATGGGTAGAGCACTATTTAGAGCTTTACTCAAGTGAGACCAAACTAGCGGATGATGCCCTCAATGCCAAAGAGGCCCTGCCAACTCTTGACCACCTGGACACACTTCCTATCATAACAGAAGTTAAGTGTGCTATAAATGAACTTGCATCTGGCAAGGCTCCAGGTAAAGATGGGATTCGATAGAGGTTATCGGGAGTGGGCAAAACACACTCACTCTACAGATTCACCAGCTAACAGAGCTATGCTAGCAAGAAGTACAAGTCCCACAGGATTTCAAACATTCACGCATCATAACACTGTACAAGAACAAGGGCGACCAAAGCAACTGTAACAACTATAGGGGTATCTCACTTCTGTGTATTGTTGGAAAGGTATTTGCCAGAATTGTTCTGCACAGATTTCAAGTCCTAGGAGATAAAGTCTACCCCGAATCACACTGCGGCTTCCGACAGAACCGGTCTACCATTGATATGATATTCTCTTTGCGACAAATGAAAGAAAAATGCTGAGAACAAAATCAACCACTGTTTGCCTTCATCGACCTCACAAAGGCATTTGATTTGGTCAGGCGTGAGGGTCTGTTCAAGGCACTAAAGAAGATTGGCTGCCCACCAACTCTTCTGTCCATAGTGGGATCGTTCCACACAGGTATGAGAGGGTATAATCAAGTTTGATGGTGCAACTTCAGAAGAGTTTGAAATCAAGAGTGGAGTTAAGCTAGGTTGTGTATTATCCCCCCTTTGAAATATACTTTTCACTTCTACTGAAATATGCCTTTCGTGATCAGGATGCCGGTATATACATTCACGCACGCTCAGGTGGCAGCCTCTGTAATGCTCAGAGATTGAAGGCCAAGACCGAAATTAGGAGGGTACTAATCAGAAAGTTGCTTTTTGGGGGATGATGCTGTAATTACGACCCACTCTGAGGAAGAATTACAACATCTGCTATCTGCTTTCTCCAATGCTTGTTCTGAATTTGGTTTTACAATTAGCAAAAAGAAGACACAGATTATGTCACAAGGGGCACATGGGGTACCATCAATCTGTACTGACGATACTGAACTGGAGATAGTAGACCATTTTACATATCTAGGATCAGAGGTAAATAGCAAATTATCCCCAGATCAGGAAATCAACATCAGGATTGGTAAGGCAGCAACAACAATGAACATATTAGCAAAAAGAATCTGGGAGAACAGGAAATTTACAGCCAAAACAAAAGTCCTCGTCTACCAAGCATGTGTCCTTAGTACTCTTCTTTATGGCAGTGAAACCTGGTCAACTTACTCACACCAAGAGAAACTTTTAAACAGCAAGACAAAATCACAAATACTGAAGTATTGGAAAGATCAGGTTGTGTCACGGTGTATTCCATGCTCAGTCTTCATAGATTTAGATGGATAGGACACGTTAGGAGGATGGATGATGTTAGAATACCAAAGGACATCTTTTTTGGTGAATTACAGACGGGTAGGAGATCTCAGGGTCGGCCTCTACTACAATACAAAGATGTGTGTAAGCGGGACACGACTAATACAAGCATTGATAATACATATTGGGAGGAAGTCGCCGCTGAACGTGTTGCATGGAGGGCAATTATCAGAAATGGAATAAAGAGAAAGGAGAAAATGATTGCAGATAAAGCACACACAGATCGTGAGAGACGTAAGATAGTGCATGATGGTGGAATTGACCATGTTTTCCCATGCATCCACTGTGGACGACCATTTACAGCACGAATTTGCCTTATCAGCCACATTCGCCACCACCATGGGTTGTAGTTATTACGCCTTTTTGAAGCACAATGTAACAAACTATCGTCTGTCAAGATGGCAAGGTGCCAATGTTTGTATGGACAATGAGCAGACAAGCTAATAAACATCTAATGGCAGTGAAGGTGTAGTTTTTGAGGAAAATGCAAAGAATACCTTGGACAGACAAAAAGCCAATGAGCAAATCCTTTAATAAACAAATGAAAACTGCAAACTGATGAGGGATATTAGAGTAGACAGTCAACATTTTTTGGAAACATTATGAGAAGAAATAAACTGGAGAATTCGGTGGCAACTGGTTTGAGGGGAAAAGAACAATGGGGAAGGCAGAGACGTAAATAACTAGATGGCTTTTGCACACGACATAATCAAGATAACAACACAGAGCTAATCCACGGCTCTGGCGATCGTGTGAAATGACGAAACATGACTGCCGAAGCTTATCGGCATGTCACATGATGATGATGATGTCTAACAACATCCTTAGCCTTTCTGAACCCTCTTAGCCTTGTAGCTGTATTTACACTATGATATCAACCACCTGATAATAATTATAAAACACACACTTACAGAATACACTGACATTAAAGAAAGCAAACAATAATTTACACTGTGTGATCTTTATGTACATTCACTGATAATTAAGTAAAACAGCAAATGAAAAACAAACTTATGTGTATAGCAGAAATTCAAGCATTTGGAGTTACAGTAAAATAGTCTCATTGAATGAAGTTTATTTTAATCTAACTGAAAAGGTCAGAATGTATCCTATACAAAGGTCAGTCAATAAGTAATGCCTCCTATTTTTTATCTATTTAAATACTTCATCGAATTGCAATTTATTAATTTAGATGGATTCCTCATCCACTTTTCTGCACTTTATATCACTACCAACCTGTTTCAGTCAAAGGCTGTGCAACAGTAACGGTTTAAAAATGGACACCAAAGAAGTTCGAGACCCCAATTCACATCCACGAACATATGAGTATTGTTTATGGAGATTCTGCAGAGGATGTTAGCACTGTCCAATCTTGGGTATGTCGTTGTGACGAAGCTGAAGTAGGTCAGTCCTCATTGGCAAACGCAAAGCGCATAGGCCGTCCGTTAACTGCATTGGCTCTACACAACATTCATTGTGTTGATGCCACTGTGCACAAACCTTTGAATAACCCAGGTCTTTAATGATGGTCTGGGTACTGCCTTTAGTAATGGACAACGTGGAACACATTTCATCCAGTGTTACCCGATGGTTACCACGAATGATGTCATTATCATGCTGTGTGAAGTCAATGCGGTTAACGGACAGCCATTCTGGTTAGCGTCAGCAAGTAAGGATTGACATACTTCAGCTTCGTCACAATGACGTACCAAACATCGGATAGTGCTAACATCTGTTGAATCTCCATAAACAAAACTTCTTTGGTGCCCACTTTTAAACCATTACTATTGTGCAACCTGTGACTGAAGCAGGTTTGTAGTGATACAACATGCAAAAGAGTGTTTGAGGAATCCCACCAAATTAATAAATTGCAAACCGATAAAGTATTTACATAAATAAAACATAGGTGGCATTACTTATTGACCATCCCTAGTATAATGTGAGAGTCACAGTTACAGAGACATCATAAAGTATAAACTGAGTCTCTCTCTCTCTATATATATATAGTTTGTTATACACATATACAAAAAATCGATAATTTACTGTAAAATTTTAAGTAGTCATCACAAGGTAAGATATGATTGTACATCAACAGTTTGTTCATCAACAGTTTGTTCGTTTGATTAATCTCTTGCTGGCAGCAAGCATATGGTGTTATGAGCATGCACATACAAAGCAAATGCTTGCACATACACGAAGGTAGGCAAGCATACATGCAAGTTTACTTGTAATAATACACATGTATTATAAATATTTTGGTAGCAAAAACAAAATATATAGGTAAATCCACAACCGATGCTCAAAATAGTATGTAAAAAATAACATAAACTGTATCCCTCACTGTCCAAGCAATGAACTATATGTGATTGGCTATTCTTCAGGTGTACCAATATACGTGGCAAATGTGATTGAATGTTATGTTTAGTCAGAGCATACTACAGACATCTGACAATGTACCTGTTTTTTACAAGGTGTATATTTGACCTTCTTTTAATCTGCTGGTGATTTTGTAGTTTTTGATATTACTCCCTTTCGGCAGCTGCTATAACCTTAATTATTTATTTTTTTAATTTTCAATTTGTATTTTTTTTTATGTATTTGTTTTTACAAGTGTATATTTGGCCTCTATGAGCTTGTAATTTTGTTGTATCTGTTATTCTCCTCCCCCCTCCCCCCATTGGGCAGCTGCTGTGACCTTTAGGGGTTGAAAGAACCAAATATGCAATGTTGTGGAGTGACCAGCTGCCTTCTTAATTGCCCTGCCCTGCTCCAGCTAACAGCAAAACTATATCTTCACTAGTGCTACAATGTGCTAAACTGCAAACATATTCACTGAAATACACTAAATTCTAGCTGCATACTAAAAGTACTATGCTGCAAACACAGTAAGCTTCATAAAAATAAAATGAATGTTTGCTCTAATTCCTATCTTCTTCCTTAGGCCCACAACATACAGAAATAACTTGAATGTCCAACTGAAAATGTACACTACTATCAAGATCTAAGTACTTTTATAACAATGTATGCTTTTATAATCACTTTTGATATGCATTAAAAATATAATATACATTAAATATGACAGATTATCAACAAATATATATAGGAACTTCAAATATGATATGTACAAAATACTTTGCTATTCTGGCACCTGCCTATGAAAATATGCTATTTAAGCATATATATTATGTGTGGTTGTATATATGTGAGAGTGGCCATAAAAGCACCTACACATGCATCTATGCATGGATAATCACAAGTGCACACAATCATCTACCCACCCACCAACCAACTCTCCCCACCCACACATACACAGAGGCAACTGATGGGTTGGTTGCTTGTTTGGTTGGTGAATCCCCTGGAAGACTATTGGTACACCAGATTTCAGGTTGTTTCAGCACTGACAACTTACTGGAGTGATATTGGCATTGAGATTTCCTTCTAACCTGGTATCAAAGAAGAACCATCCTCACTATTTCTGTGCTACAGAGCTCTCCTTGCCTTCTCCAAGCTCAGAAACCAGCTGGGTGTGCAAGACAGGTACTGGAATTTCACATCTGCAGAGAGCCCTGTTAGACTGCAGCCAGGTCATCAGTCAACACAGCACAAATGGGATGACTGGAATTAAGCCTAGGTTGGTCATATTTTTTTCCATTGATTTTTTTTTTTTTTAGCTCTCTCGCTTTGAGCCTAGTAGTGATGGACCGAGTTTTGTGTGTGGATTAGCTTTCTCTGTTAACAATGTCCATCACCATCAGGCGAACACACTCCGACTTCAGAGGTACTTGTAATCTATGTCCCCAAGTTAAGGACAATGGGTCAACATTTTAGTCCAGCTGTCTGGTGAAGGGGTTGAACCGTTACCTCGACATCAACACAACGGATGTTTAAGAACACGCGTTCTTACCCATTCGACCATGCTGACCTCATAGGATTTAAGTCGTTAACTTTCAGCAGACTCAACCCAGTGCCCAGAGTGAGATGCCTGTTGGGTATGTGTGAAGTAAGTCAAGGATATATTTTCAAGCCTCGAGGCCTGTTGGGTATATGTGAAGTACGTCAAGGATATAATTTCAAGCCTCGAGGCCTGTTGGGTATATGTGAAGTAAGTCAAGGATATAATTTCAAGCCTCGAGGCCTGTTGGGTATATGTGAAGTACGTCAAGGATATATTTTCAAGCCTCGAGGCCTGTTGGGTATATGTGAAGTACGTCAAGGATATAATTTCAAGCCTCGAGGCCTGTTGGGTATATGTGAAGTACGTCAAGGATATATTTTCAAGCCTCGAGGCCTGTTGGGTATATGTGAAGTACGTCAAGGATATATTTTCAAGCCTCGAGGCCTGTTGGGTATATGTGAAGTACGTCAAGGATATATTTTCCTGTTGGGTATATGTGAAGTACGTCAAGGATATATTTTCCTGTTGGGTATATGTGAAGTACGTCAAGGATATATTTTCCTGTTGGGTATATGTGAAGTACGTCAAGGATATATTTTCCTGTTGGGTATATGTGAAGTACGTCAAGGATATATTTTCCTGTTGGGTATATGTGAAGTACGTCAAGGATATATTTTCCTGTTGGGTATATGTGAAGTACGTCAAGGATATATTTTCCTGTTGGGTATATGTGAAGTACGTCAAGGATATATTTTCCTGTTGGGTATATGTGAAGTACGTCAAGGATATATTTTCCTGTTGGGTATATGTGAAGTACGTCAAGGATATATTTTCCTGTTGGGTATATGTGAAGTACGTCAAGGATATATTTTCCTGTTGGGTATATGTGAAGTACGTTAAGGATATATTTTCCTGTTGGGTATATGTGAAGTACGTCAAGGATATATTTGCCTGTTGGGTATATGTGAAGTAAGTCAAGGATATATTTTCCTGTTGGATATATGTGAAGTACGTCAAGGATATATTTGCCTGTTGGGTATATGTGAAGTACGTCAAGGATATATTTTCCTGTTGGATATATGTGAAGTACGTCAAGGATATATTTGCCTGTTGGATATATGTGAAGTACGTCAAGGATATATTTTCCTGTTGGATATATGTGAAGTACGTCAAGGATATATTTGCCTGTTGGATATATGTGAAGTACGTCAAGGATATATTTTCCTGTTGGGTATATGTGAAGTACGTCAAGGATATATTTGCCTGTTGGGTATATGTGAAGTAAGTCAAGGATATATTTTCCTGTTGGATATATGTGAAGTATGTCAAGGATATATTTGCCTGTTGGGTATATGTGAAGTACGTCAAGGATATATTTGCCTGTTGGATATATGTGAAGTACGTCAAGGATATATATGCCTGTTGGATATATGTGAAGTACGTCAAGGATATATATGCCTGTTGGATATATGTGAAGTACGTCAAGGATATATATGCCTGTTGGATATATGTGAAGTACGTCAAGGATATATATGCCTGTTGGATATATGTGAAGTACGTCAAGGATATATTTGCCTGTTGGATATATGTGAAGTACGTCAAGGATATATTTGCCTGTTGGATATATGTGAAGTACGTCAAGGATATATTTGCCTGTTGGATATATGTGAAGTACGTCAAGGATATATTTGCCTGTTGGATATATGTGAAGTACGTCAAGGATATATTTTCAAGCCTCCAGGTATATTGGGTATATGCTGTCAGTCCCACATTTGTACTGGCCGGTGATTGGTACCCCGTGGGTCAACATCAACCTGGCAATCTTTACTTCCCAAAACATTTCCTGGTACTTATTTAAGGCTGGGTCAAGATGACAGCCTATATCTATGTTTGATAATCCCCGCTGAATAGGTGGTTGTAATACATGACAACCAGGCCACCGCTACTACCGACTTCTATCCCCCACAGACTAGCATAGATCCTCAAACATCTCAAGCATTTCTATCTTCTGCCATCTCCCTCCATGTCCTTCCTTTATTATTCATCATTGTCTCTAATTCACTTGAAGTGAGGTTTCACCAACGGAGACAGATTTATCATTTGCTTGATTCAGGTGGGATCATACATATATTTAGATAGCAACACAGAAAAAGTTAGGGGGAACAGAGTCATATTAATACAAGATCAAGAGCAGGCTCCATAGCACTAGGAAATGTATGAAAGTCACAAGAAATTATAACTGGAACCAAACCCAGAACATGTGACTCTGATGTAAAATCTGTAATGCTGCATGGATCGAAAATATGAAGAACAATAACAATTATTAATAAAACATTCATTAACTGGTGTTTGCGCAGAACAGAAATACTAAAATGATATGAGAGAATCACCAATGTGGAGCTCGTGGAGTAAACTAAACAAATCCCAGAGAATGAAGAGGTGAGGAAAATACACTGACACTTGATAGGACACGTATTGAGAAAACCTATTAATAGCATAACTCGAAATTTCTTCCTCTAAAACTCACAGGGCAAAAGAAAGAGAGGGAGTTATAAAAACACATGGAATGGAGAACGAGAGACCGATGAATAATTTGGGAAGAACATGGATGGAGCTGCAGGAAACAACAAAGTATATGAGTACATGGAGTGAGTTGGCTGAGGCTCTGGGAGATAAATTGCAGGAGAAGAAGAAAATTTGTAAGAAGTGTATAAGTTGTACCATTTGTGTTCATTTGGCATTGCTCTGATGACATGTTCCTATTATAAGTTCCGCTTATCCTTATTTATTTTTTTGTTCTTGTGCTCATATCTCTGGGCAACGTACAATGCATTGTGTATACCAGCAGTGTAGAAAATCAACTCAGCGAGAAGGTTTGTCCAATTTGCTGTGGAAAAATAACAAACCAAAATAACACATAAAAACAGGATTTATCATTTTTAACACTATTTACAAATAATATAGAATTTCACACTGAGACATTAGAATCAACAAGAACCAATACTCACTGACTGTGGATCAAAGTAAAAGTTGGACAATACAGTTACTGACAATGTCATTAAACACTGTTATTTCTCAAAATAGTCTGTTTAGTTATGTTTCACTACGACAGGTATCACAATAAAGTATACGGTGTAATTTTAATGACTGTGCAGTGTTTGAAAATATTGCCGGTCCAAGTTTTGTATTCACCCTCATGCAACATAATAGGTAAATACAAAACTTGGACCAGCAATATTTTCAAACACTGCAGGGTCATTAAAAATACACCATGTACCTTTAATTGTTACAAAAACAAAATGAAGGACACTTTTCCAAATTTGAATAACGAAGACGCAAACAATAGATTGCACGATTTATTGCCTGGCATATTTCGCTGCATCTCGTCAGGTACATACTGCAGAAATCACACAACTTACGTGAAATTAACTAGATAAATCCTTCAAGTTGAAATATACACAATTCCGCACAGTAATGTCACTTATCTACCACGGTAATTTTAAGCTGACTAACATGTCTTTCTGTTTACACAATTCTGGCTTGCGTTGATAGATCATAATTGCTTCTGCAAATTTTAACAAGCGAGTATTTTGTGTTCTAAACAACACGTGAAATGCAGTGTCTCTGGACACAACATGGCCACTGGCGACGATGTGCCTGCCGATTGAAGACGCCGGGAGCTTCCGGTGTGTCGGCCCCACGCGGCTAGCATCTCCTGTGTGTTGTATCTTGTTGACTCATTGAGGTATGTGTTCTGACACCCGTTTGTTAAGCTGTCTCTCCGTTCGACCAATGTAAACGGCCTGGCATCTACATGTGAATTGGTAAATACAATTGTTTGTGGCTTACAGAGGAACAGGCTCTTTGACTGTTGGTGTAGGAATGGGTACGGTTTTACATCTAATGACTGGAGTTGCCGCACAGAATGTTCGACCTACTGCTGTAGTAAGCCAGTCTTGTAGACGTTGCATTACGTCATCCCCTCGAAAGGTTAGCTGGATGAATACCTTGAGTTTAGGGACTGTAGTTACGTCTGCTTTGGGTTTGGGCTGTTGGCAATGACGCTTTATAAATCCTGTGGAGTACCCATTCAGGTTTAAGACATTCTTCAGAGTTTCAAATTCCTCTGTCAGTATGTCCTGGGTGCATATCTTTCTAGCATGGTCAAACAAGGTCCATACTAAGCCCCGTTTGTACTGGACAGGTGTGAAGCTCTGAAAATTTAGGTATTGGCCAGTCCATGTTTCTTTGCGATACACCGATCTTTGAATTGTGCCGTCTGCTCTACGTCTCATTAGAATATCTAGGAACGGTAACGCTTCGTTGTGTTCGTGTTCCATAGATAGAGAGATGTTTATATGCGTCTTGTTCATTGTGGCCTGAAACGATGTTGCTTGTAGCTCGTCTGTGGTGATAATTAGTATATCGTCCACATAACGCCGGTAAAAGGCCAAGTTGTTGATGTCTGAGGATCTCTTTTCTTCTAAGTGTGCCATGAAGATGTCCGCTAGAATAGGACCAAGAGGACTCCCCATGGCCACTCCGTCAATTTGGCGGTATAACTTAACCTTTCGAGGGGATGACGTAATGCAACGTCTACAAGACCGGCTTACTACAGCAGTAGGTCGAACATTCTGTGCGGCAACTCCAGTCATTAGATGTAAAACCGTACCCATTCCTACACCAACAGTCAAAGAGCCTGTTCCTCTGTACGCCACAAACAATTGTATTTACCAATTCACATGTAGATGCCAGGCCGTTTACATAGGTCGAACGGAGAGACAGCTTAACAAACGGGTGTCAGAACACATACCTCAATGGGTCAACAAGATACAACACACAGGAGATGCTAGCCGCATGGGGCCGACACACCGGAAGCTCCCGGCGTCTTCAATCGGCAGGCACATCGTCGCCAGTGGCCATGTTGTGTCCAGAGACACTGCATTTCACGTGTTGTTTAGAACACAAAATACTCGCTTGTTAAAATTTGCAGAAGCAATTATGATCTATCAACGCAAGCCAGAATTGTGTAAACAGAAAGACATGTTAGTCAGCTTAAAATTACCGTGGTAGATAAGTGACATTACTGTGCGAAATTGTGTATATTTCAACTTGAAGGATTTATCTAGTTAATTTCACGTAAGTTGTGTGATTTCTGCAGTATGTACCTGACGAGATGCAGTGAAATATGCCAGGCAATAAATCGTGCAATCTATTGTTTGTGTCTTCGTTATTCAAATTCACTACGGGAAAACATTGTTTTGAACTTTTCCAAATCTTGAGGCATGTTTGATATATGGTGTAGACCCAACGTTCTTATAGACAACTGACACATCATGGGTTATGTATATTCAACACTACTATATGGCACGAAGTCCTGGATAATGTACAAGAACTTAGAAAGTTGAATAGAGGCCCTGAAGATGTGAATATGCAGAAGAATATGTCATATTTCATGGGGGGAAAAACAATCAAATACAGAGGTTCTAGAAAAACTGGGAATGAAAAGAGAATTGATTAAAGAAATGAAAAATAGGCAAGTGAAATATTTTGGTCATGTTAGAAGACATAACAATCTTATAAAAATTATACTGGAGGTAAGGTTGAAGGCAAGCAAGCAAGAGGTAGACAGCAATACAAGTGGAAGATAACATCAAGAGATGGACGAACAGCAGACTGACAGAATGTATCATCAAGAAAGAGACAGACAGTGTTGGAGATCCATTGCAGCCAACCTTCATATTGGAGATGGCACTACACTGATTGACATGATGGGTGATGTGGTAAATATTACTCTGGGCATCTTCACTTCAGAGAACATTTCTTCATAACCATCTTAGACGGCTGATCTGAGAGCCCAGGGTCATTTTTTTAATCCCTGCCTTTGAGAGAATATAAACACATGAACAATGGGCAAGCCAGTGCTCTTTAAAACTGTGCCGAATATAAATTAATTCATAGTTAACAGAGATTAAACTGTGCCAAATATAAATTAATTCATAGTTAACAGAGATTAAACTGTGCCAAATATAAATTAATTCATAGTTAACAGAGATTAAACTGTGCCAAATATAAATTAGTTCATAGTTAACAGAGATTAAACTGTGCCAAATATAAATTAGTCCATTGTTAACCGAGATTAAACTGTACTAAACAAACATCACTTCATAGTTAGTAGAGATTAAACTTGCTAATAAGAAGAAAATATCACCTTTGGTAAGTAGTCTGGACATGAAGATCCTGCCAACTTCCCCTTGAAAGAAAAAGAACATAACTTGCAGGATTGACGCAAAATATATGGGACATATTGCGATGGCTTTTAATCTTAGCCACATAGCTGGACTCAAAAAAGAGATCTGTTGATGAAAAATATGGAAGAAGATCAATATGACAAGCATCTTCATACATTATCTGGATTGTGTATAAAGTCATGCTAGGCATAAATCCTTGTAAAATGTGGTTTGTGAATTATGTGTGACAGTTGAGTGATTAGACACTCCAATGTCACTTGTGTCCTGAAAAGGATTTGCATTTATCAGGATGAGGCTGGTGTAGATACGGTACTAAAGTACCATCAGCACAGGTATCAGACTGGTGTAGACATGGTATACTAAAGTACCATCAGCACAGGGACTGTGTTGTGATGCAGAGCCTTTCTTTCCCTCTCAAATTGTAGGAACTAATAGGGTGTGTAATATCAGTACCTGAGCTTCACATTTGCAGAGAAGCATGGCATGACAATCAAGGGTTGGTCAGTCTAGGAACCTAGTCTATGGATAGGCTATAATACAGAGAGCTACTCTACTTCTGGGTCATTTTAAGTCCAGGTCCTTTACCTGCAACACCTGTAGTCCTTTCACATGACTGTATCTCCTTTATGTACAACAAATTTGAAAAATGAAGTACATGATGTCATCAAAAGATGTGCTCCACAGTCCATCGTGTAGCAATATGCCAGCGAATTGCTGTCGTCTGCTGGAGTAATTCTTTGCATTCCAAACAATAAATACTTCATTGTTACTTTCCAGCTTGCCCAAAAACAGTGTTCGACCACAGCAGTGAATATTGTAACTAATTTAATGAATTTTTTAGCACATTTTTGATGACATTGTACTTCATTTTTCAAATTTATTCTACATACAAAGTGAAGTGAGACTTTACAAACACCCGGTATTTATAACCTGTGCTGGCCTATGTATATGGTGCATTGGCTTTGCAGCACACCTTCACCTTTTTCTGCTGCTTTGCCCTATCAACCATCTCATGCCAAGCCCTAAGAAGATTTGTTCATGCTTCATTGTAGTATACAACTAAAGTTTTCTATGGGATAAGGTAGCTAGTCTCATGTAACTCTCCTTATTTGCTTCATATGACCCGAATGGCAGGTTGGTGTTGCTATTCTTTGCTTCCCTACCGTCTAGATTTAACTCGCAGTTGAGAAGAGACTGTGTTGATACTGGTGCATGATAAGGCAGATGTGGTCATAACCCTATGTGATCATGTGTATAGTGCAGAAGAATAGACAGATCATCACAGCCCGGAGAGAATGATGCTGCTGGGATACGAACTGCGTGTAAGTCAAATACTACTAATGTCACTGACAATACTCTTTATAAATCAACAACTGCCAAGGTTATTGATACTACTGTCGGTACGTCAACAACTGCTAAGGTTACTGACAAATATCTATAACAAATTAATCAACACATTATTTAATGACTGTAGGAAATCCATTTGAATATTATTTGTACTGATAAATGTGTTTACAAAATTATTGGTGAAGAACCAACCTAATAAACTTGTGCGCAGTGCAGACCAAGAACCGGTACTCAATCAATTTAAGACATGTTTTTATAAACCACCTATTTTGAAACTACCTAACATTAATTTTCCATTCATTCTTAGAACATATGCAAAGGGTATCACTGTTTCTACCATTTTATTCCAGTACTACGATGGAATCCTTCACCCTATTTTTTACATCAGCCGAAAATTCTGACCAGCTGAACAAAGATATTCTATGCTGGAACTTGAGTGTCTTGCAGTCATCTTCGCGACAACATAATTAACCAAGTACCTCCTAGGAACACTTTGTAATCCAAACCAACAGCAGCTCACACTAGCGTTACAAAACACTACTGCTACAAGATTTTTTTTTTACATACAACACATACATGGAAAAAACAATAACATTGCTGACTTACTTTCCAGAATTCCTGAGGAACAATGTTTAAAATTATAACTTTAGTAACATCTAGAACTCCTATTTATGTTTAAAAATTTCAAGCATTGAAAACTTTCATTAAGAACTTTCAAGATTTCAAGCATGGGAGAACTTTTACCAAGATCATCCAAAATCTCAAACATTGGAGAACTTTCATCAGGAACATCAGAGATTTCTTCTTCTTCTTCTTTGCGTTCATCCGGAGAGTTTTTTCAGATGTGATTGCGGTGTGTCTAAGTTATGCGCCCTTGGGCCGAAACCCGTAGGCAAACACATTCAGCTTTAACGTGCTTTTTTGACCAGGTAGCATTCCTGGGAGACTCTCACTTTTGCGGTACCGTCCACAACCCAGCTGGCCAAGTTGGAACGGTCGAAGACTTAATGGTCATATCCCTCAAAGGAAGGCAGGGACAGTCCATGGCATTTTCCGCCATCCAGGGTGGCTTCCATAATTGCAGGGCCGACACATAGCGCCCTGGTGCTTGGCTCACCGAGGGAATCGTCATGTCCTGTTCATGGCTGCTTTAATTCCTCACTTCAATATATTGGGCATTTCGTTAACCCCGGGCAGTTCCCACACAAACCAGACAGGTCTGCAGTCGGTATCCATTCAGCGAGTTTTCGATGCGGACATGTGCTTGTCGTTGCACCCGTCAGAGCTGTTCCAGGCACGATGGACATTCGAAAAACTACCTAGTCAGAGCTTTTCCGAACAAGAGCAGCATTCGGAAACTAGGTAGTCAGAGCTGTTCCTAGCACAAGAGACAATCGGACGAGACATTTCACTCGGACGTAAATGCGTAGTGCCAATTTTAATTTTGCCACCCGTAGGACGGCACTTCCGGCTTCAGCAGGCATTTTTTAATGAGGTTAGCCTTCCTCGGGTTTCGAGGCACGTTAGACTTATTGTTGTGATGTCGCCCACATCTCAGCTGGTCAAGATAGATATATAAAAGACATCACGGTCGACCCTCAAGGGAAGGCAGGGGCAGACCATGGGCATTCCCTCGCTATCCAAGAAGGCTTCCATAATTGCAGAGCCGGCACATATTGCTCTGAGATTGGGCTCACCTGAGGAGTTGCCTCGTCCTGCTCATGGCTGCTTTAGTTCCTCACTTCCATGTGTTGGGCATCTCGCTTGCCACTGATCGCTCAAGCACACACCAGGAACGGTCAGTCTGCAGGCGACATCCACTAGGTAAGCTTTCACTTTGGACTTCGGATTACGCAATGGATTCGCTAGCCATGCGTTCCATTTCGTGTTATTGAGACGTTTTTCCACCTTTGTTGCTCTCTACGAGTTGGATACAGACAGTTTTCATAACCATTTCATTCGACTGGGGCACTTCTTAAACCTTTTTGTACTCGCTCACGAGGTAGGCTACATGTGCTGCCGGCTCAGCACCTTACCTCCATACAGCAGTGAGCAAGAAACAGCCAGGCCTTCTCATCCGGGGATCCCTCATATCCCCCAGCTGGGAGCCTTCGGACAGGTATCTGAACTGGGCTTGTAGCGTGCTCAGTATCTCACCTCCATTTTTCGGTAGGTGAGTATCGACCCGGCTCTCTCATCCAAGGGTAGTAGCTTAGAGGCATTCAGCTACATCTCTCAGATGGAGGTCTTTGTGTAAGTGTCTGGACCATGTTTGTGGCTTCATGCGCCTGAGTTTCAATTTTGACTGCTATCCTCAGTCTACCTGCAGAGCAGCAGGTTGTGTCTCTCTTAGTCTGGCCCCTATCCCAAGAGCTGTCCAATATGTAGTTTATATCCATTGGCACAGCACTTAGGGTCAGTGGGACACTCAAGCTCCCCAACCGCGGCAAGGTGGAGACACATCGGGGGAGCATCAGAGACTTAATTTCAGCGACTTCATAATCGAAAACATAGATATTTTAATTTTTGTTTTGTGAATTTTATTGACAGGCATACTACAATGGTGCTATATAATAACTTAGTATTGTATAATAGTATAACAATTTCATTAAAAAAATATATTAACTAATTATGTGTTCAAATACACTAAGAATCGAAGCTTGATATTCTTTGTTCATGAGTATCATATTATTTGTACTAATGAATATTGGGATATCCAACAGATGACGCTTAGTGAATATATTGATAAATTAATGTTTACTATAGAAATTTAATAATAATAGAATCACAGCAACCTTATAACAGAAGTATGATGAAGCCTATTAGAATATCACTGCTGTGTCTTTATTAGTGTACCCGATATAAATGGAGGAGTTAATGTCATAAGACAATAAACTTGCATACGAGAACCACTACTCACATTAAAGTTGAAAAGTATACCACACAGAAACAATTATTAAAAGTGACAATGTATGATAGATTATCATTAGGGTTGATTACATTGTATTTTTTTTTTTTTTAGCATATCCTTTACAGGACTTAGCTGTCAACACCAGCATCTTTCAGCTGTATGTTGATCTCTTGGCAAGATTACGCTCAGTAGTTTGCCATTGCTTTCTGAGCGGCCGGCTACACTTATGGAGATATCAGTGTGTTATCTATGGGGGGAGACTGGACACTTATGGAGATATCAGTGTGTTATCTATGAGGGGGGGGGGGGGGGGGGGGGGGGGGTACTGGACATTTATGGAGATATCAATGTGTTATCTATGGGAGGAGACTGGACACTTATGGAGATATCAGTGTGTGATCTATGGGGGGAAACTAGACACTTATGGAGATATCAGTGTGTTATCTATGGGGGGGGGGGTACTGGACATTTATGGAGATATCAATGTGTTATCTATGGGAGGAGACTGGACACTTATGGAGATATCAGTGTGTGATCTATGGGGGGAAACTAGACACTTACGGAGACATCAGTGTGTGATCTATGGGGGGGGGGGGGGAGACTGGACACTTATGGAGATATCAGTGTGTTATCTATGGGGGGAGACTGGACACTTATGGAGATATCAGTGTGTGATCTATAGAAGGAGACCGGACACTTACGAAGACATCAGTGTGTGATCTATGGGGGGGGGGGGGGGGGGGAGAGAGAAGACTGGACACTTATGGAGATATCAGTGTGTTATCTATGGGGGGAGACTGGACACTTATGGAGATATCAGTGTGTTATCTATGGGGGGAGACTGGACACTTATGGAGATATCAGTGTGTTATCTATGGGGGGGGGGGGAGACTGGACACTTATGGAGATATCAGTGTGTTATCTATGGGGGGAGACTGGACACTTATGGAGATATCAGTGTGTGATCTATAGGAGGAGACCGCACACTTACGGAGACATCAGTGTGTGATCTATGGGGGGGGGGGGGGAGAAGACTGGACACTTATGGAGATATCAGTGTGTTATCTATGGGGGGAGACTGGACACTTATGGAGATATCAGTGTGTTATCTATGGGGGGAGACTGGACACTTATGGAGATATCAGTGTGTTATCTATGGGGGGAGACTGGACACTTATGGAGATATCACTGTGTTATCTATGGGGGGAGACTGGACACTTATGGAGATATCAGTGTGTTATCTATGGGGGGAGACTGGACACTTATGGAGATATCAGTGTGTTATCTATGGGGGGAGACTGGACACTTATGGAGATATCAGTGTGTGATCTATAGGAGGAGACCGGACACTTACGGAGACATCAGTGTGTGATCTATGGGGGGAAGGGGGAGAAGACTGGACACTTATGGAGATATAAGCGTGTGCTCTATGGGGAGAAGACTGGACACTTATGGAGATATCAGTGTGTGATCTATGGGGGGAGACTGGACACTTATGGAGATATCAGTGTGTGATCTATGGGGGGAGACTGGACACTTATGAAGATATCAGTGTGTTATTTATGGGGGGAGACTGGACACTTATGGAGATATCAGTGTGTGATCTATGGGGGGAAACTAGACACTTATGGAGATATCAGTGTGTGATCTATGGGGGAAAACTAGACACTTACAGAGATATCAACATGTGATCTATGGGGGGAGACTGGACACTTATGGAGATATCAGTGTGTGATCTATGGGGGGAGACTGGACACTTATGGAGATATCAGTGTGTGATCTATGGGGGGAGACTGGACACTTATGGAGATATCAGTGTGTGATCTATGGGGGGAAACTAGACACTTACAGAGATATCAACATGTGATCTATGGGAAGAGACTGGAAACTTACTGAGATATCAGTGTGAAATCCAAGTGCACCTTTACTAAAAACTTAAAAATGTATCCAAATATTACAGGTAATATTTCCACAAAATCCAGTATTAACACATGGCACTCACCACTTTTTTTCCTATAACAGATTGTCTTAAGACATCCGCCACAGCCTCCACGATGCACATGAGGTAGTTTCCAAAACACCAGATAAAGATTTCCTCCCTGCCACCATGCCAGAAGAAGATGAACAAGAAGGCCACACCCGAAGCAAAGATTTTTGTTAGCATACCTGCCCTGGAACCACCCAAAGGGATGTATATGTATACTTTGATGAAACTGTACAGACCAGCATCAAAGTGTTTCCACATGTCTGTAAATGAATACACCCAACTGATGCAGCGTGGCATCGCAATGGAAGACAGTCCGTCAAATCTGGATAGCTGGACAGCTGTCCCATAGAAGACTAAATATTTCACCATAAAAAACTGTCCCTGGCAGTAACCAATGGCTGCAATAGCCCAAATTGGCAATCTGCTGATCATAACTGGATGTAAAGTAAGAGCGCTGTAATAAAGAAAATGAAGTTGAAATTCAATAAACAGCGCCCAAAATGCTATTCTAATCAGCTTTTTGATGATGTCTTTGGTATCTGGGGTGAAGGTTTTAGATCTAAAGGCACTGTTTATTTGTTTGTGAAAGTCACTATACATAAAGATAGGGCCATCTAATAATGTTGGCAAGTAGAACAAATACAATAATAAATCAAGCAGTGACGGATCAAAGTCCAGCATGCATGGATTTGAACTATGGATGTTAGATGGGTCTGAACTATTGATAACTGTACTGCATTTTTTGTAAGCATCTGCCATTTCAGCCACTTTATCTTCACCAACAATGTCGTATGAACTGAGTTCTTCAGCAACTTTACAGTTACAAACATGTGCCTGTGTAAATGATGAAGGCTCAATAGATTTCCGGTACTTGATCTTTTCTATGGCAAAACTGACTAGACGAATATAGACTAAGGCAGTTATTACATTAAATTTAACCTCTTGCTCATAATTTGACAACTGGAGATACTTGACCTGTGAAAAAAGAAGCAATAAAGTGTAAATATGTGAGATGCAATATCATTTTCTAGTTTCACCACTAAGGAATATCTTGATAAATTAAAACTAATTTCTACATTAATGTAAAAGTAAAGAGATGTCTTCATATCACCACATTAGAGAACTTAACATAGATACAATATTTACTGCATTGAAAACAATACACTCATATAAATAGTTAAAATGACTTCTTCTTCTTTTGATCCATGTCATATGTCATATATGATCAGGTCTGTCCACAGTTTTCTGTCTTATGTACTGCCAATAATTTCTCATACAGATTTTCCTCCATGAAATAATGCCAAACTGTCCAGCATCTTTTCTCTTGGTCTCCCTCTGCCTCTCTTCCCATCCAACTTTCCAACTGCAGTGGCATACTCCAGCTTTCAATTTTTCATTACATGCCCGAAGAATATAGATTTTCTTTTTCTGATGTGAATATCCAGTTCTCGTTGTGAGTTCACTTCTTTCACAATATCTTCATTACGTTTTTTTATCTGTCCACAGTGTTCTCATTAATCTTCTATAAAATCACATTTCTGCAGCTTCTACATAATTCCTCACTAATTTGTTAAATGTCCATGATTCACTTCCATACATCAGAAATGATTCAGTATAGCTCTTAAGAACTCTCTTGTTCACCTTAATTAGTAAATATTGCATAAAATAATCTTCATCTTGTGAATGCTGCTTTTGCTTGAGCTTTTTCTACATTTAACTTCATTAATACATCTTCCATCTGTGGTTCCAAATTAACCCAGATAATTGAATATATTGACTTGTAAACATTCAGTTAGCTGCAAGCACTTTACAGTGAAGCAATCAACCTAGGCATTTTGGGACTCTTTATGATTTTCTATACAATTTTACATTCAGTAGTTTGCCACTGCTTTCTGAACAGTCAACACTCATACTATTGTGAAAAATCTACGCAAAGCGGTCAGCTTCCAAATCGCCTGCAGCTGATTTCAAACTCTGTTATGTCGGGATTGTGAAACTGCATCCAGAACCACTAAGCCACAGATGCCGACATATGTACATTTTTTGTTGTTGCGTATCCCTTATGGGACGTTGCAGTCAACACCAGCATTTTTCAGCTGCTGTTGATGTAATAGGCAAGTGTTACGTTCAGTAGTTTGCCATTGCTTTCTGAACTTATGTAAATGGCTACCTGATAATTTTAAGAATTGTCTGTGTATTATCTGGGAAGGAAAGCCAGTGAGAAAGAGAATTAACCAACACAACAGCTCATAGCGAAGGAGGATACGAATGCAATTCGCAATCGTGCATACCGTGTTTGAAACACAGCTGCGGGCGATTTGAAAGCAGACCGCCTTGCGCTGGTTTTCGTAAAATGGTATGAGTGCCAGTCGTTCAGAAAGCAATGGCAAACTACTGAACGTAACATTCCCAAGAAATCACAGTCAAAAAATGCTGGGGTTGACTGTGATGTCCTGTAAAGGATAAGCAACTAACCTCATTATGCCATGGCCTAGAATTTATGAAGGCCAAACACTTCACATCTTACAGATGTAACTGCCATGCTGCAATGATAAAATACTTTACATACCAAAATGGTATCTCGGGATTTGTTGTTATTTTCTGCGTTATTTACGGTGGCTGTATTGTGATCAACATTTACAACACACATCTTGACTTTTTCTGGATAAATTTATAGTAGCTATTCTATCATGGTGTGTCTGTCTCTGAGCCAAATATTATAACATATTTTGTTTTTTTTTACAAGATTTATATATATATATATGTATATATATATATATATATATATATATATATATATATATATATATTGTGTTCGCTGGATTTGAACTCAATGTAGTCCATACACCTGCTACTACTGCTAGTGCACTGGAATGATTTTTGCATGTGGATTAGCTTTCCCTATTACCAGTGTCCCTCACCATCAAGCAAACCCACTCTGACTTCAGATGTACTTGTAAGTCAAGGACGAGACATTTTAGTTCAACTGACTGGTGTAGGGTCCACTACCCAGCAGCAGCACACTGGATGTTTAAGAACGAGCGCTCTTATCCATTTGGCCATGCTGATCTCCTGTATCCTCATTGTAATTGGGATATTGAGGTTTGGAGACAATCCTGAGTAATACCATTACCTTTATGGGATACTTTCATTATAGTGAGGAATAGACAAGAATGAGAAGCATTTGAGTGAAATAAAATTGTAAAGTACATTTAACCCATAAGCAGAATTTGGTTTTGTACTGACTAGATGGCGGTTCTTTTTTTTTTTTGCATATCCTATTTACAGGACATCGCTGTCAACACCAGCACAGCTGTTATTGATGTCTTGGCAAGTTTACGTTCAATAGTCTGCCATTGCTTTCTGAACGACCGGCTCCCATACCAACAAGTTAAAACCCAGCACCACATGGTCTGCTGCCAAATCAGTCGCAGCAGTGTTTCGAACGCAGATAAGCGGAATTACGATCCGCATCCGTTAATGCCTTTGCCACGGAGACCGGCAGATGGTGGTTACTGCAGGGTAATTTAAGTCAAGGATGAGAAGTCAACATTTTAGTCCAACTGAGTGGTATAGGGCTTGTACCCACTACCTCGTCATCACACCGGACGTTTAAGAATGGGCACTCTTATCCATTCGGTTATGCTGACCTCCATTTGGCTCCTGTGAAAGTAATACACTTATAAATTGTTGGTAAACCACAAAGCAATCAACAAAACATCTCTCTTCTTCAATGTTCAATAACGTACTAGACCCAGCATTACGGTCTGATGTGTTTCTTATCTGATCTATGCTTGCTTAATGTGAATTTCTGAAATCTATGTTGCTATTTCAATGGCTAGATGTGAATTCTGTCCACGTGGATTATTAATCAGGCTAATGAAGGGTGTCTAGTTGATTATGCACCTTAATACACTTGTTCCTACAGCAAGCCGCTGTTGTAATTTGCAGGCAACAGATTCTAGCCCCAGTGCAGTCACTACTGCTGACAATTGTTATATTGTTTAGTGTCTCTTCTAATCTCTATTTCCTTTATCTATTTCTATGAGTGCCGATCAATACTGCATATATTATTTCTCATAATATACTTAAAATTTTGTTAACATCATTATTGCCCGTTTCCCCCCCCCCCCCCCCTCACCCCAATTGTACAGCTGTTAATACCTTCTTGAATTAAAAAAGCTAATTCCCAATATAAACAAAACAACATACCTGCATTTGATAAACAACTTCATTATTCAAGGAGGACACCAATGCCACTGTCACCAACCATACTAAGGAAATTCTTCCCAAAAATGACACTGCATACATTGCTACTGTTGCACAGAGAAGAAGTAACACGAGCTTTTCATTAAAGCAGATGCATGCTGCCGTTAGGTCATATATCAGGAGTATGCAGGAATGCAACTGTGGATATATTACGACAGTGATATTACAATACAAGGACATGCTTCATCCATAGTATGAAAAGTAAATCTTTCTGTTTGGGTTGGTGGTTGGATGGATGGGTAGGATAATTGATACATAAGAGTAATGCTGTCATTATAACCAGCTATGGCCAAAAATACAGCCACATGTTAGTACTCAGTAAATCTTTCTGTTTGGGTGGGTGGGTGGGTGGGTGGGTAGGATAATTGATACATAAGAGTAATGCTGTCATTATAACCAGCTATGGCCAAAAATACAGCCACATGTTAGTACTCAGTAAATCTTTCTGTTTGGGTGGGTGGGTGGATGGATGGGTAGGATAATTGATACATAAGAGTAATGCTGTCATTATAACCAGCTATGGCCAAAAATACAGCCACATGTTAGTACTCAGTAAATCTTTCTGTTTGGGTGGGTGGGTGGGTGGGTGGGTGGGTAGGATAATTGATACATAAGAGTAATGCTGTCATTATAACCAGCTATGGCCAAAAATACAGCCACATGTTAGTACTCAGTAAATCTTTCTGTTGGTTTGATGGATGGGTGGGTAGGTGGATGGGGGAAGAAGGGGGGGAGTGAATGTTGGATTGATGGATGGTGGTGAGTGGATAGATGGTTGTGAGTGGCTGGATGGATGGATAATTGGTGAATGGATGTTGGTGAACTGGTGAGTGAACTGGCTGGATGGGTGAGTAAATAGATGGATGAAAGGGTAAGTAGGAGGATGGATGAAGGGGTGGTGGATGAATGGATTTGGATGAATGGATGGATAGGTGGGTAGGTGGAGTAATGTATAAAGTAATGTTGTTGTTATAACCAACTCTGCCCACCAATAAAGCCACTTGTTGGTACTCAGTGCTAGAAGTCTCAGCATTATCTACTTCATAAGTTTAGTAAACTGACAAGTAAATCCCCTCTTTATCTCAGCATCCCACAGTTAAAGAATAATCGCAAACCAAAATTTCACAGAGAGCTGAAAATACCATAAGTAATGATAAGACATGTATGGGATTTTAAAAGATGGCAAATCGCATGGGTTCTGGAATTATGTCCTCTATGGAGATCTAAATGGAAGAGGTGAAGAGGTTTTTATATATCCAGCATACCTGTATGTTGGTAATAATTTGGCAGCAGATCGCCCTGAGTAGGTTTTCACACAATGGTATGGGTGCCAGTTGTTCAGAAAGCAATGGCAAACTACTGAATGTAAACATAGCAAGAAATCACAAACAATCAAAAATGCTGGGGTTGACAGCAAGGTACTGTTAAGAATATCCAACTAACAGTTTGCAAAGATGATCTTCCTGGCTTCACCATCAAATCTTTGTCTTGTTTTTAACAGCTGTCATAATATTTGTCTTGGGAAAAATAATGTGGTAGTTTTTCCTCGCTTTTAACGTCCATATGGCTTTGTACTAAGTCCTAAGCACTTAACAACCTTTCAAGTTGCTAGGGCAAGTGAATATCCTACTGTATGGTACTCTAGATAAAAGCAAAAGGCACCCCAAATGTGTCTACTTACCCTGATGAATGCTAAGCCCCATTTCTGTGTTTGCCACACCATAGTTTCCCATTCTCTAGCATGGACAAGTGTAAATGGGATTTCTCATACCCCAAGTTATAAGACCATCTTATGATTGCACAAACCATCTGGCAAAGCACTTGATGATATTAAATACTGAAAAATTATCAAGCTAGATTTACTAAATCTCTGAAGATGGGGAACCTTGACTATAACTCTGTTTTTATTCCTGACTGAATGTAGGGATAGGGAACAGAAGAAGTCAGTATCTACTACAGTAGTACTTTCCTGTTTTTCTTGATCCACTAAATAAAACAATCTTGCATTAATAAACATAACTGTCATGTGTAGACTTAAAGATTGATGGCAAGAGGGTTGTCTTCATTGCACTGAGTTTTACCCCATCTGACTTGCTCTATCTCCACAGAATGGCAAGCCGCCTCTCGAGAGTATCGCACAAAGCATGAACTCTGTAGCTCCAGCGATGACCCCCAGGCGTCGCCAAAGAAAAAAACATGTAGACTTGAAGCACGCTAACCTTTGCACTGACTTTAAAGTAGAAACATGCCTGTGACAGCATTATGTGGATGGTATTCAACAGAATAATTTCTTTCAGTGTGCTTCGGAATATGTACCACTCAGTGTCACTCACATCCTGAAATACATGAGTTACCTATTGTGAGTTTCTAATAGCAAAATACCTATTGTGAGATTTAATAATGAGTTACCTATTCTGAGATTCTAATAATAAATTACCTATTGTGAGATTCTAATAACGAGATACCTTTTGTGAGAATCTAAAAACAAGTTACCTGCTGTGAGATTATAATAATGAGTTACCTATTAAGATATGCTAGTAATTAGTTAACTTTCGTAAGATTCTAATAATTAGCTCCCTATAATGAAATGCCCATTGTGAGAATCTAATAACTAGTTACATATTGGGAGATTCTAATAATTAGTTACCCATTGTAAGATAATAATAATGGGTTTCCTATTGTGAGACCACGTGCATGGTCAAGACAAGAACACTGAGCATAATTCTCTCTGGTGATCGAGTAAAATGGGGAATCATGACTGCCCACGTTTACCGGCGTGGCATTTGATGGATGGATACCTATAGTGAGATTCTAATAACGAGTTACCTATTGTGAGATTCTAATAACGAGTTACCTGTAGTGAAATTCTAATAATGCATTATCTATTGTGAGATTCTAATAACTAATAACTTGCTACGGGTACCAACTGAACTGAACAAATCTAGCCGATACTTAATAGATTTAATTCACATATTGTTGTTATTTACATGTCATTATTACTGAAGAGAACCATATTGTCATCTGTCAATTCAAGAGTGGGTTCAGAGGTGTCTGATGTATTGTACTGTACTTATACCTGTAATATCATGTTCTTCTTCTTCTTCTTCTTCTTGTTTTTTCAGATGTGATTGCATTGTGTCTAAGTTAGGTACCCTTGGGCTGAACCCCTCAAGCCAACTCATCCGACTTCAGCGTGCATTTTTGAACAGGTTGCATTCCTGGGAGACTCTCACTTTTGTGGTGCCGTTTACATCCCAGCTGGTCAAATTAGAACGGTCTAAAGCTTCACGATCAGCCCTCAATGGAAGGCAGGGATAGTCCATGGGCATTATCAGCCATTCGGGACGCAGAGGTGTTTCCAAGGCACCAGGGCCGGGTTATATACTGGCCAAGACCTATTGACGCGTCCTCGTCGAGCGTCCTGGGCAACAGGTCCCTTCGGGGTCCTGGCTGAAGTCAATAGGATCGCCGATTCCTCCGAAGTCGGAGAGTGTCTGCCTGTACGGCGAGGAACCACCAGTCTGCGCACCAATAAGCCAGACATGGGACAACGGATACTCATGCAAACCTCAGGTCCTGTATGACATCACACTGATGTTGGACAACGGGATGCCTTCATCCGACATACAGGGCTTTGCGTTGGAGCTCAAGCCAACGAACACAAGCAAGCAAGCAAGCATCAGCCATTCAAGGGAGGCTTCCATAGTTGCAAAGCCGATACATAGCGCTCTGGTGCTGGGCTCATCGAGGAAATCGCCACGTCCTGCTCATGGCTGCTTTAATTCCTCACTTCAATATATTAGGCCTTTCGTTCACTATGGGTCGCTCTCCGCACAAACCAGGGACGGTCGGACTGCAGACAGTATCCACTCAGCGAGTTTTCGATTCGGACATGTGCTTGTCGTTGTGCCCGTCAGAGCTTCTCCGGGCATGACGGACATTCGGAAACTACCTAGTCAGAGCTGTTCCAGCCACGAGAGGCATTCGGAGAACTAGGTAGTTAGAGTTGTTCCTAGCATGAAAGACATTTCACTTGGACGTAATTGCGTAGTGCCAATTTTTGCCACCCATAGGATAGCACTTCCGTCTTCGGCGGGCATTTTTTAATGAGGTTAGCCTTCCTCACGTTTCGAGGCACGTTAGATTCTTACTGTTGTGGTGTCGCCCACATCTCAGCTGGTCAACCCTCAAGGGAAGGCAGGGGCAGACCATGGGCATTCCCCACGATCCAAGGAGGCTTTCATAATTGCAGAGCCAGCACATATTGCTCTGAGACTGGGCTCACCTAAGGAATCACCATATCCTGCTCATGGTTGCTTTAATTCCTCACTTCCATATATTGGGCATTTCGTTAGCCTCTCGCCGCTCCCCACACAAACCAGGAACGGTCAGTCTGCGAACAACATCCACTAGGTAAGTTTTAGCTTTGGACTTCCACGCAATGGATTCGCTAGCCAAGCATTCCATTTTGTGTTAATGAGACGTTTTTCACCTTTGACTGCACTCACTCTATGAGTATAGAAATAGACATTTTCCGTAACCATTTCTTGCGACTGGGGCGCTTTTCTACCTTCAGTACTCGCTCATGAGGTAGGCTACATGTGCTGCCTGCTCAGCACCTTACCTCCGGGCATCAGTGAGTGAGAGACGGCCAGGCCCTCTCATCCGGGGATCCCTCATATCCCCCAGCTGAAAGCCTTCAAATAAGTATCTGAACTAAGCATGTGGCGTGCTCAGCATCTCACCTCCATTTTGCAGTATGTTGGTATCAGCCCGGCTCTCACATACAGGGGTTAGTGGCTTAGAGGCGTTCAGCCATATCCCTCAGATGGTAGCCTTAGGATATGTGTCTGGACCAAGTATTTGTGGCTTCATGCACCTGATTTGAGCTTTTGACTGCTATCCTCAGTCTACCTGCAGAGCAGCAGGTTGTATTTCTCTTAGTCTGGTCCCTACCACAAGAGCTGTCCGACATGCAGTTGTATATCCATCGGCATAGCGCTCGGGGTCACTGGGACACTCAAGCCCCCCCCCCCCCCCACACCCACACCGTGGCAAGGTGGAGACACATCAGGGGGGGGGGGGGGGCGGCAATATCATGTTCAACATTTCTGGGTTATAATTGGGATATGTTGTGTATATTGATAGGTCATGTATGGGTGTTTCTTTCTTCTTCTTCTGCATTCATCCAGTGTTTTTTCAGTTGTAATTGCGGTGTGTCTCGTTATGCACCCTAGGGCCAAAACCCTTGAGCCAAAACCCTTAGGCCAACACATCCAACTTTAGCGGGCGTTTTTAATCAGGTTAGCCATCCTGGGGGACTCTCACTGTATGCCGTCCACTTACCAGCTGGTCAAGTTAGAACAGTCGAAGACTAGACGGTCAGCCCTCAAGGAAAGGCAGGGGTAGTCCATGAGCATTTACTGCCATCCAAGGAGGCTTCCATAATTGCAGAGCTGATACATAGCGCTCTGGTAGTTGGCTCACCCAAGGAATCGCCACGTCCTGCACATGGCAGCTTTAATTCCTCACTTCCATGTACTGGGCATTTTGTTCACCACAGGCCACTCCCCGTACAAACCAGGAACGCACAGATGGTGTCCACTCAGCGAGCTTTCGGTTCAGACATGTGCTGGACACTGTGCCCGGAAGACAAAATAGTCAGAGCTGTCCTGGGCTATGGGTGTTTATGTAGTTATACTGTTGTTATAACATATTGTGTAGATTATATAATCTTGTCTTTCAGACAATTTTGATACTCATATTGTGCTATTCATCTTCATTCCTGCATTTACTGTCAATTAGTTAGTTGCTTGAGGAGCGACTGGCTGAGTGGCTAGAAAGCTGGGTTACCCTTCGGGAGACTTGGTTCTGTCGGGGGCAAAAATAAAAACCCTAACCTGCACATTTTACAATGACTGCCTGAGCCAGGCGGCCTTATTTCCTCAGGTTCATGAGCCCCCTGTCCTTCACTGCAAGGCACAATAGGCAGTAGGTGACAGTTAATGACAGACAGTTAACTGCTTATCCTTAACACAATCCGTAATCCCGCATACAGCGTTCGAAACACAAGTACACGCGATTTGGCAGCAGACCGCATTGCAATGGTTTTCATATAATGGTATTAGTGCCTGTCATTCAGAAAGCAATGGCAAACTACTGAACGTAAACTTGCCAAGAAATCACAAACAACCAAAAAATGCTGGGGTTGACTGCAAACGTCCTGTAAAGTATATGCAATTAACTTTTTTTTTAAAACTGTTTGTAACATAGATAGGACTCCTGGCACTCAGATATTTCCCTTGAAAACTTTGTGAGATCATGGTTAACACATGACAGTGTTGCATGGACACATTTATATTGTAAAGGCAATATGCTAGTAGCAAACTTTCAGAGCAAACAGTTGCTTCAACAGTAATGACTACATCTTAAATTGGGCAGAGGCTGCGTACTTATCAACACCTATTTATGTAGAGGCGTGAGAGGAGCTGAACCCCACATATACCACATCCAGGCACAAGCAGCCAAACTATGAGCCACTAACTGTATTTCTTTTTGATGCATCTTAGGTCCCCCAGTAAGTAACATTAAAATACTTAGATACTAATATCTCACTTGATCTCGCCCAAGCCAATTCCAACCTGATGAAAAGTATGCATTAACAAGGCTTTCCTTGTATTCTGTGAACAAAAAATAGAGAAACTTCAAAATGAAGGAACAAGTTCTAACATTGTTACATAAATTAAAGACGCTATGCCACAGATCCACACAAAAGAAGAGAACGGTGTGCATACAACGATGATTCTTTCGTCTTTTTCTACCTTCAAAGGTGTCTGCAATGCTCTTTAGGGCACATATAATAGCCTGTAACTAAACTGCTTCGCATAAGTGTTAGAAGTTATTTTTTTCAAGTTTTTTTTTTATTCACTCGCTTTGAACTCAAGCATAGTCCATACACACTATTTATAGTTATATAGACTGAATTTTGCGAGTGGATTAGCTTTCCATATTAACAGTGTCCCTCGCCATCAGGCATACCCTCCAACTTCAGAGGTACTTGTAATTTACGTCCCCAAGTCAAGGACGACAGATCAACATTTTAGTCCAGCTGTCCGGCGTAGGGGTTGAACCACTAACCTCGGCATCAGCACAACGGATGTTTAAGAACACACGTTCTTACCCATTCAGCCATGCTCAAACGCTGTTTTGGGAAAGCTGGAAAGTACCAATGAAATAGTCATCATAACAGGTGTTGGAAATGTCCACCACGAGATTCATGACATGACTGTACATGTCTCTTCTTATTGTCAAATATCTTCTGCAACATGTCTGTTGTTATTTCTTGAATGGAAATTCTCATTGTATCTTTCAGGTCCTCAATTGTGTGTACATTATTTTTGTAAACATTACCGTTCAAGAGTTACTCCAACATATGACAACTATTCGCTGTGCATTGCTTCACAATGGATTGCGGAGCACATTTTTATGACATCATGTGATTCATTTTTCAATTTTGTTCTCCATACAAAGTGTAATGAGATTTTACAAACACCAAGTACTATAATTACTGCACCATACTGACAATTTCTAGTTATAAATGTCATTCAGTTACAAATTGTATGCACTTATCAGTCATTCAAAGCAGAAATACCTCAAGAATGCAAACTACAACATAAGTAGCACAAATACAACATAACTACAATGTTTCTTATATTGTTGTTATTTGTCCATCAAGAATGATGATGACCATTCATTTCATCCAGTGGGGTTGAAAGTATGGAGCCGTGAGTTCTAAGATGGCCAATAAGGCCTATATTGGCTCAAAATGTTCTTTGACAATGTGGGCAAAGAATATTTGATGTTCCAGAAGGAGGATCTCGTGCAGTGGTTCAGCCTTGTTTTCGCAGCTCTGTTTGCTTCACACGTGACTGAAACCTTGCGTAATGATGGACGCCACAAATGTCAGTCTTTGGCAGCAGTCTCCCAAGTGTCATGATGAATTCCAAAAGCTTTTAGTGAGATCTTTAGAGTGTCTTTAAAGGAATTCCTCTGGCCGCCTTAGGAGTGTTTACCACAACGCAGATCAATGTAAAAAAAATTTTTAGGGAGCCTGTGATCTGGCAAACGAGTCAAGTGACCAGCCCAGCAAATCTGATTCTTCATTAGTAGAGTGTGGGCATGGACGCTCTTTCTATGACTTCAGTGCCTGGGATCTTGTCTTGCCATTTAATCTTCAATAGCTTCCTCGGGCAGGCTGTGTGGAAGTGGGTTCAGGTTTCACAAGCATATATTAAATGGTCACAGAACATGACAATGCAAAGAAAACACAATGAAACGTTCTGAGCCACTATTACCTTGGGAACTACTGTAGTGCTATGGCTAGCATGCTTGCCTTCTGCTCCCGGTGGTCATGTGTTCAAAGCCCAGGTCGATCCAGCTTAAAATTGGTACTAGGAAATGTCCTTGGAAGTCAAGGCGGCTGGTGTCACCCCTGGAGTTCCGATTGGTCTATAAATGTATGGGTCTAGCAGCATAGGCGCCAAAGGCATGTAAATGTTCTTTACTTGCTACTTACCCTACCCCTCGTATGCCTCAGCTAAGACTGCCTTTTCTCAATCATCATCCTCAAATGCCCTGCCAAATGTGGTAGGCATTCATGTATCTCCACAGATTTCAGTTCCTGGTGATCTGGATTAATTCTACTGATGAAATTCCTCCATGCCATCACCTTCAGTTAGCCAGATCATCTCTCTCAGTCTGCCTCTACCACTTCTACTGCTGATCTTTCCAGCCGTCACAATGCTTCCAATGCTCCTCTTCTCCGCTTCTCATTACCTTACATGACCAAAGGACAGTCTCTATTTTTTTTGGGGCGCTCGCACACTTTGAACTCAAGCGTAGTCCATACACAACTTCTAGTAGTGCTGGACTGAATTTTGCATGTGGATTGCTTTCCCTATTAACAGTGTCTCTGCCCATCAGGTGAACCCACTCTGACTTCAAAGATACTTGTAATTTACGTCCCCAAGTCAAGGACGATAGGTCAACATTTTAGTCCAACTGTCCGGTGTAGGGGTTGAACCACTTACCCGGGAAGGTTAACCCGGCCAACAAATGCCCGCAGAAGTCGAATGTGTCGGCCTAACGGTGCAAGAACACAGTTCTACTGTAAACAGGCACAACGCAATCACGTTTGGAAAAAAACTCAGGATGAACACAGAAGATGAAGAAGAAGAACCACTTACCTCGGCATTAACACACTGGATGTTTAAGAACATGCGTTCTTATTCATTCGGCCATGCTGACCTACTGTCTCCTCCTTACAGTAATTATCCCACAAACTATAAACAATCTGTTGTGGGTGTGACAAGGTCACTGTAAAGGTAGTTACATGGCAGATACTGCAATGGAGGGTGTGAAATCTGGCTATCACATATTCTAGACACCTCTGAAGTCGGAATGGGTTCGCCTGATGGTGAGGGACACTGTTAATATGGAAAGCTAATCCACACACAAAATTCAGTCCATCACTACTATAGTGTGTATGGATTATGCTTGAGTTCAAAGCGAACGAGCGCAAACAAAATAAATACCCCCCACCCCTACACAGTATACGTAAAAATGGAAGGTAAATTTAATAGCACATACTAAAACAAGTCTAGACATCCACATAAAACATGATTTGTGGGTCTACTTACTTTATAAAATGAATTTTAGAAGGATGAGACGTACAGAACTGTAAAGTATGAAGGGAAAAACAATATCATTTAATCGGTTCTTGTATTAACGCGATCTTGAAATGGTCTTCATTCCTCCCCTGGAAACCCTAAAATTCCCCCCGGGGGGGAATTCCCCACCGGTTGAGAACCACTGTTCTAGACAATAGCATAATGAGGTTGGGTGGTTAGTTCTCATGTTTGCTACCTTTCCTTTTCAGATAATGTACAGAAATTTACAACAATGTTTCCACGTAGTGAATTTGAACAATGAAGACACAAACAATACATTGCATGATTTATTGCCTGGTATATTTTGCTGCTATTCTCGTCAGGTACATACTGTAGAATTCAAACAACATAAACTAAAGCAATAAGATCAATCATTCAAGCTAAAATATACAACACACATATTCACAGTAATTTAAAACTACTGTGCCGCTGACTATCATGTCATTTAGTTTGCACAAAGTTGGCTTTTGTAAATGAATGGCAATTGCCTCAGGCAACTTTATCATATGTTCATTTTGTGTGTTAAACACTGTAGGAAACACATTGTCCCTACAATCACAGAGGATTTACCTTATTGCTTCAGTTTAGGCTGTGTGAATTTTGAAGCATATACCTGACAAAATTCAGCAAAATACGCCAGGCAATAAACTATGCAATCTATTGTCTGTGTCGTCATTGTTCAAAAGTAGAGAAATCTTTTAAAATGATCTGCTACTAATTATATGAGGGCAGGTCCACATGGCAGAATGGATAAGAAAGAGTGTTCTTAAACATCCGGTACGCTGATGCCGAAGTAAGCGGTTCAACCCCTACACCGGACAGCCGGACTGAAATGTTGACCTGTCATCCTTGACTTGAGGACAAAAATTACAAGTACCTCTGAAGTCGGAATGGGTTCGCCTGAAGGTGAGGGACACTGTTAATAGGAACAGCTAACCCACACGCAAAATTCAGTCCATCACTACCATAAAATAGTGTCTATGGACTATACTTGAGTTCAAAGCAAGTGAGCGCCAAAATAAACAAACAAACAAACAAACAAACAAACAAACAAACAAAACATTGTATGAGGCTTGGTAAAGTCTAGAGCCATCTCAGTCAGAAAAATTAACACTGGATATTGAACCTGGGCAACTGTCTTGGCAAGAAAGCACACTATCCACTAATGTTCCACTGCTGTTGGTTGGGTTTCTGATTTTAAAATTATGAAGCAGCAATGGCAGTTTTGGTCAATTGCTCAGGAATCTTTAGCAAGTGCAACATGGGGGGCCTCCTTTTTAACTGTTATTCGAGAAGCTAGGCATCTGATCAATTACTTACCAATCTTGATCAAGATCTTGTAATTGCAGAAAGTTGTATTGATCTTTCCTTCTTATTGCTTGGATTTCTATGCAAATGGACATGTTTGTATAGCAATATGAAACTCCATTAACATTCTACCTCTACAGCTGTTTTGGCAAGATCTGTGTGTCTATAATGCAGGCTATTTGAGATATGGATGCAGCTGTTTCTCTTTAATCTATGTTTTCACTGAAGTATCATTTAATGCAGGGTTTTAGTACTTTGTTTGCTACAATGCACTACTTCCAAAAATGTGCTTGTCATTTTCATTGATGACTGTTCTCTATTAACTGTTTTTACGTTCCATGTTTAAAGTTTTTGATGCTGCTGATTCTTCTCTTTACCTGTTTGCCTTACAGCATCAAGATATGAATAAAGTTGAGGAAATAACTTTAGTATATGTTGTATACACCATGTTTGTGTTCATTGTGATAAGCCACTAATCCAGCTTTTGCATGAATGGCTTTTTGCTTCTCCCCCCCCCCTCCAAATTGTCACTGTCAACTGTAATTTACTGCCAATATAGTACCTTGCGGTGTATGGCAGAGGGGTCTTTGAGCCTGATGAATTAAGGCCACTTGGCTAGTGCAATCGCCACGAACTATGCAGATTAGGATTTTCTTTTTTCCCCCAACAGAAAAAAATCCCACACCTTACCGAGGGATCGAACCCGGGTCGCCCGAAGGAGAGTCCGGCATTCTAGCCACTCGCCATCTGCCCCCCCCACCCAATTGTATCTTAACAATATTGCTTCTTTGTGGAGCAAAATCAGTAATAATATAAAATAAACCACTGTGCAACTCTAGCGGATCACTTTGCATTGAGTTTCACGATGGTATGTGCATTGACCATTCAGACAGCAATGGTAAACTACTGAATGTAACATTGCCTAGAAAATCAGAAATAGCCAATAATTGCTGGAGTTGATTGCAGTGTCCTGTAAAAAGACATACACTAACTTGTAACATACTGTAACTGTTCTGACTTACTGTCTCCCTCCAGAAACAAGATGTACACCGAGTATGCCAGGCCTGAGACAGCAACAATCCAATAGGTGCATCTTTCCCACCATGGCAAAACGTCAACAAACATGCTAGCTGCACATAAAAGAGTATTAGATGTTGTCAATGGTAATATCAACAGTAACAATTACATTTTCTCAGGAATAAGAAACATATAATAACAGCTGAGGGGTTGAGGGGAAGGAGGCATAGTTTAGAGGTTTGACTGCCTCTGACTTGGGAGGTACCAGATCCATATCTGACTGGAGGAATATTATTTAAATAACCTAGGATGTTACCTGAACAGGCTGCTGCCCAAACAAAATTTTTTAAATTACGAGACCTACCTACAACAAAAATATCATCATCATCAAGTGCCTTGCCAGCTGGCATAGGCATTCATGGCTTGCGACAGATTTCGGTCTTTGGTGTTCTGGATCAACTTTGGTGATGATATTCCTCCATGCCACCGTCTCAATCCATCCAGCATCATTTCTCTTGGTCTACCTCTGCCTCTCTTCCCCTCGATCTTTCCAGTTGTCATGATGTCCTCCAATGTCTCTCTTCTCATCACATGACCAAAGAAAGCTGTTTGTCTCTTTCTTATTGTCGTATATAGTGTTCTAGTTTCATTAACCTCTTTCAGGCAATCGTTGTTAGTTACTCTGGCAGTCCAAGGAATTCGCAACATTCATCTCATAAAAAACCACATCTCTGTTGCTTCTAAGTTCTTCCTAATTTGTTCATTTACATTCCAAGATTCACTGCTACACAGCAAAACTGGTTCTATATAGCATTTCAGCACTTTCTTTCTTACATTCATTGATAGTGACTTATTGCATAAGATACTCTTCATTTTCTTAAATGCGGCTTTTGCCTGCCCTATTCTGCTCTTAATCTCTGTTGTACTTCTTCCATCTGATGTTATAAATGCCCCTAGGTATTTCAAATTATCCACATGGTTAAGAATTTTCCCTTCTATTTCTATGTCACATTTTGGTGTCACCATAAGAAAAATATACATATTGGACAGGAGTTGGACAACGGCAAGAAGATATTTAGATTCTTGAATACAGTTAGCCTACAATAAATGTTGATGCTTTCATGATATATCTATGAGTCCAGATTTGGTTACATTCTGATCTGATTTTGTTCAATGGGTTTAAACTGCTACCATAACATCTGGCAAACTCCAATTTCTTCTTCTTCTTTCATTTGCTTGAAATATGCCTATAACTGCAATCTTGTCTCTTGCATGAATCTAACAGTTGTTTTTAGTTCACTCAGCGGTCCATAGAGTTTATCTTCCACTGTTGTCTCTCTAGGCCAGAAGGTTTGCCTGGATATGTTGTATTTTGGGCAGTCTAGGAGTATGTGCTCTGCTATCTGCGACACCAAACCACATGTGCACATGGCGCAAACTCCAATAATACTGTCTGTGGTTTAGGGGCCATGATCGCAGTTTCACAATCCCACACTGGGTTCAAAATCAGCTGCAGACAATTTGGAAGAGGAACCCTTGTTCACAATGGTAGGAGCATTGGTCATTCTGAAAGTAATGGCAAGTCCGCCTCGAGTGCTGGAGGTCCAGGGTTCAAGCCCCGATGATGCCGGGATTTTTTCACGTGAGCTTCTTGTAATAAATTTCCCCTGGTCTAAGGGTAGTGAGATCGGACGCCCGTGTGTATTGTTGCGCACGTAAAAATCCCTTGGCAGTTGAAAATCGAAAAAGAGTAGCCTAACGGCGCTGCCCAGGCAAAATTTCGAGTTAAAAATCTACCCAAAGTATTTTCAGGATCCTCGCAGGTGCTACGGAGTTCATGCACTGAGCTGAGTTTCTCCAGACTCAGATTTGAGTTAGGAGGAAAACGGAGCACTTATGGGTTGCACCCGTGTGCCGTGATGTTGATCCATCGACTAAAGTAATGGCAAGCAAATAAACATAAAATTCCCTTGATCACACACATTCAATAAATGCTGGGGTTGATTGCAATATCCTATATAGGATATACAACTGACTTAACTAATAATATTGGCTCTCAATTATTTGACTCAGCCTCATAAAATTAGTTCCAAACTCCTGGGCTTGCCACTCTCTACTGAAGGGAATGACTGGCAACCTATACCTCCAGGCCCTCAGGTCTACAACATGTGATAGTCCATGACTGGCAACCTATACCTCCAGGCCCTCAGGTCTACATGTGATAGTCCACGACTGGCAACCTATACCTCCAGGCCCTCAGGTCTACAACATGTGATAGTCCATGACTGGCAACCTATACCTCCAGGCCCTCAGGTCTACATGTGATAGTCCACGACTGGCAACCTATACCTCCAGGCCCTCAGGTCTACAACATGTGATAGTCCACGACTGGCAACCTATACCTCCAGGCCCTCAGGTCTACAACATGTGATAGTCCATGACTGGCAACCTATACCTCCAGGCCCTCAGGTCTACAACATGTGATAGTCCATGACTGGCAACCTATACCTCCAGGCCCTCAGGTCTACAACATGTGATAGTCCATGACTGGCAACCTATACCTCCAGGCCCTCAGGTCTACAACATGTGATAGTCCATGACTGGCAACCTATACCTCCAGGCCCTCAGGTCTACATGTGATAGTCCACGACTGGCAACCTATACCTCCAGGCCCTCAGGTCTACAACATGTGATAGTCCACGACTGGCAACCTATACCTCCAGGCCCTCAGGTCTACAACATGTGATAGTCCATGACTGGCAACCTATACCTCCAGGCCCTCAGGTCTACAACATGTGATAGTCCATGACTGGCAACCTATACCTCCAGGCCCTCAGGTCTACAACATGTGATAGTCCATGACTGGCAACCTATACCTCCAGGCCCTCAGGTCTACAACATGTGATAGTCCATGACTGGCAACCTATACCTCCAGGCCCTCAGGTCTACAACATGTGATAGTCCACGACTGGCAACCTATACCTCCAGGCCCTCAGGTCTACAACATGTGATAGTCCATGACTGGCAACCTATACCTCCAGGCCTCAGGTCTACAACATGTGATAGTCCACGACTGGCAACCTATACCTCCAGGCCCTCAGGTCTACAACATGTGATAGTCCATGACTGGCAACCTATACCTCCAGGCCCTCAGGTCTACAACATGTGATAGTCCTAACACATCATAGACCTGTAGCAGGTTCCAACTTCAGGGCTTGTTATTGTTATTTTGCTGTCTATTGTTTTACTGTTGTATCACTTTATTATTTTACCATTTTAATACTTGATCTGCTGGAGAGAAAATTATTCCTCCCTATGACGCTTGACGGCAGAAATCGAAGATGATGACGATAATAATGATGAATACTTTATCACTTTACCACTTTATCATTTTAGTACTATATCACTATACAATAGAATCACTTTATAACTGAATTATTTTAATATCTCACTACTCTATTACTTAACGAGTGCATTAGAGGTACAGTGCCAGCCTCTAACCTAAGAAGACCAGATGCAAACCAAGCCACAGATTTTGACAAGAATGTTATACTCCTGATCCTATGTCAGTGTATCAGATACTGTGACAAAACGGAATTGCACCACAGGATGGGGCAACCGAATTCACACACTGCGGTACCCCATTTTCATGGGTATGATAGTCTGTGTGGGTCTATTATTTGGTATCCAGGACAAGCTTCGACCATCTTTGGGTTCACGCAGTGCTTGTAGTCCAGCTTTGGTGAAATTCATTGTCCTGAGAAAGATATCGCTCTATACTCGCGATACCCTTGTTGCATAGTATACATTCTAGTCTATCCAGAATATTGCGTCATTCAATTTGACGACACTTCTGGAGAGTGCTGGCAACAGGATTCACCGTTGATATCTAATGGACTAACGGTCATGTCTTGTGTTACGGGATTATTGTTCTCACACTGAAGGCAGATAGGCCAGTCTATTGAAGGGCAGGGAGCTACCCTGAAGATCCTGTGAATCCTATTCTACTGTCAAGATGAAGTCCTGTCCACTGTCAACTATCTTGACTTCTGGAGGTCCAGATAAAGAGGGACAGTAGTGGCTCTCTAGATGCTAGGATAGTACATTCTGTGGCTGATGTGTTCCTACAGTAAAGGTAATTTCTCTTTCCAGCTGTATTGATGGTGGCTGAATGTTTTGTGATCTCTGTCAACTAGCAGCCAGGTCAGTTTAGTGATGAGCCTGCTGTGTCTTCCTTTTGCAAAAAACTTTAATTTAATTACTCTGTGGTGGGGGGGGGGGGGGGGGGGGCACTAGCGACACATATTATTATCATCATCAGGAGGCGCACCAGAGCCATGACGGGTATTTCACAACTGAGGATGGAGGAATTGTAGGCTATGAAGGGATATCAACCTAGGTCGAGCTGTATCTAACTTGGGTTGTGGAAGAGGGGTACCGACATCTTCATGCCTATTAGGGTAGACTTGCCCTGACACATGTACTTAAACACGAGGCACACACATACAATGTTTGCTTTCTAACTTCTAGTTTGGTTAATGGATTACCTATTTAGTTCAGAGAGGAATAATATTATTATGTGTGTCTAATGGATACACTGCCTGTTGTATAATGGGAACAGGATGTTCTGTACATAAACTTTACACTTGTTTGGGCTGCCAAGAGAAGCCAAACCAATGGGGTTCAGCGCATATAAATTCCAAACTTTCCATAAGCACGAGGAGAGGAGTAGAAAAAGCAACAGACCCAAGATGACACTCTTCTTTCTTTGTCTGTCTGTAATCAATATTTCAGGAAAGGTTTACCAGCACAGCTGGAACGTAGACCAACACCCTTGGCCAGTATAGGGGAAATATTTACACCTGAAATCTTGAAACTTATATCCTCTCTCTCTAATGGTAATAGACTATGTGTTCAGAGAGGCTATCCTTGCCTTCAGTGAGGATAATCAGGGACATGGAAGTCTAGCACCTGGCTGCTCTACACAGATCTAGTGGCAAAATGTCTGAAGTCAGACCCATGGAAGTGGTCTGAGGGTGGAAACTGACCATACAACTAGTGTCAGTCTGAATCTGGTTGTGATGTATTAATAACAGGTGAGATGGACATGTACACCGGGCATCTTCTTCTTACTTGCAGGAACCCTCATCATCATTATTATTATTATTGACTCTGGTGTCAACTGACGTGATTGATGTGCCGTGGAGGAGAAGAGTCTCCTTCAATCAACTGATCTCAACTCCAGTCTGGTGGAAGAAGCGGCCTTGCACAAAGAAATTTATATGCCTATACTCAGGTCAAGAGGAGATCCAGGCAACCAAAGGAGAGATCAGGTGAAAGATTTTCTACCACCAGTATCTACATCACTCACATACTGATGACTGACAAACTACTGGTGGAATGATGATCCGGTCCTCCAGAATTCTCGCACAAATACTCAGCGTTTTTTACTGTTTGTCTTGAACTTGAACGTCGTTTGTTTTGTGGAGTCGGTAGCTTTATTAAAGACTCTTATTCTTCCTATCTGAAAAGTGTTCTCTTATCATCAGGTGGTGATCTGTTTGTCTATATTGATAGGAAAATGAGTCAGCATTCGGGCACCGTCCCATGGGCAATAAGTTAATAGTAGACAGATGTAAGAACCCAAAGGTCTTGACAACCACTGAGATCCGGGCCAGTGTTGTCATACGACAGATACCCAGCCTTCTGAGATAAGAAAGAAAAGCATTAGAATTACTTGTATACGTGTTCCACAGATTAGAAATTCCTTTGCAGGTAGAAATTGATGAATAAAATAAATAAACTGCTGCCTCTAAGCTCATTCATTCAGTAGCATGTCCTCTGCAAAACTTTACTCCCATAACAACCATCCGGAAAACTTGGTCATAAGCAAGATGTCCCACGTCCAATACAACCGTCTGGAGATCGTCTGCCACATCCTGCACCCATCTTCTCTTTGGCCTTCCTCTTCCTCTCTTCTTGGGCATATACCCCTCCATAATTGTTCTCTCCAGAATTTTATGATGTTTCAAGAGACCAAAATATTTCACTTTTATTTGTTTTATTGTCTTTAATTGCCAACCTTCTTCAATAGTCAGTTCTTGTCGTATGGATGCATTTATTCTTTTCTGTATCCAAGATATTCTTAGATACTGCCTAGGCTAAATATCAAAATAATAGGGAATATTTGTAGGTATGAAAACTCAACCCACAGGTAAATACAGCCCTTAACCTTGAATGAAATCTGTCTAGATGTAATAAACCTAACACAAAAGCATACCAAAGTGTGACACACTGACCTTTGAGTTGCCTAGCTAGGTGTGATGTACTCTCCTGCAAAAAGGAACAAAGAACCAAGTTGCTAACCAACTAACATCACCCTGGGGTATCTTCTTCTTCTTCTTCTGCGTTCATCCGGATTTTTTTTTCGGATGTGACTGCATTGTGCCTGTTTACAGTAGAGCTGTTTACCCTGGGGTATGAGGGTCTGGGCAACAAGACAGAGAGTTGGCTAATCCATGTCATAAAACTGTGAGCTATGTGATGAAAGTTACCCATGTCCCCATATCATTCACTATATACTACTACTACTGCTGCTGCTTTCATCAAAACAACTGCCCAGTGGCCATGAGCATAGACCCTCAATCAACTCACACCAAACTCTTTGTAGACGTGTTCATGAAAGGTTCAACTCTGTAACTAAAGTCTTCTGAAGGATAAGGTAGCCAGTCTCATGCCAAACCTCCTTAGTTGGCTCTTATGACATGCATAGGTTACAGTGTTACTATTCTTTGCTTCCCTTATGTATCCTGGTAACACATAGGCATTACTATGTACTATAGCCTTTTTCCTCCCCTTCAAACAATTTAAATTAGCATGTTCATGAATGCAATATTCAATTTCCCTACTTGTAAACATAGTTTGCAATGATGCAACAATGTGCAGACTGAAGGAATATAAAACACAAACTACAACTAATGCCACACGTTGATTGTGGAGATGTGTATCAGAATGCAATCAGGATAGTTAAAATTCACACACTTCGATACCTGTTGAGGGAAATGAAGCACATTTAGGCACATCCTGAGTGCAGCGATATCACTTGTATCAACCACTAACCTATAAATATTGTAACTGAGCATGTAAGTGTTAATATTGATTTAATCATTCTATGTTATTATCAACTTTTTAAGATTTGAGTTGAATATTCTTTTAAATCCAAAAGTAGGAACCCGCTATGGGTCTGTGAAGGGTTAGGACTAACACATTCTGGAAGCCTGAATGCACAGAAGAATAGGTGGCCAGTTGTTCCTTCTTAGCGGATGGTGATCGCAGAAGTCAAACCCTAGTCGTTCTGTGCTCATTATATTATCAGCATGGTGTTTGTCCATTAAGAATGATGATGACCATTTATTTAATCCAGTTGGGTTAACAGTTTGTAACTGTGAGTTCTAAGATGACTGGTAAGGCCTATGTTGGTTTGAAATGTTCTTTGACAATGTGGGCAAAAAATGCTTGACGTTCCAAGAGGATTTCCTGCAGTGGTTTTCTGTCCAGTCTTTTTCTTACAGCTCTTGCAGTCCTGTTTGCTTCACAAGTGACTACACCCTCCTTGCGTAATGATGTACGCCATGAATTTTGGTCTTTGGCAGCAGTCTCCCAAGTGCTGTGATTAATTTCAAAAGCTTTTAGTGAGATCTTCAGAGCGTCTTTAAAGCATTTCCTCTGGCCGCCTTGATGGCATTTACCACAGCACAGCTCGCCGTAAAAAATTTGTTTTTGGAGCCTGTGATCTGGCATGCGAGTCAAGTGACCAGCCCAGCGAAACTGATTCTTTATCAGCGTAACTCCCTAATGATTACACCAATGAGAATTGATTATTAAAGAACATAATAAACTTGATAAATGAAAGTTACAGACATACCAGTCGAGCAAGTCCTCTGATATACATTTTTCTTCATTCTGTAAACATCATTAAATCAGTGGAATAAAGCAAGAGAACTTAAACTGCGGGAATCTAAAATGTCTCGAGGTGACGGATACATGAGAGGGCACTGATCTGTCTACAAGAAGCTTGTGACATGGAAAATTAGCATATATGCCTTTCAATATCTTCTGAGAGTTATGGGTGAAAGCTTGGATGTCAATTATGTATCCAGATATCACCCACTGTGAACGTTGTATTTACAGCGCGAATTGGCCTTATCAGTCACATTCGCTACCGCCATAGGTAAAAGTTATTATGCCTTTTTAAAGCACAAACTATCGTCTGTCAAGACGGCAAGGTGCCAATGAATACTATAAATGCATCTAATTTTAAACAAAACATGTGTATTTACAAGATTCCACCACATAATAAATAAGTTTCTTTTAACACTTTCTTCAATTAAATAAGTTGTATGTACTATCTAACTATGATTGCTTTAATGTGAGTGTTAAATAAGTTGTATGTACTATCTAACTATGATTGCTTTAATGTGAGTGTTAAATAAGTTGTATGTACTATCTAACTATGATTGCTTTAATGTGATGTGTTAAATAGTAAGTGCAGTGATCTTTCCTTCACAAAATGACAGAGCCTTCAAGATGCCTTGTTGAATGTGGTTTTTTGGGCTGGTGACAAATATAAAGCAATAAACATATTGCAGATTTAGTTGTTAATTTTGGATAGTAATTTTAGTTTCAGCCCTGCCAAGATGAAGTTTGACAAGATAATATTAATAATCAGATTTTAGATGCTCAGTTCATTCAATAAAATCGAAGTTATTTAAGGGAATAACAACATTCAGCGTGTTACAAATAATGAAATATTAGATTCCTTTTTACTGTTTAGTTCACCTTCACTCATAATGTTTTCTTTATATGGCTATTATTAATTATATTTATATCTAGTTCTACTGCCTATACTGTAGTACTGTGCACAATTATAAATGACATAATAAGATAAAGTCCATAGATGAGTTTTTTTTTTGACAGTGAACTTCGCCTCATTCATTCATTATTATTATAATTATATTATTAAATCCACAGATGTACTTGATTTTGTTATGTATATATGTTTGTGGTTCTCATATAATACTATGTAGTATGCATATATAGCCCAAAGAAAGGTACAAGTCTAAGAGAACATGAAATTGCAGCGACTCTATTATGTCATGTTCTTTCTGTCAATGTCTTAAATCTAGACTCTCAAAAGTTTCTAACAATCGCAAATACGGAGTTTTTTCCCTTAACGGGAGCGGTTATTGTTTTTCTTCCAACGTCCCAAATAAGAGCTTTCTTTTGGATATATTCAATACTATTAATTATTATTCAAAATAATGTCTGAAGATCTGCTACGAGAGCAAGAGAAAGTCTGGGAGGAAAATGGATTGACTACATCAAAGACATTGTAAAACCACACAGAATGACACTATCCTGTGCCACCCATCGGGCGCTGGAACGTCAACTTAACTAATACTAATAACTTTAATAAGTCTATACGCTTGACGGGTGGCTGCGTGGTTTCGAGGTATAGTGTCCGCCTCGAGTGCATCGGTCCCGGGTTCAAGCCCCCGTAAGGACCGGGATTTATTTCACGTGGACTTCTAGTAATAAAATTTCACCTGGTCTCTGGGTAGTGAGATCGGACGCCCGTGTGTATTGTTGCGCACATAAAAAATCCCTTGGCAGTTGTAAATGCTACGGAGTTCGTGCACTCAGCTGAGTTTCTCTAGACTCAGGTTTTAGTTAGGAGGACAACGGAGCATTTATGGGTTACACCCGTGTGCCGTGATGTTGATCTATCGACTAAACCACTAAATTATACGCTCGACGGCAAAAGTGAAGGTCGATGATGGATTATTATTCAAACTGATGTCTGACGGTGAACAAATAAGAAATAGAAGAAACATACTGACCAATAAAAAGATGTCAAATACTTCGAGAAAACAGAGTGTTGAAGTGCTACATAAGCCTACATAGAATTTGTACTTTTGAATGGATGTGGGACGTGACAACGAAGACAAGCTGAAAAACATCCAATTGCAGCCGTCAACGTGTTTTCTGATATAAAATTAGATACAAAGGATACAATGGACAGACAAAAAAAAAACAATGATCAAGTCCTACAAGAAGCAGACGAACACCGTAAACTATTTTTTCATATCCTTTACAGGACATTGCTGTCAACATCAGTATCTTTCAGCTGATTGTTGATTTCTTGGCAAGATTACGCTCAGTAGTTTGCCATTGCTTTCTGAGCGACCGGCTCCATACTCTCATACGTCACTGGCGCGACTCGAACCGCTTCCAATTCTCGTGCGCTCACGTCAACCACGAGAGTATTCGGGGTTACGGAGAAAGCTGCTAATACCTCGGCCAGGGAGACCGACCCGTAAACTGATTAGAGAAATTAAATATAGACTGTCACAAATTTGTAACAATTATGAGAAGAAATAAACTAGAGAACTTGGTGACAAGTGACAAGATTGAGGGGAAAAGAACAAGGGAAAAGTAGAGAAGTAGGATGTAGGAGCTGGATGGTTTGGCTATGTGATATGGTCGAGACAAGAACACGGAGCTGATCTACGACTCTGATGATCGTATAAGGTGTCAAGACATGACCGCCTACACTTATCGGCATGGTACATGATGAGGAAATGCTTACAGTTTAGATTATAACTAACTTACGTACACGTCATAACAGACAGAAACCGATTAAACGTACTAACCATACCGACAACGAAAGTGAAACTACCATTTCCCTGAGCGGATATTTGAAATTTTCAAAACAGTTCTGAAAACTGAAAAATCAACAAAGAGTTGGATTTACTTAAATCTATCATTTGACACGGGGAAGAAAAAAAAACCGGGACATACGAACGTCCCGAGAACATGTTTCGGAACAGTAAAATATGTCATTAGAAACCGGGATGTCTGTCAACCCTATACTTAAATATTGCAAGAGACAAAAATATTACCGACATCTTGGCCACGTTATTAGAAGAGAAGATCTTGAGAACGCGGTGACAACTCTTACAAGTCAAAATATTACAGACAACGGTCGATAGTGGGAGAAAATTATGGGTGCGTAGGCATAGTGGCACGGAAAACAATACGCTTTATGATTTATTAAGGTTGCGTGAAAGATGGCTGTGGGGGGACATGATCGCCTACACCTCCCGGCATGGCGTATAATAATGATATTCTATATCCACTTCCTAGCTCCTCCACCCCACCCTCTGTTTAAGATCTTGTGCGACGTTATCTTTTTCGTTTGTTCAGTATTAGTACAAATCTATAAAATGTTGAGTTGAGTTGAGTCAAGAACCGACATCACTGCACTCAGGATATTCCCATAGTGCTCAGTCCCCTCGTTCAACAGCCAGCGAAGAGTCATACTACTAATCGTTCCCACCGCTATCTGATTAAATGTTCTCCTGGTCTTCCCTCTCAGTTTTGAGATTCTTCCAGAACCCCTGCCTACCCCCCGCAATCTCATTCTTTCCACATATGGGTTCTCAGTCTGTTCCTCCGCCTTCTCCACCTGGTCCCACAAGCGCACAACCACCTCCCCCTTGTCCATAGGCAAGATACCACCAAGAGGTGCATTCCCTGCTAGTCTATCAGCCTATTCATTTCCCCGTACACCCGCAAGGCCAGGACAAAATATCCATACAATTCTCACAATCTGTGACCTCTGAAGCGACGAGAGCCATTCCACACGAAACATTCCTTTCTCCACCGTACTAAGCATATTCTTTGAATCCGTAATGAACACAACGTGTGATGCAGTAGTCTCCTCTAGCCACCGGAATGCCGCTGTTACTGCCTCCACCTCCATTCTCATGCTGGAGGTCGTAGTCTCATATGCCAGGCTCTCCTTTTTCAAGACTCGCCCATTAGCCTTTGCAATAAAGCCCCAGCCACTACGTTTGTTTCTCACCACTGACCCATCGGTGTAGATGACTATTTCACCTTGATGTGTGTTGCTCTGGATCAGCTGTTGCACTTCAAACTCAGTGCGTCCCGCTGCCCATTCTCTGCACTCACGACCCAGTGTTATTATTACATTGTGCCAGACCGTCATGTCATCCTGAACTTCAACCCACTCTCTTTCACGATTGATGGTCTCTAGATCACACACTTGATTTATAGAAAGTTCTGCCTGTGCCATCCAGGACCTGCCTCGTCTTAGTCCAAGACCCTTTACCACATCCATTGCTGCATGCAGCGGGTGATCCCTGTCTGCGGCAACTCTCAGGTACCATTTGGCCTGAAAGACCCTATGCCTACCCGTCATTGTAGGTAGCGCCAGGATATGCCTCATGCAGATAATCGGTGTGCCCTTTGTGCACCCCAGTATTAACAGCATGGCAGCATTCTATATGCGCTCCAACCTTTCAAGCTGGCTTTTTGATACTGTCAGCAGCCCCAAACCATACTCAATGACATAAATTATTAACAGCTGAAAGAGCCTGTACAGCATCCTCTATAAAATGTATTTAATTGTAGTTGTAGGTTGACTGCAGTCTTGATTGCAGACAATGAACAGAACCTGCAAAATTTAGTAGATGCGGTTATTGCACACAGTGAACAACTAGGGTTAGAACTGAATAGACACAGATTATGGTCTGCACCGAAGAACTAGAACCAGACATACTAAAAGAAGAAATTATAGAAGCCATCTGATTAGCCCCAAAGAACAAATCACCGGGACAAGATGAAATACAAAATGAACTAATTAAAGGAGCAAGAGAAGTAGGAACAGCATGGCTACATAGACTATTCAACCATGTTTGGATAGAACAACAGACACCACGGGACTGGGGAAACGCCATAATTATCCCAATTTGGAAAAACAAAGGCAGTAAAAGAGATTGCACACAATACAGAGGCATTTCACTGTTGACTCATACTGGGAAAATATTTTGCAAAATTCTTGAGAACAGATTACGACCTATTATAGAACCCCAGCTAAGCGAAACACAACTTGGATTTAGGAAAAACAAAGGATGCACTTAGACATCTTATAGAAAAATCAATTAAATTCAATGAAACACTCTACTTAGCCTTTGTCGACCAAGAAAAGGCATTTGATAGAGTAGATAGAAACAAGCTGTGGGAAATCCTTAAACAATATGGAGTGAGTACACATCTAACAAACCTATGTAGAAGCTTATACAACAACAGTGAATGCATAGTGAGAGCAACTGGAGGACACTCAGAACCCTTCACCATAAGATCTGGAGTACATGTGCATAACATATATAGACAACATATGTAAAGAAACCAGCCAAACAGAGATAGCAAGAATACCGCATGACGAGAACACAGAAGAAGAACCATGTGCAAATCTAACCATTAGAGAACTCATGTCTGCTGACGACCAAGCACTAATAGCAAAATCAGAAGCTGAATTACAAGACCACATGAATAGTCTAAACGAAATGTGTAGGGAACATAACATGAAAATTAGCACAAGCAAAACAGAGGTATTGACTATAACTAAAGAACAAAAAACAACAACAATTCACCTAAACGAACATCCCTTGAAACAAGTAAAGAGTTTCAAGTACCTAGGAAGTATAATATCATCAAATGGCAGATCAGAAGACGAGATTGAAAATAGATGCAATAAGGGAAACCAACTCATTGGAAAAATGGCACCAATACTAAAGAACAAACATGTATTAATAACTACTAAGAAAGCACTTTACAACACAATCTTCCTACCAACTCTATGCTACCAATGCCAAACCTGGAAAATTACAGAAATAGAGAAAATAAAAATCACAACAACAGAAATGAGATTCCTGAGAAGAATACTCAACGTATCAAGAAGAGATAAGATCAGAAATGAAGAAATCAGGACTAAAGTGGAGATTATAGCAGCACTAGATTTTATTAGAAGGCAGCAAGTCAAATGGTTTAGCCATGCAAGTAGGTTACCTTTCAACAGCATACCACAACAAGCAATGATGTACAGACCAGATGGAAACAGAGGAAGAGGACGACCACGTAAACGTTGGATGGAGGGAATAGCAGAGTCCATGGGAATATCGATACATGAAGCCCATAATCAGGCACTCTCACGATGTTTATACTTCACCTCGACACTGCAAGGTACAAGAGGAACATGATGAGATGAGATGAGATGAGATGAGACAGATTATGGTCGTCACTGGGAAGAAGGAAATACCACAACGTAATATACAAGTAAATGGGCATATTCTTAAACAAGTGAATCGGTACAGCTATCTCTGAACAGTCATAACATCTGATGGGAGATGCCTTGAAGAGATTAGAACAAGAAATGCCATTGCAGGTAGCCTTTTGCAAGATGAAAAACATACTGACCAATAAAAAGATTAATTAGGTTAATTTCGGGATTTGAATCAATCAAAATGTCAATTGAAACGAGAAAAAGAGTGTTGAAGTGCTACATAGAACCTATACTTTTGTATGGATATGAAGCGTGGACAATGAGCAAACAAACTGAAAAACATCTGATGGCTGTGGAAATGTGGTTTCTGAGGAAAATGCAAAGAATAGCATGAACAGACAGAAAAACCAACGAACAAGTCCTTCAAGAAACAAATGAAGATCGTAAACTGATTAGTTTAGATACATTAAACGTAGACAGTCAAAATTGTTTGGGCATGTTATGAGAAGAAATTTATTGGATAACTTGGTCAACTTGGTGACAACTGGCAAGATCGAAGGGAAGAGATCAAGGGTGAGATCGAGAAGTAAATACCTGAATGGCTTGGCCACGTGGCATGGTCGAGACAGAAACACGGAGCTGATCTACGACTCTGGTGATCGAGTTAGATGGCAAAAATATGACTGCCCACGCTTATCTACATGGCACGTGATTATGGTGTTGTAGGTTATCCCAAAGCGTTTCTTTGGTAAGTAAGTAGTGATTAGCGAAACTCATCATCAGTTCATGGTCAAGCCGTCTGACTCGGGCTCCGAATGTTGTGGGTTAGATTCCGGGCCGCGTCCTTCGGTTCACGGGTGCATTTTTTCGGAGACTCCTGGGGGTCGTCACTGAAGTTACGGAGTTCGTGCTTTGTGCGTCGCTTTCCGTGCTGCGGTAAGAGACTGAACCATATGTCACATGGGATAAAACCCTGTGCAATGAAGTCGACCTTGTCGACATTTAAGTGACTTTTTTTATCATCAGCTCTACTTCCCAGAAACCTTCTGGTACCCGTTATTAGGTACATCTGGGAGTCCAAGCCTATGAAATCAATGTTTCGTTAGTATTTTGGTGGGGAGGAGGGTGGGGAGGGGGAGACTCATGTGGCTTATCGAAGTGATTATTACCAAACGTTTGGTAATAAAATCTCGCATTATTCCCAAACGGCTGGTCACGTGATTATTCGCGGATGCACCAAACGTTTGGTAATAGAACTCTCATTATTCCCAAACGGCTGGTCACGTGATTATTCCGGTCACGTGACGTAGGTTTGACTACATTATTAATGTTTGTGGACATTTTATTGTGTCCTCGGGGGAGTAGTGGCTATTGTTTCCGCCTGCTACGGTGGAGACTGGAGTTCGACTCTCCGCCATCATTTTTTTTTTTTAAATATTTAATAAACAAAATATTAAACCCCGGGAAGGTTAACACGGTCAACAAATGCCCGCAGAAGCCGGATGTGTCGGCCTAACGGCGCAAGAACGCAGCTTTGCTGTAAACAGGCACAACGCAATCACATCCGGAAGGAAAAAAAAACTCTGGATGAACGCAGAACAAGAAGAAGAAGAAATATTAAACATTATGAACTACAATATAGAACTGAGAAACTCGACGCTTGAACAAGAATCACCATGGCAAAAGTAGCCTTTAGCAAGATGAAAAACATACTGATCAATAAAATGATGTCAATTGAAACGAGAAAAAGAGTGTTGAGGTGCTACATAGAACCTGTTCTTTTGTATGGATGTGAAACTTGGACAATGTGCAGTCAAGCTGAAAAACATGATGGCTGTAGAAAAGTGGTTTTTGAGGAAAATGCAAAGAATACCATGGACAGACAGAAAAACCAATGAACATGTCCTTCAAGAAACAAATGTAGATCGTAAACTGATTATAGACATTAGACGTAGACAGTCAAAATTGTTTGGACATGTTATCAGAAGAAATGAATTGGAGAACTTGGTGACAACTGGCAAGATTGAAGGGAACAGACCAAGGGGAAGGCCTAGGCGTAAATACCTGGGCGAGATTGGCAGCGGATTGCGTCGCGCTAGTTACTTACGGCGGTATGTGAGCCGGTCGTTCAGAAAGCAATGGCAAACTACTGGACGTAAAACTTCCTGCAACAGCAACAGCAGCTGAAAAATGCTGGTATTGACTGCAATGTCCTAAAAAAAAAAAAGGAAAAAAAGAAGAGTACTCAACAAATAATTTAACACTGTGTGAACTTTTGTCACCTTTGAACCCTCACTACGGAGTTCATAAAAACAAATGTTGCCGTGTCATCTACAGGCTTACTTTCATCTTATGCGTACGCAAATTCAACGTTAAGAGGTAAGTAACGTATCTAGGCATTAACTGAGATATGAAATAAACTAATGTATGTAGTTGAAATTCAAAAAGAGTTTGAAAACAAAAGACAGACTAGCAGACGGCGGTAGTAAACGTCACTTGACCAGCCGTTTGGAAATAATGTACGGAATTATTACCAAACGTTTGGTAATAAAATCTCTCATTATTACCAAACGTTTGGTAAAAAAAAGTCTCTAATAAAGTGTGCTTCAAACCAGTCGGCTGACTTTGGTTGATACTTGCCAAATGTTGATAGTGCTGTGGTATAGATGGTGTCGCGCAAATGACTCCATCTCTCGGTGGCAGTTCCATTTGTGGGGCTAGGCAGAGCCTCCGCCATAGCCTGGGTGAATTTAATGACCTCTTTGTTTCGGGTGCCGCTGGTGTCGATGCGTGGTCTTCTTTCTGTTCTGTAGATTCTCTGATGCTTTATCTTCACCTTGCTAGAAACGAGTGAATGATTGGTGTCGCGGTCAGCACTATGATAGCTGTGAGTCAGCCGTACATTACGGAGATTGTTGCGTTTAGTGAGCACCAGGTCGAGTTGGTACCAGTTCTTTGATCTGGGGTCCCTCCATGACACCTTCTTCTTCTTCTTCTTCTTCTTCTTCTTCTTCTTCTTCTTCTTCTTCTTCTTCTTCTTCTTCTTCTTCTTCTTCTTCTTCTTCTTCTTCTTCTTCTTCTTCTTCAGCGTTCCGAGCCATGTTAATATGGGCTTCACGTATCGATATTCCCAAGGACTCTGTTATTCACTACTTCCATTTTCTGATCTTATCTCTTCTTGATACGTTGAGTATTCTTCTCAGGAATCTCATTTCTTTTGTGATTTTCTTTTCTCTTTTTCTGTCATTGTCCAGGTTTGGCATTGGTAACATAGAGTTGGTGGGAAAATTGTGTTGTAAAGTGCTTTCTTAGTAGTTAGTGATACATGTTTGTTCTTTAGTATTGGTGCCATTTGTCCAATGGGTTGGTTTGCCTTATTGCATCTTTTTTTCGATCTCGTCTTCTGATTTGCCATTTGATGATATAACACTTCCTAAGTACGTGAACCTCTTTACTTGTCTCAAGGGGTGATCGTTTAGGTGAATTGTTGTTGTTGTTTTTTCTTCCTCTTTAGTTATAGTCATTACCTCTGTTTTATTTATACTAATTTTCATGTTATGTTCCCTATACCAGTGCTTCCCAAAGTGGTGGTCCGCGAGCCCTTCTTTGCCGGTCCACAACGTGAGTTGAGAAAAGTAAGATGTTGTATCGTTTTCCAAGATATATTTTATTTTTATTTTATATATCGGTGTTCATTACTGTCGGTGTATACGAGTATATACACCTTTACAAGAAGATCTAAATGTAGTGTTGACATTTGAAACATTTTTTTTATTTGTAAGCCTCTAAATAATTTTACTCATGAAAATGATACCACTATTAAATAAATCACCATTATCCAATAAATAATATTATGGAGCAGTATTTAGCGCACCGGGACAATACCCACAATTACGTTAAATCTTATATTTATATTAAAATGTATATTGAGGTCATATAAAATTCCAGAATACAAGGAGACAATTTTTGAATATTTTTTTTTTAACGGCACGGGTCCCCGGTGCAAAAGGAAAATTGTATGTCGGTCCGCGAAAGTGAAAAGTTTGGGAAGAACTGCTATGTACATTTCGTTTAGACTATTCATGTGGTCTTGTAATTCAGCTTCTGATTTTGCTATTAGTGCTTGATCGTCCGGAAACAGGAGTTCTCTTGTGGTGTAATTTGCAGATAGTTCTTCTTCTGTGTTCTCGTCATACAGTGTTCTTGCGGTAAATGTTTGGCTTGACATTGCTTTAACATACGTTGTCTATATATGTTATGAACAATAGAAGAGACAGGAGAGTGTGTGGTTAAATTCCAGTACACTTTATGTGGCCGTAGGAGGCCAGTAAAAAAATGTTCTCCCCCCATATAGGGGGAAGATTGACCTAATTAACAATGTATTACAATGAAAGTATACAAATAAAATTTAAGATATAAATATATGACCTAAAAGTTGGTTCTAAAATGTAAGTATCTAAAACTTAAAAATATTTTCTATAAGAAATCTAAATGTAATATATTTGTCATTAACAAATGTTACTTATGCATTGATTATTTAATTTATACGGTAAACGGGTAGACGTTTAAAGTTGAGTTTTATTATTATCGCTATAATATAATTTATTTTTTCTATAATTCAAGTAGTCTCCCTTGGAACAATATTAGATGTTTATGTCCCCTGCTCAAAACGTAGGGATTGTTTAAAAGTCGACAGGCTGGACTTCATTGTACTGAGTTTTTATCGCATATGGCTCGGTCTCTTTCCGCAGCCCGGGAAAAGTGGCACAAAGCACGATCTCCATAGCTCTACGACGACCAACAGGATTCTCTTGAAACATTCACTCGTGAACGGAAGGTTCGCTGCCCGGAATCGAACCCAAAACCTTCGGAGCCCGAGTCAAATGGCTTGACTACTTCGCCACGTAGTCTCCCGTAATGTACCCTACTTTTTGCTTATCTAAGTGTTTTTCTTTTAGATATTTTGTAATTCCTCAGAATGCTTGAACGTAATTATCTTCTTCTTCTTTCGTTCGCTTGAAATATGTCTATAACTGCAATGCTGTCTCTTGTATGAATTGAACTGTCTTTTTTAGTTCACACAGTGGTCCATAGAGTTTATCTTCCACTGTCGTCTCTCTAGGTCAGAAGGTTTGCCTAGATATATTTTGGGCAGTCTTGGAGTATGTGCTCTGCTGTCTGCGAGGCCAATCCACATGTGCACATGGCTGTTTCACCAATCTTGAATTTTGTATACATGTGGTTGCGTAATCTATTGTGTTCTGTTCTGAGGCGCAGAATAATGACTTGTTTTGGTCTGTCCATAACGTGGTAGTCATCTTGAGCAGGATTTTGTGGCTTTCTGACTGATTTGATCATTCTTTTCTTTTGGTGGTATGTAACGGTCACATCAGGCTGTACTTCTTTGGCTCATTCCTTAGCCAATTTATCAGCTCTGTCGTTTCCGGGTACTCCACAGTAGGATGGTATCCACTGTATGGTGACCTTATGCTGACTGCTAAGTTCAGAAAGTAGTGTAGTGTCCTTAGTACTGGCAATTTCCCAGACAGGAGCGCATCGAGTACTAATTTTGCATCTGTCAGTAGCACCACAGGTTGTGTACCATTGCTGGTATTTATTAATTTCTCTGTTGCTATCTTGATTGCCTCAATTTCAGCATCATAGTTATGGCAGTACTTTCCTGTCGGTACTCTGGCTGTGTCCCTAGTATTATTTGGGTATCCTATGTACACTCCCGCTCCTCCATTTCGAACAGCATTTTGTGCCGACCCATCTGTGTAGGCTCGGATCCAGAGGTCCTGTGAGTATTCTTCATCAAGGAAGCAGAGAGTGGCTGTTCTGCGCTGCACATTGTTCTGTTCTTCCTTGTCAAATGTTCCTCTCACTTTTGTCTGGATTTGTAATGATAGTCTATACTCATCTTTCCATGGAGTTCGCTCTGGAATAGTTGTTAGGGGGATACCAACTGTGGGCAAATCGGTGGTTTCTCTGCAGAGTCGTTTGGCCTGGTGGATAAAACTACTTCTTTTCAACCGCCCCATAGCTAGGTTTTCAAATTTGTTCTTCATAGAGTGGCCTGGCAAGCTGAGGAACCTTTCTGCTTGTATTAGCGTTTTCGTATCTCTGCGCTCACTCAGTGCTTGTGTCCTCGCCATCTTCTCCATTTCCACTATAGGGGTTGATCTCATCCCTCCTGTGGTGACTCTAAGTGCTTGATTTTGCACTTTGTCCAGCTCTTTTAGTGTGGTTTTTGATGCCGAACACCACGCAGTTGACCCGTATTCCAGGTGTGGTCGTATGCTCTGTTGATAAACTGTGCTAAGTATTTTCCCACTGGCTCCCCATGTGGTTCCACTTAGCTTTCTCAGGATGGCTATTTTCCTTCTGGCTTTTGCTACTGCTTTGTTGATGTGCTTTCTCCATGTCAGCCTGCCATCAAATGTTACTCCAAGGTATGTTGGTTCTTTATCTTCTCTTAGGGGTGTTCCATTTATGTGGATGATCCCTGCCTTTTGCGTGATTGCGTGGCATCTTGATTTCTGTGGTAAACCTCTTGGCTGGTTGCCTCCGCCTTCAGCACCTTTCTTTGCTAGAGCAGACTGTGGTCTCACTCGAGTGTAGATGTGTACGCGCGCACACACGTGTCTGCGCATGCATATACGTGCATACACATCTAGAGCATACTGGTTATTTTCCGGCGCCAGAAACTCGCCGTCGCCCCTTCTCCTGTTAGTTTAAACAGTTCCGCCACATGAAGGCCAGGAGTTGGACTTTTGTTGCATAGGTTATGTATTCACGAGCCATTGGGGTATTTAAGCAATGTTGGGCGCTCACCCCAACACTGCGCTCCGGCTACATACAGCAACATTTGGAACCAACATAATTATCAATCAAGGCATTACTATCGTATCATGTTATTACGATCTTTTAACTGATTAAACTAAGCTCTAAGCAACTAGGGAAATTCATGCGCAGTTGAATTGCATGTTTTAATATTATATGTTGGAAGATATCAACATTAATGGGAAAGATTTAAGTATAATAAAGAATATTTACTGGAACCAAGTAGCAGCAATTAAAATGGGAAATAAAGAGGGAAGTTACGAACAGATAAACCTAGGAGTACGACAGGGGTGTGTCTTGTCATCGGATCTCTTCTACCTATATATAGCGAAGTAATATAAAAGAGACGCCAGGAATACTAATCGGTCGGAGGTTATAATATAAATACGAAGTGATTATTACCAAACGTTAAGAAGTCAGTAACGAAGTGATGATTACCAAACGTTTGGTAATAAAATCTCGCATTATTCCCAAACGGCTGGTCACGTGATTATTCGCGGACACGTGAATTTTTGTTTTTAAATGTTTAATAAACAAAATATTACTACAATATAGTACAATACTACAATAAACTACAATATAGAACTGAGAAACTCGACGCTTGAACAAGAATCGCCATGGCAAAAGTAGCCTTTAGCAAGATGAAAAACATACTGACCAATAAAAAGATGTTAATTGAAACGAGAAAAAGAGTGTTGAGGTGCTACATAGAACCTGTACTTTTGTATGGATGTGAAACTTGGACAATGTGCAGTTAAGCTGAAAAACATCTGATGGCTGTAGAAAAGTGGTTTCTGAGGAAAATGCAAAGAATACCATGGACAGACAGAAAAACCAATGAACAAGTCCTTCAAGAAACAAATGTAGACCTTAAACTGATTATAGACATTAGATGTAGACAGTCAACATTTTTTGGGCATGTTATGAGAAGAATTGGAGAACTTGGTGACAACTGGCAAGACTGAAGGGAACAGACCAAGGGGGGGGGGGGGGCCTAGACGTAAATACCTGGGCGAGATTGGCAGCGGATTGCGTCGCGCTGGTTACTTACGGGGGTATGTGAGCCGGTCGTTCAGAAAGCAATGGCAAACTACTGGACGTAAAACTTCCTGCAACAGCAACAGCAGCTGAAAAATGCTGGTATTGACTGCAATGTCCTAAACAAAGAAAAAAAAGAAGTGTACTCAACAAATAATTTAACACTGTGTGAACTTTTGTCACCTTTGAACCCTCACTACGGAGTTCATAAAAACAAATGTTGCAGTGTCATCTACAGGCTTACTTTCATCTTATGCGTACGCAAATTCAACGTTAAGAGGTAAGTAACGTATCTAGGCATTAACTGAGATATGAACATTAAAGTTTTATGGAATAAACTAATGTATGTAGTTGAAATTCAAAAAGAGTTTGAAAACAAAAGACAGACTAGCAGACGGCGGTAGTAAACGTCACATGACCAGCCGTTTGGGAATAATGTACGGAATTATTACCAAACGTTTGGTAATAACATCTCTCATTATTACCAAACGTTTGGTAAAAAAAAGTCTCTAATAAAGTGTGCTTCAAACCAGTCGGCTGACTTTGGTTGATACTTGCCAAATGTTGATAGTGCTGTGGTATAGATGGTGTCGCGCAAATGACTCCATCTCTCGGTGGCAGTTCCATTTGTGGGGCTAGGCAGAGCCTCCGCCATAGCCTGGGTGAATTTAATGACCCCTTTGTTTCGGGTGCCGCTGGTGTCGATGCGTGGTCTTCTTTCTGTTCTGTAGATTCTCTGATGCTTTATCTTCACCTTGCTGGAAACGAGTGAATGATTGGTGTCGCGGTCAGCACTATGATAGCTGTGAGTCAGCCGTACATTACGGAGATTGTTGCGTTTAGTGAGCACCAGGTCGAGTTGGTACCAGTTCTTTGATCTGGGGTCCCTCCATGACACCTTCTTCTTCTTCTTCTTCTTCTTCTTCTTCTTCTTCTTCTTCTTCTTCTTCTTCTTCTTCTTCTTCTTCTTCTTCTTCAGCGTTCCGAGCCATGTTAATATGTCAGTCTTCTCATTTCTTTCTTAATGTTATTAAAGTGTGGGATCTCCTCTCATCTCATCGTGTTCCTCTTGTACCTTGCGGTGTCGAGGTGACGTATAAATCGCGGGAGAGTGTCCGCTTATGGGCTTCACGTATCGATATTCCCACGGACTCTGTTATTCACTGCTTCCATCGTTTGCGTGGTCGGCCTCTTCCTCTGCTTCCATCTGGTCTGTACATCATTGCTTGTTGTGGTACACTGGTAACCTACTTGCATGGCCAAACCATGTGACGTGTTGCCTTCTAATAAAATCTAGCGCAGCTATAACCCCCACGTTAGTCCTGATTTCTTCATTTCTGATCTTATCTCTTCTTGAAACGTTGAGTATTCTTCTCAGGAACCTCATTTCTTTTGTGATTTTCTTTTCTCTTTTTCTGTCATTGTCCAGGTTTGGCATTGGTAACATAGAGTTGGTGGGAAAATTGTGTTGTAAATTGCTTTCTTAGTAGTTAGTGATACATGTTTGTTCTTTAGTATTGGTGCCATTTGTCCAATGGGTTGGTTTGCCTTATTGCATCTTTTTTTTCGATCTCGTCTACTGATTTGCCATTTGATGATATAACACTTCCTAAGTACGTGAACCTCTTTACTTGTCTCAAAGGGTGTTCGTTTAGGTGAATTGTTGTTGTTTTTTCTTCCTCTTTAGTTATAGTCATTACCTCTGTTTTATTTATACTAATTTTCATGTTATGTTCCCTATACCAGTGCTTCCCAAAGTGGTGGTCCGCGAGCCCTTCTTTGCCGGTCCACAACGTGAGTTGAGAAAAGTAAGATGTTGTATCGTTTTCCAAGATATATTTTATTTTTATTTTATATATCGGTGTTCATTACTGTCGGTGTATACGAGTGTATACACCTTTACAAGAAGATCTAAATGTAGTGTTGACATTTGAAAAATTTTTTTATTTGTAAGCCTCTAAATAATTTTACTCATGAAAATGATACCACTATTAAATAAATCACCATCATCCAATAATATTATGGAGCAGTATTTAGCGCACCGGGACAATACCCACAATTACGTTAAATCTTATATTTATATTAAAATGTATATTGAGGTCATATAAAATTCCAGAATACAAGGAGACAATTTTTGAATATTTTTTTTTTAACGGCACGGGTCCCAGGTGCAAAAGGAAAATTGTATGTCGGTCCGCGAAAGTGAAAAGTTTGGGAAAAACTGCAATGTACATTTCGTTTAGACTATTCATGTGGTCTTGTAATTCAGCTTCTGATTTTGCTATTAGTGCTTGATCGTCCGCAAACAGGAGTTCTCTTGTGGTGTAATTTGCAGATAGTTCTTCTTCTGTGTTCTCGTCATACGGTGTTCTTGCGGTAAATGTTTGGCTTGACATTGCTTTAACATACGTTGTCTATATATGTTATGAACAATAGAAGAGACAGGAGAGGGATGTGTGTGGTTAAATTCCAGTACACTTTATGTGGCCGTAGGAGGCCAGTAAAAAATGTTCTCCCCCCATATAGGGGGAAGATTGACCTAATTAACAATGTATTACAATGAAAGTATACAAATAAAATTTAAAATATAAATTTATGACCCAAAAGTTGGTTCTAAAATGTAAGTATCTAAAACTTAAAAATATTTTCTATAAGAAATCTAAATGTAATATATTTGTCATTAACAAATGTTACTTATGCATTGATTATTTAATTTATACGGTAAACGGGTAGACGTTTAAAGTTGAGTTTTATTATTATCGCTATAATATAATTTATTTTTTTTATAATTCACGTAGTCTCCCTTGGAACAATATTAGATGTTTATGTCCCCTACTCAAAACGTAGGGATTGTTTAAAAGTCGACAGGCTGGACTTCATTGTACTGAGTTTTTATCGCATATGGCTCGGTCTCTTTCCGCAGCCCGGAAAAAGTGGCACAAAGCACGATCTCCATAGCTCTACGACGACTAACAGGATTCTCTTGAAACATTCACTCGTGAACGGAAGGTTCGCGGCCCGGAATCGAACCCAAAACCTTCGGAGCCCGAGTCAAATGGCTTGACTACTTCGCCACGTAGTCTCCCGTAATGTACCCTACTTTTTGCTTATCTAAGTGTTTTTCTTTTAGATATTTTGTAATTCCTCAGAATGCTTGAACGTAATTATCTTCTTCTTTCGTTCGCTTGAAATATGTCTATAACTGCAATGCTGTCTCTTGTATGAATTGAACTGTCTTTTTTAGTTCACACAGTAGTCCATAGAGTTTATCTTCCACTGTCGTCTCTCTAGGTCAGAAGGTTTGCCTAGATATATTTTGGGCAGTCTTGGAGTATGTGCTCTGCTGTCTGCGAGGCCAATCCACATGTGCACATGGCTGTTTCACCAATCTTGAATTTTGTATACATGTGGTTGCGTAATCTATTGTGTTCACAACCGACGTTCGCGTTTACACCGTGTGGGTCAGTCGCGTCGTATCTTATTATTAAAACGTGTTTTTAATTCGTGTCAGTTTCAGACCTGTTTTTCTTGAGGAAGTGGTGGTAAATATTAGTTCGGTACTATAGTGGTGATACATACAACTGTGACAAATATTTCAAGAGGAACAAACTGTAAGTAGAAAACCCTTTAATCTTAAAACACGGGGACCGTACAATTGGCGGCCAAGCCTTGTATACTATCCACACGTGTTTTGCACACGCACAAGCTCGAGAATAAGTAATACAAACGCTCAAGAGACCTGATACACCAATCTACATCACAGATCGCATCTACACAGAAGACAACAATATCCAACAGATCCGTCTCAACAACGAACATTCTTTTTTCCTGCAGGTAGATTGAAGTGCACTTCATTGATCGGATTCTACCTCGCGACCGTTTCCGATATTTCTCACTGGAGTATATAATATATTCACTGGGAGTGGTGGTAGATATCACCACTGTACTGTAGTGGTGATACGTACGGTGACAAATATTTCAAGAGGAACAAACTGTAAGTAGCAAACCGCTCTAAGCATTAAAAACAGGAAAAATCACACAAAACACCATGGCAATAACCAGAAACCAAGCAGAGGAGAGCAAGAAAGGACCAGTCGAAGCTATGAATTTAGAAAAAAACAAAAACATAGACGGAAAAATAGCTGGAAGAAATCAACCCAAAGAAAGCCAACCACTAGGAAAACAGCCCGCCAGCGGGGCCCTTAAGCCAGGCCTCAAACTTAAAATAACCCAAACTGAGGGAAGACAAGCAGTACTATCGGCATTCAGCAAAGGCGAATGCATCAATATCATTGAAAATGAGCTAGGTACAAGGTCCATTGCCAACCTGATCAAAAACCCAAACAGCACAATAATAATCACACCGAACGACACCCCCAAGATCAAAAAGATAGTGGATGAACTGAAAAAGGAAAAAAAGCCGATAACAATAAAATTACCACACGACATCAAAGTCAGCGTAGAGCTGTTCCGGGCGACAACAACAATAGTTGTAAAAGGAATAAACCCGACAACAGATATGAGGAAGGTAGAGGAAGAAATAAGAAAAGAGAACACGTGCATTGAAATCACGCACGTGGATAGGATATTGACAAAACGTGGCGAACCAACCGCGGTAGTAATGGTTAAATACAACGGAACAACACTGCCAAACCAAATAAAATACGTAGGAAGGCCTAAGCGCTTCGAAATGTATGTACCACCTGTCACACAATGTAGCAAGTGCCAAAAGCATGGACATACCCTTAAATTTTGCAAGGAAAAGAACCCAAAATGCCGGTTCTGCAGCAAAAGCCACTGGTATAGTGACTGTACAGAAGCGAAAAGGGATAAACACTACAAAGAAGTAAACCCGGCCAGACAGTGTGCTAACTGCAAGGGTAACCACAGCGCGAGATATAAGGGCTGCCCTGAATATAAACTAACAGAGACGGCATGGAGAGAGTCAGTCCTTACACAAACCCCGATGAGGGTCGCAAGGTGGAGACAAGAAAACGCACGCAAAGAACCAGATACAAGATCAGAAATAAGAATATTGCAATCCGAAATGAATAATATGAAGAACAAGATAGCAGACAAGGACGAAGGAAGAGACAGTACACAAGACAAGGAAGAGACAGAAAACAACGAACTAAAGAAAGTTATAAGACGAATGGAAGAAGCTGAAAAAAGCATGATAACCATGAAAAAACAACTTGAAGATGCAGTAACACACACGCGAAAAATAACCCAAGAGCTGGAGGCAGCCAAAAAAGAGCTGAAAAACCAATTAAAAGAGAACCAAACAGCCAATGAAAAGATAAAAGAATTAGCCAAAAAGATGGAGGCAACCAGACGAGATTTGAGTAACCAGGCGAATGAAAACCACACGGCCACAGAACAGATAAAGGTAAAACTACGCGATATCGAACTATCAAACACAGAGGTAGAAAAAAGGACGCAACCACTAGGCCATGACCTTAAAAAATTGAAGCAACAGACTGACAGAGAAATCAAAATGATTAAACAAGCAGTGGAAAATATGATAAACAAAGAGGAGTTCACACGAATACTCCCAGCATTAATGGAGAAAGCGAAGAAGGGCCGGATCATACTTCAGGAATACACCGAATTAGCAAACAAGATGTTACAGGAGACAAGCGAGGAAGACAGCGAAACATCGGAGAACTGAAGAGAACAATAACCAATCACAAACAGAAATACAACACGACCATGGAAAAAAACAACATTAGAATAGTACAATGGAACTGCAGAGGCATGAAAAAAAACCTCCCCAGCACCATGGAACAATTAGGGAGGGAAAATAGTATATATGCCCCGCAGGAAACATTCCTGAAACCAAAGGACAGCTACAAATGCAAAGGTTTTAAGATACTCAGGAACGACAGGACGGAAACAACAGGAGGAGGAGTCGCCCTACTCATACAAGACAATCTACAAATAGTGGAAAACGGAACATTCAGGACAACCAACTTCGAGGGAATCACAGCGGAGAGTAAACCCAACAACCTAACCATAATTAACGGATACTGCCCTAAAGGAAAAATAGAAGAAGAAGACCTAATAGAGATAAAGAACAGAATCAAAACACCAACAATAATAGTCGGCGACTTCAACTGTTGCCACCCAATGTGGGGTGGAACAAGAAGCAGCGTAGCGGGAACAAAATTGATCGAACTTATAGAGAGTAACCAGCTAACAGTACTAAATGACTGGTCGATGACACGAATAGACCCCAACCCGGAAAGATACGACACAGCAATCGACTTAACAATAGTAACAACGGGCCTAACAAGGAGCCATTGGGAAGTAAAAGAAGACACCAACAGCGATCACCTACCGATAATCATCGACACAAACACGAGAGCACAGAAGAGTAAGGAAAGTAATAAACCGATCTTCCACTTCAAGAACGCGAAATGGGAGCAGTTTAGAGAAGAACTGGACGGGAAGGAGCTAGAACAGACAGAAGGTGAAGATATAGACAAATACACAGAAAGAATCACTAACAACATCCTACAGGCCGCGGTAAAATACATCCCCAATAGAAATATGCCTGCATACCTGACAGCGGACACACAGAGAACGCGAACAACAGGAAAACAATGGAACAAACAACCAGCTGGCTGGTGGAACCAGAGCTGCACAGAGGCACTGGAAAAAAGAAAGAAGGCGCTCCAACAATACAGAAGAAGGAGGACAGACGAAAACTACAACGAATACAAAATTCAGAGGAACGAAGCCAACAGACTGATAACCAAAGCCAAAGAAACAGCATGGAAAGCATACTGCCAGAAATTGTCACCAGACACACCCACAAAAGAAGTATGGGAGCAAATAAAAGCTATACAAAGAAACCAAACAAACAGCAACATCTCAACGATAAAAATCCCAACACTAGCTGTAACAGACAAAGAAAAAGCAGACGCATTCGGCAAATACTTCTACGAGGTATACTCCAACATGTCACTAGGAGAGCAGGAAAAACAAAAACGAGAAAAATACACTGAAGAGTTGGAAGAACTGCAACAAGAAATAGAGGACTTCTACATGGACGCGGACATAACGACTGACGAAGTAACTTCAGCAATCAAGGAAAAGGACGACACAGCAGCAGGGTCAGACATCCTAAACTATACAATACTGAAAAGGATACCAAGAAAAACAACAGAGACAATAACAGCTCTCTACAACAAAGTGTGGCACACGGGACAAATACCAGCACAATGGAAGAAGGCGACAGTTATACCAGTCAAAAAGCAGTTCAAGAACCCACAAAGAATCGACTCATACAGACCAATATCCCTGACATCACACCTCGGAAAAATTATGGAAACAGTCATCAATAAAAGAATCACACACCACCTGGAGAAAAACGGACTAATTAGCGACACACAGTCGGGGTTTAGAGCCAACCGAAGCGCAATTGACCAAATAATTAAACTAGAAAACCACGTAAAGAGGGCATTCAAAAAAGGAGAGAAAACGATAGCAGTATTTTTAGATCTGGCAAAAGCATATGACCAATGCTGGAGACAAGCAGCTCTGATCAAAATCAACAAAATAGGGATAGTAGGCAGGACATATCGATATATCGAAAACTTCGTACAGAACAGAAGCTTCACCGTACGAATAAAAAACGAGGAATCCAGAACCTATGAGCAAGAAAACGGAATACCACAGGGATCGGTAATATCACCGACAACATTCGCAATATTAGTAAATGACCTAGATGAAGAAAAACTGGAAGACAGGATAGGGATATCGCAATTCGCCGATGACTGTGCAATATGAAGAAGCGGAAGACACATAAAAACTACAAGAGACCGACTACAAAGGCAAATAAACAGAATTGCCAAATGGATGGAAAAATGGGGCTTCCAGATCAACACAGACAAAACGGCCATTATGATATTCAACGCGAAAAGAAAACGAAACAACACGGACGGGGACATCAAGATCCAAGGGAAGAATATAAAGAGAACAAAAAACACAAGATTCCTCGGGATGACACTAGACGAACAACTAAGCTGGAGAAAACATATAGACCAGACAGTCGAAAAAGGCAAAAAGACAATAAATATTCTAAGAGTAATTAAAGGCAGTGGATGGGGAGCCCATACAAAAACGATGCTAATGCTATACAAATCTCTTATCAGAGGAAGAATAGAATACGGAAGCATAGTATACGACGCTGCACCGGAATACAAAAAACGAAGACTGGACTCAATACAGAACCAAGCGCTGGGTATTATCCTAGGAACAGGCAAGCAAACACCAAGGGAAGCCCTAGAGGTAGCACTAGGAGTACTTCCACTACAACTGAGAAGAAAGCAATTAGTGTACAACTACTGGATAAAGGCTGCGAAGGATTCAAGACACCCCGCGTTCAGTGCATTCGAAGAAAACAGAAGCAAATGGGGAGGAATACCCATACAAAAGACGCAAACACCAGCAGGATGGACAGCTGCACAAGAGATGAACGCGAACGAGAAACTAGCCAGGGCACTGGCATGAACAAAAGTTCACAGACAAACAACACCCCAATGGGAGCTAGAACTACCATTTACGGATACGACACTCGCGAGCATAATTAATAAATCAACAGAGGACAGGGAAGGCAAAGACATAGCGGAGGAATACATAAGACAAATAAGCACTGACAACCTCACTATATACACAGACGGATCAAAGAACAAGAATGGGGAGGTAGGGGCAGGAGTAGTAGTACCATACCGGAACATCCAAAAGGAGTACAAAATAACAGACAATGCATCGGTATACACGGCAGAATTAGTAGGTATTATGAAAGGTCTAGAAATAGCAACAGAGAACCCGAACCCCCCCCCCCCTATAAAACTAACTATACTGACGGACTCACTATCTGCAGTACAAGCGCTAGGCAACCATACTAAAGTGAACAGACAAGACCTGAAAGAGAAAATACTAACACTAACAACAAAACTAAAAAGTATGGGATGCCAGGTCACAATTACATGGATACCAGCACACAGAGGGATAACTGGCAACGAGAGGGCAGACAGGGCCGCAAAACGCGGGACAAGCAGCCAGAATATAGTAAACACAGGACTTGGCATTCTGGAGGCAAAAAGCATTATCAAACAACAAGTAATCGACAAATGGAAACAACAATGGAGAGACAGCAATAAAGGACGACACGCTTACGACATGCTCAGAGAGCCAAGTATGAAAAGTCAAGTGAAAGACAACACAAAAATACCAACGTACAAGAAACTATGGAGATTGAGAATCGGGAAATGGAAAGATAAAATCACCCGACCACATTGCATTGATTGCCGGGAGGAAAACACCATAGAACACTACCTGCTATCGTGCACAGCCTATGCCCAGGAACGCAGGGACCTAGTAGAATACTTCCAAACAAGAAACACTACGATGACGATGAAGGAATGCCTACAGGTGGAAGGCGACAAAGAAATACAAAAGCTTACAAAACAATTCATTGCAAGAACAGGGAAAGAAATATAACCAACATAAAATAAAGCCAACAGCAAAATAAAAATACAGTGAGGAAAAACTCGACCACACGAAAACCAGACAATAGGAAATATATAGGGGTGCGTTAAAACGCTCAAATGGTGGACAATAGGGAGACGAAACGACCCTCTCCGACGGGGGAGACAAGGAGAAAGGGTGGAAATTGCCCCAACGATGGAGAAGACGATGGGAAACTTCCCTGAAGATGGATAAGAGGGACGTGCAGGAAACCCCTCCGGAGTGGGACAAGAGGAGACGGAAGGAAACCTCCCCAACGATGGACAAGAGAGATGATACAATCCGACCCCTATGCTTGACAAAAAACCGCTGACCAAAGACCCAAGAAAATAAGCCCAGACCATAACAGGCACCCACCCCCAGGGCAAGCACAAGAAAGCAGATGATAAAAGACAGCCCCTCCCCACCCCCCCACCCCACCACCAGCGTCAGCCCCGGACAAGAAAACACCAAACGAGAGGGATGGGCAAACCGACAATGACAGAAGACACACCAGCAAAACGACAGAAGCATAAAGGATGGCAAAAAGAGGAACTCGGACAGACATGCAGAAATAGAAGCTGTCCAACGCACAAAAGACCAGAAAACCTATACCGCACTATGAACCACCACAAATATAACCAACGTCATTAAGACGGGTTGAACGAGGTGGAAAGTTTCTTTTTTTTTTCTACAAATCGGAATCGTAATCGGTATTGTGTTCTGTTCTGAGGCGCAGAATAATGACTTGTTTTGGTCTGTCCATAACGTGGTAGTCATCTTGAGCAGGATTTTGTGGCTTTCTGACTGATTTGATCATTCTTTTCTTTTGGTGGTATGTAACGGTCACATCAGGCTGTACTTCTTTGGCTCATTCCTTAGCCAATTTATCAGCTCTGTCGTTTCCGGGTACTCCACAGTAGGATGGTATCCACTGTATGGTGACCTTATGCTGACTGCTAAGTTCAGAAAGTAGTGTAGTATCCTTAGTACTGGCAATTTCCCAGATAGGAGCGCATCGAATACTAATCTTGCATCTGTCAGTAGCACCACAGGTTGTGTACCATTGCTGGTATTTATTAATTTCTCTGTTGCTATCTTGATTGCCTCAATTTCAGCATCATAGTTATGGCAGTACTTTCCTGTCGGTACTCTGGCTGTGTCCCTAGTATTATTTGGGTATCCTATGTACACTCCCGCTCCTCCATTTCGAACAGCATTTTGTGCCGACCCATCTGTGTAGGCTCGGATCCAGAGGTCCTGTGAGTATTCTTCATCAAGGAAGCTGAGAGTGGCTGTTCTGCGCTGCACACTGTTCTGTTCTTCCTTGTCAAATGTTCCTCTCACTTTTGTCTGGATTTGTAATGATAGTCTATACTCATCTTTCCATGGAGTTCGCTCTGGAATAGTTGTTAGGGGGATACCAACTGTGGGCAAATCGGTGGTTTCTCTGCAGAGTCGTTTGGCCTGGTGGATAAAACTACTTCTTTTCAACCGCCCCATAGCTAGGTTTTCAAATTTGTTCTTCATAGGGTGGCCTGGCAAGCTGAGGAACCTTTCTGCTTGTATTAGCGTTTTCGTATCTCTGCGCTCACTCAGTGCTTGTGTCCTCCCCATCTTCTCCATTTCCACTATAGGGGTTGATCTCATCCCTCCTGTGGTGACTCTAAGTGCTTGATTTTGCACTTTGTCCAGCTCTTGTAGTGTGGTTTTTGATGCCGAACACCACGCAGTTGACCCGTATTCCAGGTGTGGTCGTATGCTCTGTTGATAAACTGTGCTAAGTATTTTCCCACTGGCTCCCCATGTGGTTCCACTTAGCTTTCTTAGGATGGCTATTTTCTTTCTGGCTTTTGCTACTGCTTTGTTGATGTGCTTTCTCCATGTCAGCCTGCCATCAAATGTTACTCCAAGGTATGTTGGTTCTTTATCTTCTCTTAGGGGTGTTCCATTTATCTGGATGATCCCTGCCTTTTGCGTGATTGCGTGGCATCCTGATTTCTGTGGAACACCTCTTGGCTGGTTGCCTCCGTCTTCAGCACCTTTCTTTGCTAGAGCAGACTGTGGTCTCACTCGAGTGTAGATGCACGTGCATACACATCTAGAGCATACTGGTTATTTTCCGGCGCCAGAAACTCGCCGTCGCCCCTTCTCCTGTTAGTTTAAACAGTTCCGCCACATGAAGGCCAGGAGTTGGACTTTTGTTGCATCGGTTATGTATTCACGAGCCATTGGGGTATTTAAGCAATGTTGGGCGCTCACCCCAACACTGCGCTCCGGCTACATACAGCAACATTTGGAACCAACATAATTATCAATCAAGGCATTACTATAGTATCATGTTATTACGATCTTTTAACTGATTAAACTAAGCTCTAAGCAACTAGGGAAATTCATGCGCAGTTGAATTGCATGATTTAATATTATATGTTGGAAGATATCAACATTAATGGGAAAGATTTAAGTATAATAAAGAATAATTACTGGAACCAAGTAGCAGCAATTAAAATGGGAAATAAAGAGGGAAGTTACGAACAGATAAAGCTAGGAGTACGATAGGGGTGTGTCTTGTCATCGGATCTCTTCTACCTATATATAGCGAAGTAATATAAAAGAGACGCCAGGAATACTAATCGGTCGGAGGTTATAATATAAATACGAAGTGATTATTACCAAACGTTAAGAAGTCAGGAACGAAGTGATGATTACCAAACGTTTGGTAATAAAATCTCGCATTATTCCCAAACGGCTGGTCACGTGATTATTCGCGGACACGTGACGTAGGTTTGACTACATTATTAATGTTTGTGGAAATGTTATTGTGTTTTCGGTGGTGTAGTGGCTAGTGTTTCCGCCTGCTACGGTGGAGACTGGGGTTCAACTATATGCTGGCAATTTTTGTTTTTAAATGTTTAATAAACAAAATATTACTACAATATAGTACAATACTACAATAAACTACAATATAGAACTGAGAAACTCGACGCTTGAACAAGAATCGCCATGGCAAAAGTAGCCTTTAGCAAGATGAAAAACATACTGACCAATAAAAAGATGTTAATTGAAACGAGAAAAAGAGTGTTGAGGTGCTACATAGAACCTGTACTTTTGTATGGATGTGAAACTTGGACAATGTGCAGTCAAGCTGAAAAACATCTGATGGCTGTAGAAAAGTGGTTTCTGAGGAAAATGCAAAGAATACCATGGACAGACAGAAAAACCAATGAACAAGTCCTTCAAGAAACAAATGTAGATCGTAAACTGATTATAGACATTAGACGTAGACAGTCAACATTTTTTGGGCATGTTATGAGAAGAATTGGAGAACTTGGTGACAACTGGCAAGAATGAAGGGAACAGACCAAGGGGAGGGCCTAGACGTAAATACCTGGGCGAGATTGACAGCGGATTGCCTCGCGCTGGTTACTTACGGGGGTATGTGAGCCGGTCGTTCAGAAAGCAATGGCAAACTACTGGACGTAAAACTTGCTGCAAAAGCAACAGCAGCTGAAAAATGCTGGTATTGACTGCAATGTCCTAAAAAAAAAAAGTACTCAACAAATAATTTAACACTGTGTGAACTTGGTCACCTTTGAACCCTCACTTCGGAGTTCATAAAAACAAATGTTGCAGTGTCATCTACAGGCTTACTTTCATCTTATGCGTACGCAAATTCAACGTTAAGAGGTAAGTAACGTGTCTAGGCATTAACTGAGATATGAACATTAAAGTTTTATGGAACAAACTAATGTATGTAGTTGAAATTCAAAACGAGCTTGAAAACAAAAGACAGACTAGCAGACGGCGGTAGTAAACGTCACTTGACCAGCCGTTTGGGAATAATGTACGGAATTATTACCAAACTTTTGGTAATAAAATCTCTCATTATTACCAAACGTTTGGTAATAAAGTCTTTAATAAAGTGTGCTTCAAACCAGTCGGCTGACTTTGGTTGATACTTGCCAAATGTTGATAGTGCTGTGGTATAGATGGTGTCGCGCAAATGACTCCATCTCTCGGTGGCAGTTCCATTTGTGGGGCTAGGCAGAGCCTCCGCCATAGCCTGGGTGAATTTAATGACCTCTTTGTTTCGGGTGCCGCTGGTGTCGATGCGTGGTCTTCTTTCTGTTCTGTAGATTCTCTTATGCTTTATATTCGCCTTGCTGGAAACGAGTGAATGATCGGTGTCGCGGTCAGCACTATGATAGCTGTGAGTCAGCCGTACATTACGGAGATTGTTGCGTTTAGTGAGCACCAGGTCGAGTTGGTGCCAGTTCTTTGATCTGGGGTCCCTCCATGACACCTAACATTAAACATGTTAATATAATATTCAGTTTTCTCATTTCTTTCTTAATGTTATTAAAGTGTGGGATCTCATCTCATCTAATCGTGTTCCTCTTGTACCTTGCGGTGTCGAGGTGACGTATAAATCGCGGGAGAGTGTCCGCTTATGGGCTTCACGTATCGATATTCCCACGGACTCTGTTATTCACTGCTTCCATCGTTTGCGTGGTCGGCCTCTTTCTCTGCTTCCATCTGGTCTGTACATTATTGCTTGTTGTGGTACACTGGTAACCTACTTGCATGGCCAAACCATGTGACGTGTTGCCTTCTAATAAAATCTAGCGCAGCTATAACCCCCACGTTAGTCCTGATTTCTTCATTTCTGATCTTATCTCTTCTTGATACGTTGAGTATTCTTCTCAGGAACCTCATTTCTTTTGTGATTTTCTTTTCTCTTTTTCTGTCATTGTCCAGGTTTGGCATTGGTAACATAGAGTTGGTGGGAAAATTGTGTTGTAAAGTGCTTTCTTAGTAGTTAGTGATACATGTTTGTTCTTTAGTATTGGTGCCATTTGTCCAATGGGTTGGTTTGCCTTATTGCATCTTTTTTTCGATCTCGTCTTCTGATTTGCCATTTGATGATATAACACTTCCTAAGTACGTGAACCTCTTTACTTGTCTCAAGGGGTGTTCGTTTAGGTGAATTGTTGTTGTTGTTTTTTTTTCTTCTTTAGTTATAGTCATTACCTCTGTTTTATTTATACTAATTTTCATGTTATGTTCCCTATACCAGTGCTTCCCAAAGTGGTGGTCCGCGAGCCCTTCTTTGCCGGTCCACAACGTGAGTTGAGAAAAGTAAGCTGTTGTATCGTTTTCCAAGATATATTTTATTTTTATTTTATATATCGGTGTTCATTACTGTCGGTGTATACGAGTATATACACCTTTACAAGAAGATCTAAATGTAGTGTTAACATTTGAAAAAAAATTTTATTTGTAAGCCTCTAAATAATTTTACTCATGAAAATGAGACCACTATTAAATAAATCACCATCATCCAATAAATAATATTATGGAGCAGTATTTAGCAGACCGGGACAATACCCACAATTACGTTAAATCTTATATTTATATTAAAATGTATATTGAGGTCATATAAAATTCCAGAATACAAGGAGACAATTTTTGAATATTTTTTTTTTAACGGCACGGGTCCCAGGTGCAAAAGGAAAATTGTATGTCGGTCCGCGAAAGTGAAAAGTTTGGGAAGAACTGCAATGTACATTTCGTTTAGACTATTCATGTGGTCTTGTAATTCAGCTTCTGATTTTGCTATTAGTGCTTTATCGTCCGCAAACAGGAGTTCTCTTGTGGTGTAATTTGCAGATAGTTCTTCTTCTGTGTTCTCGTCATACGGTGTTCTTGCGGTAAATGTTTGGCTTGACATTGCTTTAACATACGTTGTCTATATATGTTATGAACAATAGAAGAGACAGGAGAGGGATGTGTGTGGTTAAATTCCAGTACACTTTATGTGGCCGTAGGAGGCCAGTAAAAAAATGTTCTCCCCCCATATAGGGGGAAGATTGACCTAATTAACAATGTATTACAATGAAAGTCTACAAATAACATTTAAAATATATATTTATGACCCAAAAGTTGGTTCTAAAATGTAAGTATCTAAAACTTAAAAATATTTTCTATAAGAAATCTAAATGAAATATATTTGTCATTAACAAATGTTACTTATGCATTGATTATTTAATTTATACGGTAAAGGGGTTGACGTTTAAAGTTGAGTTTTATTATTATCGCTATAATATAATTTATTTTTTCTATAATTCACGTAGTCTCCCTTGGAACAATATTAGATGTTTATGTCCCCTACTCAAAACGTAGGAATTGTTTAAAAGTCGACAGGCTGGACTTCATTGTACTGAGTTTTTATCGCATATGGCTCGGTCTCTTTCCACAGCCCGGGAAAAGTGGCACAAAGCACGATCTCCATAGCTCTACGACGACCAACAGGATTCTCTTGAAACATTCACTCGTGAACGGAAGGTTCGCGGCCCGGAATCGAACCCAAAACCTTCGGAGCCCGAGTCAAATGGCTTGACTACTTCGCCACGTAGTCTCCCGTAATGTACCCTACTTTTTGCTTATCTAAGTGTTTTTCTTTTAGATATTTTGTAATTCCTCAGAATGCTTGAACGTAATTATCTTCTTCTTTCGTTCGCTTGAAATATGTCTATAACTGCAATGCTGTCTCTTGTATGAATTGAACTGTCTTTTTTAGTTCACACAGTGGTCCATAGAGTTTATCTTCCACTGTCGTCTCTCTAGGTCAGAAGGTTTGCCTAGATATATTTTGGGCAGTCTTGGAGTATGTGCTCTGCTGTCTGCGAGGCCAATCCACATGTGCACATGGCTGTTTCACCAATCTTGAATTTTGTATACATGTGGTTGCGTAATCTATTGTGTTCTGTTCTGAGGCGCAGAATAATGACTTGTTTTGGTCTGTCCATAACGTGGTAGTCATCTTGAGCAGGATTTTGTGGCTTTCTGACTGATTTGATCATTCTTTTCTTTTGGTGGTATGTAACGGTCACATCAGGCTGTACTTCTTTGGCTCATTCCTTAGCCAATTTATCAGCTCTGTCGTTTCCGGGTACTCCACAGTAGGATGGTATCCACTGTATGGTGACCTTATGCTGACTGCTAAGTTCAGAAAGTAGTGTAGTGTCCTTAGTACTGGCAATTTCCCAGACAGGAGCGCATCGAGTACTAATTTTGCATCTGTCAGTAGCACCACAGGTTGTGTACCATTGCTGGTATTTATTAATTTCTCTGTTGCTATCTTGATTGCCTCAATTTCAGCATCATAGTTATGGCAGTACTTTCCTGTCGGTACTCTGGCTGTGTCCCTAGTATTATTTGGGTATCCTATGTACACTCCCGCTCCTCCATTTCGAACAGCATTTTGTGCCGACCCATCTGTGTAGGCTCGGATCCAGAGGTCCTGTGAGTATTCTTCATCAAGGAAGCTGAGAGTGGCTGTTCTGCGCTGCACACTGTTTTGTTCTTCCTTGTCAAATGTTCCTCTCACTTTTGTCTGGATTTGTAATGATAGTCTATACTCATCTTTCCATGGAGTTCGCTCTGGAATAGTTGTTAGGGGGATACCAACTGTGGGCAAATCGGTGGTTTCTCTGCAGAGTCGTTTGGCCTGGTGGATAAAACTACTTCTTTTCAACGGTCCCATAGCTAGGTTTTCAAATTTGTTCTTCATAGGGTGGCCTGGCAAGCTGAGGAACCTTTCTGCTTGTGTTAGCGTTTTCGTATCTCTGCGCTCACTCAGTGCTTGTGTCCTCCCCATCTTCTCCATTTCCACTATAGGGGTTGATCTCATCCCTCCTGTGGTGACTCTAAGTGCTTGATTTTGCACTTTGTCCAGCTCTTGTAGTGTGGTTTTTGATGCCGAACACCACGCAGTTGACCCGTATTCCAGGTGAGGTCGTATGCTCTGTTGATAAACTGTGCTAAGTATTTTCCCACTGGCCCCCCATGTGGTTCCACTTAGCTTTCTCGGGATGGCTATTTTCCTTCTGGCTTTTGCTACTGCTTTGTTGATGTGCTTTCTCCATGTCAGCCTGCCATCAAATGTTACTCCAAGGTATGTTGGTTCTTTATCTTCTCTTAGGGGTGTTTCATTTATCTGGATGATCCCTGCCTTTTGCGTGATTGCGTGGCATCCTGATTTCTGTGGTACACCTCTTGGCTGGTTGCCTCCGTCTTCAGCACCTTTCTTTGCTAGAACAAACTGTGGTCTCACTCGAGTGTAGATGTGTACGCGCGCACACACGTGTCTGCGCATGCATGTACGTGCATACACATCTAGAGCATACTGGTTATTTTCCGGCGCCAGAAACTCGCCGTCGCCCCTTCTCCTGTTAGTTTAAACAGTTCCGCCACATGAAGGCCAGGAGTTGGACTTTTGTTGCATAGGTTATGTATTCACGAGCCATTGGGGTATTTAAGCAATGTTGGGCGCTCACCCCAACACTGCGCTCCGGCTACATGCAGCAACATTTGGAACCAACATAATTATCAATCAAGGCATTACTATCGTATCATGTTATTACGATCTTTTAACTGATTAAACTAAGCTCTAAGCAACTAGGGAAATTCATGCGCAGTTGAATTGCATGATTTAATATTATATGTTGGAAGATATCAACATTAATGGGAAAGATTTAAATATAATAAAGAATATTTACTGGAACCAAGTAGCAGCAATTAAAATGGGAAATAAAGAGGGAAGTTACGAACAGATAAAGCTAGGAGTACGACAGGGGTGTGTCTTGTCATCGGATCTCTTCTACCTATATATAGCGAAGTAATATAAAAGAGACGCCAGGAATACTAATCGGTCGGAGGTTATAATATAAATACGAAGTGATTATTACCAAACGTTAAGAAGTCAGTAACGAAGTGATGATTACCAAACGTTTGGTAATAAAATCTCGCATTATTCCCAAACGGCTGGTCACGTGATTATTCGCGGACACGTGACGTAGGTTTGACTACATTATTAATGTTTGTGGAAATGTTATTGTGTTTTCGGTGGTGTAGTGGCTAGTGTTTCCGCCTGCTACGGTGGAGACTGGGGTTCAACTATATGCTGGCAATTTTTGTTTTTAAATGTTTAATAAACAAAATATTACTACAATATAGTACAATACTACAATAAACTACAATATAGAACTGAGAAACTCGACGCTTGAACAAGAATCGCCATGGCAAAAGTAGCCTTTAGCAAGATGAAAAACATACTGACCAATAAAAAGATGTTAATTGAAACGAGAAAAAGAGTGTTGAGGTGCTACATAGAACCTGTACTTTTGTATGGATGTGAAACTTGGACAATGTGCAGTCAAGCTGAAAAACATCTGATGGCTGTAGAAAAGTGGTTTCTGAGGAAAATGCAAAGAATACCATGGACAGACAGAAAAACCAATGAACAAGTCCTTCAAGAAACAAATGTAGATCTTAAACTGATTATAGACATTAGATGTAGACAGTCAACATTTTTTTGGGCATGTTATGAGAAGAATTGGAGAACTTGGTGACAACTGGCAAGACTGAAGGGAACAGACCAAGGGGAGGGCCTAGACGTAAATACCTGGGCGAGATTGGCAGAGGATTGCGTCGCGCTGGTTACTTACGGGGGTATGTGAGCCGGTCGTTCAGAAAGCAATGGCAAACTACTGGACGTAAAACTTGCTGCAACAGCAACAGTAGCTGAAAAATGCTGGTATTGACTGCAATGTCCTAAAAAAAAAAAAAGTACTCAACAAATAATTTAACACTGTGTGAACTTTGTCACCTTTGAACCCTCACTTCGGAGTTCATAAAAACAAAGGTTGCAGTGTCATCTACAGGCTTACTTTCATCTTATGCGTACGCAAATTCAACGTTAAGAGTAAGTAACGTGTCTAGGCATTAACTGAAATATGAACATTAAAGTTTTATGGAACAAATGAATGTATGTAGTTGAAATTCAAAACGAGCTTGAAAACAAAAGACAGACTAGCAGACGGCGGTAGTAAACGTCACTTGACCAGCCGTTTTGGGACTAATGTACAGAATTATTACCAAACTTTTGGTAATAAAATCTCTCATTATTACCAAACGTTTGGTAATAAAGTCTTTAATAAAGTGTGCTTCAAACCAGTCGGCTGACTTTGGTTGATACTTGCCAAATGTTGATAGTGCTGTGGTATAGATGGTGTCGCGCAAATGACTCCATCTCTCGGTGGCAGTTCCATTTGTGGGGCTCGGCAGAGCCTCCGCCATAGCCTGGGTGAATTTAATGACCTCTTTGTTTCGGGTGCCGCTGGTGTCGATGCGTGGTCTTCTTTCTGTTCTGTAGATTCTCTTATGCTTTATCTTCGCCTTGCTGGAAACGAGTGAATGATCGGTGTCGCGGTCAGCACTATGATAGCTGTGAGTCAGCCGTACATTACGGAGATTGTTGCGTTTAGTGAGCACCAGGTCGAGTTGGTACCAGTTCTTTGATCTGGGGTCCCTCCATGACACCTAACATGTTAATATAATATTCATGTTTTCTCATTTCTTTCTTAATGTTATTAAAGTGTGGGATCTCATCTCATCTAATCGTGTTCCTCTTGTACCTTGCGGTGTCGAGGTGACGTATAAATCGCGGGAGAGTGTCCGCTTATGGGCTTCACGTATCGATATTCCCACGGACTCTGTTATTCACTGCTTCCATCGTTTGCGTGGTCGGCCTCTTCCTCTGCTTCCATCTGGTCTGTACATCATTGCTTGTTGTGGTACACTGGTAACCTACTTGCATGGCCAAACCATGTGACGTGTTGCCTTCTAATAAAATCTAGCGCAGCTATAACCCCCACGTTAGTCCTGATTTCTTCATTTCTGATCTTATCTCTTCTTGATACGTTGAGTATTCTTCTCAGGAATCTCATTTCTTTTGTGATTTTCTTTTCTCTTTTTCTGTCATTGTCCAGGTTTGGCATTGGTAACATAGAGTTGGTGGGAACATTGTGTTGTAAAGTGCTTTCTTAGTAGTTAGTGATACATGTTTGTTCTTTAGTATTGGTGCCATTTGTCCAATGGGTTGGTTTGCCTTATTGCATCTTTTTTTTCGATCTCGTCTTCTGATTTGCCATTTGATGATATAACACTTCCTAAGTACGTGAACCTCTTTACTTGTCTCAAGGGGTGATCGTTTAGGTGAATTGTTGTTGTTGTTTTTTCTTCCTCTTTAGTTATAGTCATTACCTCTGTTTTATTTATACAAATTTTCATGTTATGTTCCCTATACCAGTGCTTCCCAAAGTGGTGGTCCGCGAGCCCTTCTTTGCCGGTCCACAACGTGAGTTGAGAAAAGTAAGATGTTGTATCGTTTTTCAAGATATATTTTATTTTTATTTTATATATCGGTGTTCATTACTGTCGGTGTATACGAGTATATACACCTTTACAAGAAGATCTAAATGTAGTGTTGACATTTGAAACATTTTTTTTTATTTGTAAGCCTCTAAATAATTTTACTCATGAAAATGAGACCACTATTAAATAAATCACCATCATCCAATAAATAATATTATGGAGCAGTATTTAGCGTACCGGGACAATACCCACAATTACGTTAAATCTTATATTTATATTAAAATGTATATTGAGGTCATATAAAATTCCAGAATACAAGGAGACAATTTTTGAATATTTTTTTTTAACGGCACGGGTCCCAGGTGCAAAAGGAAAATTGTATGTCGGTCCGCGAAAGTGAAAAGTTTGGGAAGAACTGCAATGTACATTTCGTTTAGACTATTCATGTGGTCTTGTAATTCAGCTTCTGATTTTGCTATTAGTGCTTAATCCTCCCCAAACAGGAGTTTTCTTGTGGTGTAATTTGCAGATAGTTCTTCTTCTGTGTTCTCGTCATACGGTGTTCTTGCGGTAAATGTTTGGCTTGACATTGCTTTGACATACGTTGTCTATATATGTTATGAACAATAGAAGAGACAGGAGAGGGATGTGTGTGGTTAAATTCCTATACACTTTATGTGGCCGTAGGTGGCCAGTAAAAAAATGTTCTCCCCCCATGTAGGGGGAATACAAAGTCTTAAGTTATGAACTTACAATATAAGTATACAAATAATGTTTAAGATAAAAATTTACAACCCAAACGTTGGTTTTAAAATGTAAATATGTGAAAATTAAAAATATTCTCTATAAGAAATCTAAATGTAATATACTTGTCATTACAAGTTTTTCTTATATTTTAAATGGTTAATTTATACTTCAAAAGGGTAGACGGTTATAATTGAGTTTTATTATTATCGCTATAATAAAATTTATTTTCTCTCTTCTTTAAGTAGTCTCCCTTGGAACAATATTAGATGTTTATGTCCCTTACTTAAAAGAAAGGATTGTTTAAAAGTCGACAGGCTGGACTTCATTGTACTGAGTTTTTATAGCATTTGGCTCAGTCTCTTTCCGCAACTCGGAAAACGTGGCACAAAGCACGATCTCCATAGCTCTGGCGACGACACACAGGATTCTCTTGAAAGATTCACTCGTGAACCGAAGGTTCGCGGCCCGGAATCGAACCCAAAACCTTCGGAGCCCGGGTCAAATGGCTTGACCACTTCGCCACGTAGTCTCCCGAAATGTACCCTACTTTTTTCTTATCTAAGTGTTTTTCTTTTAGATATTTTGTAATTCCTCAGAATGCTTGAACATAATTATCTTCTTCTTTCGTTCGCTTGAAATATGTCTATAACATAACTGCAATGCTGTCTCTTGTATGAATTGAACTGTCTTTTTCAGTTCACACAGTGGTCCATAGAGTTTATATTCCACTGTCGTCTCTCTAGGCCAGAAGGTTTACTAGATATGTTATATGTTGAGCAGTCTTGGATTATGTGCTCTGCTGTCTGCTAGGCCAATCCACATGTGCACATGGTTGTTTCACCAATCTTGAATTTTGTATACATGTGGTTGCGTAATCTATTGTGTCCCGTTCTGAGGTGCAGAATAATGACTTCTTCTGGTCTGTCCATAACGTGGTAGTCATCTTGAGCAGGATTTTGTGGCTTACTGACTGATTTGATCATTCTTTTCTTTGGTGGTATGTAACGGGCACATCAGGCTGTTCTTCTTTGGCTCATTCCTTAGCCAATTGATCAGCTCTGTCGTTTCCGGGTACTCCACAGTAGGATGGTATCCACTGTATGGTGACCTTATGCTGACTGCTAAGTTCAGAAAGTAGTGTTGTGTCCTTGGTACTGGCAATTTCCCAGACAAAAGCGCCTCAAGTACTGATGGTTCATCTGTCAGTAGCACCACGGGTTGTGTACCATTGCTGGTATTTATTAATTTCTCTGTTGCTATCTTGATTGCCTCAATTTCAGCATCATAGTTATGGCAGTACTTTACTGTCGGTACTCTGGCTGTGTCCCTAGTATTATTTGGGTATCCTATGTACACTCCCGCTCCTCCATTTCGAACAGAATTTTGTGCCGACCCATCTGTGTAGGCTCGGATCCAGAGGTCCTGTGAGTATTCTTCATCAAGGAAGCTGAGAGTGACTGTTCTGCGCTGCACACTGTTCTGTTCTTCCTTGTCAAATATTCCTCTCACTTTTGTCTGGATTTGTAATGATAGTCTATGCTCATCTGTCCATGGAGTTCGCTCTGGAATAGTTGTTAGGGGGATACCAACTGTAGGCAAATCGGTGGTTTCTCTGCAGAGTCGTTTGTCCTGGTGGATAAAACTACTTCTTTTCAACCACCCCATAGCTAGGTTTTCAAATGTGTTCTTCATAGGGTGGCCTGGCAAGCTGAGAAACTTTTCTGCTTGTATTAGCGTTTTCGTATCTCTGCGCTCACTCAGTGCTTGTGTCCTCCCCATCTTCTCCATTTCCACTATAGGGGTTGATCTCATCCCTCCTGTGGTGACTCTAAGTGCTTGATTTTGCGTCTTGTCAAGCTCTTGTAGTGTGGTTTTTTATGCTGAACACCACGCAGTTGACCCATATTCCAGATGTGGTCGTATGCTCTGTTGGTAAACTTTGTTAAGTATTTTTCCACTGGCTCCCCATGTGGTTCCACTTAGCATTCTCAGGATGGCTATTTTCCTTCTGGCTTTTGCTACTGCTTTGTTGATGTGCTTTCTCCATGTCAGCCTGCCATCAAATATTACTCCAAGGTATGTTGGTTCTTTATCCTCTCTTAGGGGTGTTCCATTTATCTGGATGATCCCTGCCTTTTGTTTTGAAGAGAGGGTAAATAGAGTGGTGCTGCACTTGTCAGTGTTTATGCTGAAATACCATCTATTTGCCCATGCAGCAAATGTATCTACAGCTCTTTGTAGCAATTTGGTGGCCACTGATGCATGTTCATTTGTGCTCCATAAAACCAGGTCATCGGCGTACATTGCCGCTTTAATTCCATGCGGTAGATTAGCAACAAGATCATTGATGAAGATTAGAAAAAGTGTGGTGGACAAGACTCCGCCCTGGGGAACACCGTGATGCAGTAGCACTTTCTTGCTCTTGAGTCCGTCTATCTGTACTCGCGCTCTTCTGTTGTGCAAGTATGCTTTCACCCATTTGTACATTCTTCCATTGACTTTGCAGTTTCTCAGTTTCTTCATCAGACCTTCTTTCCAGACTTTGCCAAAGGCTTTCTTCAGATCTATCCATGCCGCAAGCACCAGCTTCTTCTCTTGGAATGCATCCTCAATTTATTGAGAGAGGTAGGTTGTCTGATCTTCCGTAGAGTAGCACTGCCTAAAGCCAGCCTGCTGTGGCACAAGGATGTTTTCACTTTCAATGTTCCACTGCAGTCTGTGATTAACGATACTCTCCAGTGTTTTGCAGAGACAGCTGGTGAGGCTAACTGGTCTGTAGCTAAAGGCAATGGAACCATCTTTCCCTGATTTTAGTAAGGGTATCATGATTGCTTCTCTCCAGGCTTGTGGAACTCTGCCTAAGGTCCAGCTGTTATTGAAGATCTGCAACAGCTTTGCTTTGGCCTCTGTTCCTAGGTTCCTGATCATTTCATTGGAGATACCATCAGCTCCTGGTGACTTTCTCATTTTCAGTTTTGATATGGTTAGCTCCAGTTCGATGATTGTGATGGGTGCCTCCAGAACCTCATGTACTATTTGCTTATGTCCTGTATGTTATCGTTTCTCTCGAATCTCTTGCTGTTTCTCTGGACTAATTTTGATATTGTTATCTTGTGCGAATGAGTCCGCAAAATGGTCAGCTGCATGCTTTCTTGTTAAGATGATTCCATCTTTATGTAGTGCAATTTTTGAGTTTCTCCCTGTGCCCTCATCCTTAAGTTGTTTTATTAGCTTCCGCAATTTTCTTGTGTCTCTTTCAAAGTTCAGAGATTCCGTTTTCTCCTGCCAGCTTTTCCGTCTAGCCTGCAGCTTGGCCCTTTGAAATTTGGCTTCAAGTGTTCCAGTTCACTACTCCAGTAGAGTTTGTATTGTTTACGGGCTCCTCTTGGTACTGTTTCTCGCGCTGCCTGTAGCATGCATTTCCCAAACTCTCCAACTACTTTATTTATGTCTTTCTCAGTGTTCAGGTTTCTAGCCAGTATGCTGGTGCGATTCTTGTACATTGCCCAGTCTTCTTTCTTGTAGTTCCACCTCGAGAGGGTGCTGCTTTCACTTACAAGCTCATTTTCTACGGTTAGAAAGACTGGCCGATGGTCACTGCCACCAAGTTGTTTTAAAACAATACGTGTAATGTTCCACTCCAGGTCTGGTGAATGAAAAGCCAGGTCAGGTGTAGTTGTAGTGTGCCATGATCTCGAGTAGAAAGTATGTGGGTCGGATGGCTTGTTAATCAAGATTAATCTATTCTCATCCTGCCAGTCTTTCAGTCTCTCTCCTCTCTGGTCCATGTGATCATAGCCCCAGCTCTGCGAGTGGCTGTTAAAATCGCCACACACAATCATTTTTTCTTTTAAAGGTAGTGTGTCCAGTGCCCGTGAGCGGTCACTTGGACAGTAGTAATTGATCAGATGTAGGTCTGTATTACCTGTCTTAAGTTTAAGTGTCTGATACTCAACCCCTTCCATGTAGACTTCGATTTGGGAAGCAATGATGTTATTTTTTACAAGTGTCAGTATCCCACCTTTTCGCCTGTCCTTTAGGTCAGATCGGTAACACTGGTAGCCTCTGATTTTGAAGGCTATATATATATTTTCGTTGGGGTGAGTTTCTTGCAAATAACATATGCTTACTTTTTCTAGGTCCAAGATGTTTTCTAATTCTATTTTTTTTTAGTTGCCGAATCCCTCAGCATTCCAGTGCATTGTTTTAAGTATTCGTTTAGTATGGCCAGTCGTCCTATTCGCATGTCCCCCGGCTCCACAGGACATCTGAGAAGGACCTCCAGTAGATGTGGTTGGACCCTTTCGAGACATAGGGCCCGGCACTGCACCTGCCTGGGGGTCCAAAGCAGGGCGAGCACCATAACATTTAGCAGTAGTCGACATATTCCATTTTGCGTGATTGCGTGGCATCCTGATTTCTGTGGTGCGCCTCTTGGCTGGTTGCCTCCGTCTTCAGCACCTTTCTTTGCTAGAGCATACTGTGGTCTCACTCGAGTGTAGATGTGTACGCGCATACACACGTGTCTGCGCATGCATGTACGTGCATACACATCTAGAGCATACTGGTTATTTTCCAGCGCCAGAAACTCGCCGTCGCCCCTTCTCCTGTTAGTTTAAACAGTTCCGCCACACGAAGGCCAGGAGTTGGACTTTTGTTGCATAGGTTATGTATTCATGAGCCATTGGGGTATTTAAACAATGTTGGGCGCTCACCCCAACACTGCGCTCCGGCTACATACAGCAACATTTGGAATCAACATAATTATCAATCAAGGCATTACTATAGTATCATGTTATTACGATCTTTTAACTGATTAAACTAAGCTCTAAGCAACTAGGGAAATTCATGCGCAGTTGAATTGCATGATTTAATATTATATGTTGGAAGATATCAACATTAATGGGAAAGATTTAAGTATAATAAAGAATATTTACTGGAACCAAGTAGCAGCAATTAAAATGGGAAATAAAGAGGGAAGTTACGAACAGATAAAGCTAGGAGTACGAAAGGGGTGTCTTGTCATCGGATCTCTTCTACCTATATATAGCGAAGTAATATCAAAGAGACGCCAGGAATTCCGATTCCGATTCCATTTCAAAAACAAAAATTCCAAATTCGTCCTCGTCTAACCTGCTTCATCAGCTGTGGTTGTAATTGAGGATCGTGGTTTTTGTGGGTTTATTTACCCTAATTCTTGTCTTGTGAGTCCTTTCTCGGACTGGTTATGCATCGTTTGTGTCTGTGACGTCAGCAGTGGTCGGCGGCTATCCTTTGTGCTCTTCTGTTGTTGTGGTTTTCTTTGTTTGTGTAGGCTCCTGGCTCGTCTGGCTGCAGTCCTTATAAGGACTTTTCGTAATCCCCCTCCAGCTGGGGGATCGGTCCGTGGCTGTCCTTTGTGCATGTTTCATCTTGTTTTCTTTGGTGGTGCAGGCTCCTGGCTTTAATGGTTGCAGTCCTTAAAAGGACTTTTTATTTGGTCTTTTTGTCTCCTTTATTGTGTATTTTCTGTAGGAGCTTATCGACGTTTTCATTTTCCTCCTTGTGCCTGTTTTCACTGTTGCGTTTGCGATACTGCTGCCTAAAGTTTTCTTCCTCCGTAGTCAGCCATGGGACGATTTTACCGTCATCTATATAGTACTCGAAGTCGTTCTCACGGTCGTAGAGTACTACTGGGTATACCATCGGTTTCCCCCGGAGTTTCTTAGGCTTCTTCTTTTCTTTTTCTTCCCAGCGCCTTCTGAATTCCTCGCGCTTGAGTTCCTCCTTGTCGACTGGGTATTCTGTGCCTCCTTCAGAGATCCGACGGTATAGTAGTTCCCTCTTGGGCGTTGTGGTTGGGCTGCTGGCTTCAGCTTGCGGTTCAGGCTCGGTCTCTTAGTTTTCTTCTTGCTGTTTCTCTGTGAGTTCTTGTGTGGCTTCTGTTAATTTGTTTTGAAAGAGTCCCATTTCAGCTCTATGCAATTCTCTTTCGGTCTTGATCATTTGTAGGATTTCTTCGTTCTCCTTCTTCATCTCAGCCATGCGCTGAATCTCTTGTTTGATGTCGAGTTGGATTTCTTTCATGTCGGCCAGCAGCTTCTCATTATCGCTGGTCGGAGACGTCGTCAGCAGTGCCTTGACTTGCTTCTTCAACTCGTCTATCTGCTTTTGAAGTTGATCTCTTTCAGCTTGCGCTATACCCGTGGCTGTCTCGCCCCTCTGCATTGCTTCCTTGAATGGTGTCTTTGTGATGATGGCGATCTTTAAGACGTCTCTGTGTCTCTGCAGGTACGGACAGCCCAGGTATCTTGCACCGTGTTTGCCCAGACAGTTGGCGCACTTTCTTCTGTTGTTAGGAGCTCGGAAGTCCGTGTCCAGCTTGGCCAGCGGACACTCCTTGAAGGCGTGGTGATCGGCGCAGTATCGACAGATTTCCGTCTTACTGCGACACGTTGCTCTGCTGTGGCCGGCCCTCTGGCATTTTGAACATTGCGTAATTCTTGGTATGAATCTCTCTGGTTGCTGCAGTCTCTTGTTGAGTGATGCTGTGGTCGGCATTTCGCTGCCCTCCGATGTCACCACTGCCAGGGTTGTAGGTATCTTGGAGTAAGTGAGAAGCCGCTCCGCCTTCAAGACTCGGATGTGAAGATTCTCTTCACGTAGCTGCTTCAGGATTTCTTCATCTGTCAGCTCCACCGGAATCCGCTTGACAACCCATCGGACTGTTTTTGAGTCGGTGTTTCCGACTCTGGTGTCTTTCTCCTCCTTCTTCTCTGCTGTCTTGGTTCTTGACTGTGTTGGGCTGTCAATCTTCTCCCTCGTAGTAGCTTCAGTAATGGCTGTAGTATCAGGCTCTTTGATGCAGCTAGCAGGTGGGCTCTCAACGTTCTTCTTCTTGTTGTCGGCTCCCACGCTGCACATCTTGGCAACAGCGTGTTTCTTGTTGGATTTTCAACGTGACATTTTCCCGCTGATCAGGCTTCTTGACAGAATAATGCGACTTGACTTGTTAGCGCTCGCAGTGCGAATGACGACGACGCCAGGAATACTAATCGGTCGGAGGTTATAATATAAATACGAAGTGATTATTACCAAACGTTAAGAAGTCAGTAACGAAGTGATGATTACCACACGTTTGGTAATAAAATCTCGCATTATTCTTAAACGGCTGGTCACGTGATTATTCGCGGTCACGTGACGTAGGTTTGACTACATTATTAATGTTTGTGGAAATGTTATTGTGTTTTCGGTGGTGTAGTGGCTAGTGTTTCCGCCTGCTGCGGTAGAGAATGGGGTTGAACTATCCGCCGGCATGTTTTTTTTTTTTTTATGTTTAATAAACAAAATATTACTACAATATAGTACAATACTACAATAAACTACAATATAGAACTGAGAAACTCGACGCTTGAACAAGAATCGCCTTGGCAAAAGTAGCCTTTAGCAAGATGAAAAACATACTGACCAATAACAAGATGTCAATTGAAACGAGAAAAAGAGTGTTGAGATGCTGCATAGAACCTGTACTTTTATATGGATGTGAAACTTGGACAATGTGCAGTCAAGCTGAAAAACATCTGATGGCTGTAGAAAAGTGGTTTCTGAGGAAAATGCAAAGAATACCATGGACAGACAGAAAAACCAATGAACAAGTCCTTCAAGAAACAAATGTAGATCGTAAACTGATTATAGACATTAGACGTAGACAGTCAACATTTTTTGGGCATGTTATGAGAAGAATTGGAGAACTTGGTGACAACTGGCAAGATTGAAGGGAACAGACCAAGGGGAAGGCCTAGACGTAAATACCTGGGCGAGATTGGCAGCGGATTGCGTCGCGCTGGTTACTTACGGGGGTATGTGAGCAGGTTGTTCAGAAAGCAATGGCAAACTACTGGACGTAAAACTTGCTGCAACAGCAACAGCAGCTGAAAAATGCTGGTATTAACTTTTTTGTTGCGTACCCTTACGGGACGTTGCAATCAACACCAGCATTTTCAGCTGTTGTTGATGTACTAGGCAAGTGTTACGTTCAGTAGTTTGCCATTGCTTTCTGAACGACCGGCCCCTATACCTTTTTCGAAAAAACCAGCACCGCCGTGTTTCGAACCCGGGTATACGGGCTCACAAACCGCGTTCGCAAGCCCTTAGCCACGGAGACCGGTATTGACTGCAATATCCTTAAAAAAAAAAAAAAGAGTACTCAACAAATAATTTAACACTGTGTGAACTTTGTCACCTTTGAACCCTCACTTCGGAGTTCATAAAAACAAATGTTGCAGTGTCGTCTACAGGCTTACTTTCATCTCATGCGTACGCAAATTCAACGTTAAGAGGTAAATAACGTGTCTAGGCATTAACTGAGATATGAACATTAAAGTTTTATGGAACAAACTAATGTATGTAGTTGAAATTCAAAAAGAGCTTGAAAACAAAAGACAGACTAGCAGACGGCGGTAGTAAACGTCACTTGACCAGCCGTTTGGGAATAATGTACGGAATTATTACCAAACTTTTGGTAATAAAATCTCTCATTATTACCAAACGTTTGGTTAAATAAAAAAAAAAAGTCTCTAATAAAGTGTGCTTCAAAACAGTCGGCTGACTTTGGTTGATATTTGCCAAATGTTGATAGTGCTGTGGTATAGATGGTGTCGCGCAAATGACTCCATCTCTCGGTGGCAGTTCCATTTGTGGGGCTAGGCAGAGCCTCCGCCATAGCCTAGGTGAATTTAATTACCTCTTTGTTTCGGGTGCCGCTGGTGTCGATGCGTGGTCTTCTTTCTGTTCTGTAGATTCTCTTATGCCGGCTTCGTGGCTTATAGGTTATGACTTTTCTCCGTAATCTCGTATACTCTCGTCGGTAACGTGATGACGATGAGAATCAGCAGTGGTTCGAATCGCATCGGTAACTTACGGGGTATGTGAGCCGGCCGCTCAGAAAGCAATGGCAAACTACTGAGCGTAATCTTGCCAAGAAATCAACACACAGCTGAAAGATGCTGGTGTTGACAGCGATGTCCTGTAAAAGGATATGCAAAATAAAAAAATGATTCTCTTATGCTTTATCTTCACCTTGTTGGAAACGAGTGAATGATCGGTGTCGCGGTTAGCACTATGATAGCTGTGAGTCAGCTGTACATTACGGAGATTGTTGCGTTTAGTGAGCACCAGGTCGAGTTGGTGCCAGTTCTTTGATCTGGGGTCCATTCATGACACCTAACATATTAATATTCAGTTTTCTCATTTCTTTCTTAATGTTATTAAAGTGTGGGATCTCATCTCATCTAATCGTGTTCCTCTTGTACCTTGCGGTTTCGAGGTGACGTATAAATCGCGGGAGAGTGTCCGCTTATGGGCTTCTCGTATCGATATTCCCACGGACTCTGTTATTCACTGCGTCCATCGTTTGCGTGGTCGGCCTCTTCCTCTGCTTCCATCTGGTCTGTACATCATTGCTTGTTGTGGTATGCTGTTAGTTGGTAACCTACTTGCATGGCCAAACCATTTGACTTGTTGCCTTCTAATATAATCTAGCGCAGCTATAACCCCCACGTTAGTCCTGATTTCTTCATTTCTGATCTTATCTCTTCTTGATACATTGAGTATTTTTCTCAGGAATCTCATTTCTTTTGTGATTTTCTTTTCTCTTTTTCTGTCATTGTCCAGGTTTCTTCTTCTTCTTCTTCGTTCATCCGGATTTTTTTTTCGGATGTGACTGCGTTGTGCCTGTTTACAGCAGAGCTGCGTCCTTGCGCCGTTAGGCCGACACATCCGACTTCTGCGGGCATTTGTTGACCGGGTTAACCTTCCCGGGGGTTTCTTAGGACGTTTGACTCTCACTGTTGTGGTGTTATCCCCCATCCTAGCTGGCCCATATAGAACAGCCAAAGACATCCTGGTCAACCCTCAAGGGAAGGCAGGGGCAGACCATGGGCATTCCCCGCCATCCAAGGAGGCTTCCATACTTGCAGAGCCATCACATAGCGCTCTGGTACTGGGCTCACCCAAGGAATCGTCACGTCCTGCACATGGCTGCTTAGCCTCACTTCCGTATATTGGGCCTTCCGTTCACCATAGGCTGTTCCTCCGGAAACCAGAAGAATGCAGTCTGCAGATGACATCCACACAGTGAGCTTTCGATTAAGACTTTCCACATAATGGATTTGCTATCCAAGCAATATTCCATTTCGTGCCACTAGGTCACTTTTTCCACCATTTACGAAGCCCACACAGTGAGCTTTTGATTCGGACTTTCCACGTAATGGATGTGCTATCCAAGCAATATTCCATTTCATGCCTCTGGGACGCTTTTGTAACCGACATACCTGTGGTATGAAGTGTGGCAGTCTAAATACATCTTCATGCACCTTTAGATGTTAACCTGAATGTAGTTAAATGAAGCTGTAGTCAACTTGAGCTTGTTGATATCTCCATAGAGCTTGTCCTCAAATGAAGCAGGCGTGGGCCAAAATATCTTTCTCTGTTCTGCATATATTGGGCACTCCTGCAGCAAATGTTTAGCTGTCATTTTACCAGTTCCACAATTACATTTATCGGTATCTCCTATCTTTAGTTTATTGAACAAGTGGTCCCCTCTGCCGTGCGTCCACCTTGACGAGGTAGAGGGGCTTGCGCGTTCCAATGACCCCAAGAGCTATGCCGACGGTAGCACAGCTACTGGTAGGGTCACCCATGTCGGACAGGTCAAGGGAGAGGGACCAGACGAAGAGACGTACAAACCTGCTGCCTTGTAGGTAGACTGGGGACAGTCAAAGGCTAGGGAAAGCATCCCGAACACATGCTTGTCGAAATCGGATGTTACTGAGCCACAGGCTTGACAAAGAAGTGCAACGTAACTTTATCATTTCATGATGCCACAGATGAAAATTAATCGTTATGGTGCTAATCCCGTGAAGTCCCATCAGGCGGTGATAGTGCCGGGCCCCCTGCCTCGAGGGGGTCCACCCATGACTACTGGTGGTCACCTTCCCCTGTGCTGTGGAGTCAAGGCACAGAGGAGTAGGTTAAGAGCTATTGACCAAACACCCCGGACATTCAACATACTACAATGGAATGCAGAAGGAGTCTATAACAAGAAAGCCTCCCTAACACAGCGTCTTCATAAATATAGAATAGATGTGGCATGCTTTCAAGAAACACACCTCAACGCCAATCGCACATTTTCATTCGAGGGATATCAGGCCACACGTTTCGACCGCGAAGGACACAAATGAGGCGTTGTAATACTTACACGAAATACAATACCCTGCAGCGAAGTATCTGTGATCTCTGACAACCAAACGGAAATTATAGGTGTTGATATAGTGATAAAGGACGTGAAAATAAGAATGTACAATCTGTATAGCCCGGCAGATAAGGATCTTAGACTCTCAAACATGGAAATAACTGACACAAATTGCATTGTTGTCGGAGACTTTAATAGCCGTTCAGAAAGATGGGGATACCCAGATACTGACAAAAGAGGAGATGAAGTGGAGGACTGGGAAATAGACTCAAATCTCCATCTACTCAACAAAGCGGATGATACACCGAGCTTCTACTCCAGAAGATGGATTACCACTTCTACTCCAGACTTAGCTTTCTGCACAGGAGACATCCTCCACAAAATCGATCGCCATGTGCTGGACCAATTAGCAGGTAGTGACCACAGACCAATCAAGCTTGTAATAAATATGGAGTTTGTTCCACGGGAGCAAAAGCCTTTGCCCCGTTGGAATTACAAACGAGCAGATTGGGACAGATTTGCCATACTAACAGACAAATATTGTGAAAACATAAATACACGATATGGAAACATGAAGCAAATGGTGGAAAGTCTAAACAGAGCAATAATACAGGCGGCCACTGAGTCTATTCCAAGAGGAGTGAGGAAAAATTACAAACCATACTGGACTGAAGAACTACAAATTTTGGAGGACAAAGTTGAAGATGCTAGGAAGACCGCAGAGAGAGAACAAACAACTGAAGCGAACATCTCTCTCAAAACCATCTCAGCAAAATATAAAAGAACAGTAAATCAAACAACAAGAGATTGTTGGAGGAAAAAAACAGAAAACCTGAATTTTGACAGGGATGGAAACAAACTATGGAAACTAGTGAAAGCCATGAACAATGAAGGACCTAGAAACAAACAAATAACAATTAAACAAGGAAATGCCTTGCTTACAGGAAAAAAGGCTGTAAATGTACTAATGGAACACTATGCCAGTGCAAACCACATTGATATTACAACTAAACAGAAGAAAGCAATCAAAGATAATCAGATACATCATAGATATACAGAGACAGCAGCAGAATATATGATGGCAAATCTAACAATGGAAGAAATGGAACAGGCAATGAATACCCTAAAAAAGAAGACATCACCAGGAAAGGATGGAATCACAAATGAAATGCTAATAGGACTAGGCACTAAGGCAAAAAAGAAACTGCTAGCAGTCCTAAATTACAGCTGGAAGAGGGGAATAGTCCCACAGGCATGGAAGGAAGCTATACTAATACCAGTCCCCCCTCTGCCGTGCGTCCACCTTGACGAGGTAGAGGGGCTTGAGCGTTCCAATGACCCCAAGAGCTATGCCGACGGTAGCACAGCTACTGGTAGGGTCACCCATGTCGGACAGGTCAAGGGAGAGGGACCAGACGAAGTGACGCACAAACCTGCTGCCTTGTAGGTAGACTGGGGACAGTCAAAGGCTAGGGAAAGCATCCCGAACAAATGCTTGTCGAAATCGGATGTACTGAGCCACAGGCTTGACAAAGAAGTGCAACGTAACTTTATCATTTCATGATGCCACAGATGAAAGTTAATCGATATGGTGCTAATCCCGTGAAGTCCCATCAGGCGGTGATAGTGCCGGGCCCCCTGCCTCGAGGGGGTCCACCCATGACTACTGGTGGTCACCTTCCCCTGTGCTGTGGAGTCAAGGCACAGAGGAGTAGGTTAAGAGCTATTGACCAAACACCCCGGACACTCAACATACTACAATGGAATGCAGAAGGAGTTTATAACAAGAAAGCCTCCCTAACACAGCGTCTTCATAAAGATAGAATAGATGTGGCATGCATTCAAGAGACACACCTCAACGCCAATCGCAAATTTTCAGTCGAGGGATACCAGGCCACACGTTTCGACCGCGAAGGACATAAAGGAGGAGTTGTAATACTTACACGAAATACAATACCTTGCAGCGAAGTATCTGTGATCTCTGACAACCAAACGGAAATTATAGGTGTTGATATAATGATAAAGGACGTGAAAATAAGAATTTACAATCTATATAGCCCGGCAGATAAGGATCTTACACTCTCAAACATGGAAATAACTGACACAAATTGCATTGTTGTCGGAGACTTTAATAGCCGTTCAGAAAGATGGGGATACCCAGATACTGACAAAAGAGGAGATGAAGTGGAGGACTGGGAAATAGACTCAAATCTCCATCTACTTAACAAAGCGGATGACACACCGAGCTTCTACTCCAGAAGATGGATTACCACTTCTACTCCAGACTTAGCTTTCTGCACAGGAGACATCCTCTACAAAATCGATCGCCATGTGCTGGACCAATTAGCAGGTAGTGACCACAGACCAATCAAGCTTGTAATAAATATGGAGTATGTTCCACAGGAGCAAAAGCCTTTGCCCCGTTGGAATTACAAACGAGCAGATTGGGACAGATTTGCCATACTAACAGACAAATATTGTGAAAACGTAAATACACGATATGGCAACATGAAGCAAATGGTGGAAAGTCTAAACAGAGCAATAATACAGGCAGCCACTGAGTCTATTCCAAGAGGAGCAAGGAAAAATTACAAACCATACTGGACTGAAGAACTACAATTTTTGGAGGACAAAGTTGAAGATGCTAGGAAGACCGCAGAGAGAGAACAAACAACTGAAGCGAACATCTCTCTCAAAGCCATCTCAGCAAAATATAAAAGAACAGTAAATCAAACAACAAGAGATTGTTGGAGGAAAAAAACAGAAAACCTGAATTTTGACAGGGATGGAAACAAACTATGGAAACTAGTGAAAGCCATGAACAATGAAGGACCTAGAAACAAACAAATAACAATTAAAGAAGGAAATTCCTTGCTTACAGGAAAAAAGGCTGCAAATGCACTAATGGAACACTATGCCAGTGCAAACCACATTGATATTACAGCCGAACAGAAGAAAGCAATCAAAGATAAACAGATGCATCATACATATACAGAGACAGCAGCAGAATATATGATGGCAAATCTAACAATGGAAGAAATGGAACAGGCAATGAATACCCTAAAAAAGAAGACATCACCAGGAAAGGATGGAATCACAAATGAAATGCTAATAGGACTAGGCACTAAGGCAAAAAAGAAACTACTAGCAGTCCTAAATTACAGCTGGAAGAGGGGAATAGTCCCACAGGCATGGAAGGAAGCTATACTAATACCAGTCCCAAAGAAAGGAAAAGACCTGGAAGAACCAAATGGCTATCGACCTATCAGTCTTCTTAGCTGTGTAGGAAAATTAATGGAACGCATTATCAATGGCAGGCTAACATGGCATCTGGAAGAAAACCAACTCTTAACACCTCACCAAGCAGGATTCAGAAAGTACAGATCTACTGAAGATCAAATAACCTATATAGCTCAGGAAATAGAGGATGCCTTCCAAGAGAAAAAGCACACACTAGCAGTCTGGATAGATTTAGAAAAAGCATTTGATAAAGTATGGAAGGAAGGACTGAAAGTAAAACTGCAAAAAATGCATGTTTGCGGGAAAATGTACAAATGGATCAGCCACTACCTTGAGAACAGAACTGCCAGGACAAAAGTACAAGGACAAACCAGCAAAATGATGCTGTTGGAGCAAGGTGTCCCCCAAGGAGGAGTTCTTTCACCAACATTATTCCTAGCATATATAAACGACATCACGGAAAATTTTCCAGCCAGAGTACACACATCATCCTTTGCAGATGACCTAGCCATATGGACATCTGAAGAATATATTAGTACAGCTAACAGCAGAATACAGCAAGCCCTATTAGCGCTAGAGGACTGGTCAAAATCATGGCTAGTGAAGATAAGTGAGGAGAAAACAACATGCACAGTGTTCTCCCTCTCAACTAAAACTCAGCAACCTAAGCTGGTATTGAATGGGAAAATATTGCGCCATGAAGAAAATCCAAACTATCTAGGAGTCACCTTTGATCGTCGCCTGACATGGAAGACACAGGTTGAGAAAAATCGAACAAGAGCAAGGCAAAGAATGGCAATCATGAAAAAGCTTGCTGGTACAACATGGGGAGCAGATGAGAAAGTTCTCAAGAAGTTATATACTGGGCGGGTGAGGCCAGTACTGGAATATGGCATTGCAGCTTGGGCAACAGCAGCTAAGTCAAACTTTAACAAAATAAGTAGAGTCCAAAATCAAGGAATGCGAATCATAACTGGAAGCCTGAAGACAACGCCTATTAATGAATTAGAAAAGATCACTTGTTTACAACCAATGCAGGATAGAAGAGATAGCAGAGCCCAGCAACAAGCAGAAAAATTTAGAAGATTGACAGACCACCCTATGTACAACAGATTTAATGGTTTTGGAAAGGGAAGACTGAAGCGTAGCAACTTTGTAGAAACTGCAAAACGAAGGATTAGGTCAGATCCTATTCTTAACATATCAACAGTCAAGCCCATACACAATGCACACAAGTTCCCAGCTTGGAGACAGCAGCAACTGCCTGAGATGATAGAAAACATTCCTGGTATTGAGAAAAAGAACACTCAGCATGAAACCGAAAGAAGAGAAATAAACCTAAACTACATAAAAGAACATTACCCAAGCAGGAATTGGACCCATGCATATACAGATGGATCAGCCAAAAATTCAATAGAGAATGGAGGAGGAGGAATTCTCCTAAATTTAAAAAATGGAGCGAAAAAAACACATTCACTGGCAACTGGAAAATTTTCAAGTAACTTCAAAGCGGAGGTAGAGGCTCTGAAAACTGCAGCAGAAATGCTCCTGATGGAGGAAAATAAAGAGAAGCAAATAGCTATCTTCACAGATGCAAAGTCAGCTGTCTCAATACTGAAGAGCAATAACAGCACAGAACTAACTGACCTAAGAGCAGCACTCCATGGTCTATGCCAGAAATCCAAAAAAGTTGTAATACAGTGGATCCCATCACATTGCAGTATACCTGGAAACGAAGAGGCTGACAGACTGGCAAAAGAGGGCGGACGACTACCACAGCCTGACATAGACATAACCTATAATGAGGCAAAGAGGTTGATAAAAAGCACTTATAGAACCAAATGGGAATCAGAGCATCCAGGCCATCAGAAGGATGATGCATATTACAAACTCGACAGAAGAGAACAAGTAGCAATCTTCAGACTCCGCACAGGACACAACAGGCTGAAATACCACTTGTTCAATAAACTAAAGATAGGAGATACCGATGAATGTAATTGTAGAACTGGAAAAATGACAGCAAAACATTTGCTGCAGGATTGCCCAACGTATGCAGAACAGAGAAAGATATTTTGGCCCACACCTGCTTCATTTGAGGACAAGCTCTATGGAGATATCAACAAGCTAAAGTTGACCGCAGATTACTTTAACTATATACAGGTTGACATTTAAAGGTGCATGAAGACCCAGAGGCATGAAATGGAATATTGCTTGGATAGCAAATCCATTACGTGGAAAGTCCAAATCAAAAGCCCATTGTGTGGGCTTCATAAAAGGTGGAAAAGTGTCCTAGTGGCACGAAATGGAATATTGCTTGGATAGCAAATCCATTACGTGGAAAGTCCGAATCAAAAGCCCACTGTGTGGGCTTCATAAAAGGTGGAAAAGTGTCCTAGTGGCACGAAATGGAATATTGCTTGGATAGCAAATCCATTACGTGGAAAGTCTGAATCAAAAGCCCACTGTGTGGGCTTCATAAAAGGTGGACAAGTGTCCTAGTGGCACGAAATGGAATATTGCTTGGCTAGCAAATCCATTACATGGAAAGTCCGAATCGAAAGCTCACTGTGTGGATGTCATCTGCAGACTGCATACTTCTGGTTTCCGGAAGAACAGCCTATGGTGAATGGAAGGCCCAATATACGGAAGTGAGGCTAAGCAGCCATGTGCAGGACGTGACGATTTCTTGGGTGAGCCCAGTACCAGAGCGCTATGTATCGGCTCTGCAAGTATGGAAGCCTCCTTGGATGGCGGGGAATGCCCATGGTCTGCCCCTGCCTTCCCTTGAGGGTTGACCAGGATCTTTGGCTGTTCTATATGGACCAGCTGGGATGGGGGATAACACCACAACAGTGAGAGTCAAACGTCCTAAGAAACCCCCGGGAAGGTTAACCCGGTCAACAAATGCCCGCAGAAGTCGGATGTGTCGGCCTAACGGCGCAAGAACGCAGCTCTGCTGTAAACAGGCACAACGCAATCACATCCGAAAAAAAACTCCGGATGAACGAAGAAGAAGAAGAAGAAGAATACCAGTCCCAAAGAAAGGAAAAGACCTGGAAGAACCAAATGGATATCGACCTATCAGTCTTCTTAGCTGTGTATGAAAACTAATGGAATGCATTATCAATGGCAGGCTAACATGGCATCTGGAAGAAAACCATTTCTTAACACCTCACCAAGCAGGATTCAGAAAGTGCAGATCCACTGAAGATCAAATAACCTATATAGCTCAGGAAATAGAGGATGCCTTCCAAGAGAAAAAGCACACACTAGCGGTCTGGATAGATTTAGAAAAAGCGTTTGATAAAGTATGGAAGGAAGGACTGAAAGTAAAACTGCAAAAAATGCATGTTTGTGGGAAAATGTACAAATGGATCAGCCACTACCTTGAGAACAGAACTGCAAGGACAAAAGTACAAGGACAAACCAGCAAAATGATGCTATTGGAGCAAGGTGTCCCCCAAGGAGGAGTTCTTTCACCAACACTATTCCTAGCATATATAAACGACATCACGGAAAATTTTCCAGCCAGAGTACACACATCATCCTTTGCAGATGACCTAGCCATATGGACATCTGAAGAATATATTAGTACAGCTAACAGCAGAATACAGCAAGCCCTATTAGCGCTAGAGGACTGGTCAAAATCATGGCTAGTGAAGATAAGTGAGGAGAAAACAACATGCACAGTGTTCTCCCTCTCAACTAAAACTCAGCAACCTAAGTTGGTATTGAATGGAAAAATATTGCGCCATGAAGAAAATCCAAACTATCTAGGAGTCACCTTTGATCGTCGCCTGACATGGAAGACACAGGTTGAGAAAAATCGAACAAGAGCAAGGCAAAGAATGGCAATCATGAAAAAGCTTGCTGGTATAACGTGGGGAGCAGATGAGAAAGTTCTCAAGAAGTTATATACTGGATGGGTGAGGCCAGTACTGGAATATGGCATTGCAGCTTGGGCAACAGCAGCTAAGTCAAACTTTAACAAAATAAGTAGAGTCCAAAATCAAGGAATGCGAATCATAACTGGAAGCCTGAAGACAACGCCTATTAATGAATTAGAAAAGATCACTTGTTTACAACCAATGCAGGATAGAAGAGATAGCAGAGCCCAGCAACAAGCTGAAAAATTTAGAAGATTGACAGACCACCCTATGTATAAAAGGTTTAGTGGTATTGGAAAGGGAAGACTGAAGAGTAGCAACTTTGTAGAAACTGCAAAACGAAAGATTAGGGCAGATCCTATACTTAACATATCAACAGTCAAGCCCATACACAATGCACACAAGTTCCCAGCTTGGAGACAGCAGCAACTGCCTGAGATGATAGAAAACATTCCTGGTATTGAGAAAAAGAACACTCAGCATGAAACCGAAAGAAGAGAAATAACCCTAAACTACATAAAAGAACATTACCCAAGCAGCAATTGGACCCATGCATATACAGATGGATCAGCCAAAAATTCAGTAGAGAATGGAGGAGGAGGAATTCTCCTAAATTTAAAAAATGGAGTGAAAAAACACATTCAGTGGCAACTGGAAAGTTCTCAAGTAACTTCAAAGCGGAGGTAGAGGCTCTGAAAACTGCAGCAGAAATGCTCTTGATGGAGGAAAATAAAGAGACGCAAATAGCTATCTTTACAGATGCAAAGTCAGCTGTCTCAATACTGAAGAGCAAAAACAGCACAGAACTAGCTGACCTAAGAGCAGCACTCCATGGTCTATGCCAGAAATCCAAAAAAGTTGTAATACAGTGGATCCCATCACATTGCAGTATACCTGGAAATGAAGAGGCTGACAGACTGGCAAAAGAAGGCGGACGACTACCACAGCACGACATAGACATAACCTATAATGAGGCAAAGAGGTTGATAAAAAGCACTTATAGAACCAAATGGGAATCAGAGCATCCAGGCCACCAGAAGGATGATGCATATTACAAACTCGACCGAAGAGAACAAGTAGCAATCTTCAGACTCCGCACAGGACATAACAGGCTGAAATACCACTTGTTCAACAAACTAAAGATAGGAGACACAGATGAATGTAATTGTGGAACTGGTAAAATGACAGCTAAACATTTGCTGCAAGAGTGCCCAATATATGCAGAACAGAGAAAGATATTTTGGCCCACACCTGCTTCATTCGAGGACAAGCTCTATGGAGATATCAACAAGCTCAAGTCGACTGCAGCCTACTTTAACTGTATTCAGGTTGACATTTAAATGTACATGAAGAAGTATTTAGACTGCCACACTTCATACCACAGACATGTCGGTTACACAAGCCTCCCAGAGGCATGAAATGGAATATTGCTTGGATAGCAAATCCATTACGTGGAAAGTCCGAATCGAAAGCTCACTGTGTGGGCTTCATAAAAGGTGGAAAAAGTGTCCTAGTGGCACAAAATGGAATATTGCTTGGATAGCAAATCCATTATGTGGAAAGTCCGAATCGAAAGCTCACTGTGTGGATGTCATCTGCAAACTGCATTCTTCTGGCTTCTGGAAGAACAGCCTATGGTGAACGGAAGGCCCAACATACGGAAGTGAGGCTAAGCAGCCATGTGCAGGACGTGACGATTCCTTGGGTGAGCCCAGTACCAGAGCGCTGTGTGTTGGCTCTGCAATTATGGAAGCCTCCTTGGATGGCGGGGAATGCCCATGGTCTGCCCCTGCCTTCCCTGAGGGCCGACCAGGATGCCTTTGGCTGTTCTATATGGGCCAGCTGGGATGGGAGATAACACCACAACAGTGAGAGTCTAACGTCCTAAGAAACCCCCGGGAAGGTTAACCCGGTCAACAAATGCCCGCAGAAGTCGGATGTGTCGGCCTAACGGCGCAAGAACGCAGCTCTGCTGTAAACAGGCACAACGCAATCACGTCCGAAAAAAAAACTCCGGATGAACGAAGAAGAAGAAGAAGAACAAGTGGTGTTTCAGCCTGTTATGTCCTGTGCGGAGTCTGAAGATTGCTACTTGTTCTCTTCGGTCGAGTTTGTAATATGCATCATCCTTCTGGTGGCCTAGATGCTCTGATTCCCATTTGGTTCTATACGTGCTTTTTATAAACCTTTTTGCCTCATTGTAGGTTATGTCTATGTCAGGCTGTGGTAATCGTCCACCCTCTTTTGCTAGTCTGTCTGCCTCTTTATTTCCAGGTATACTGCAATGTGATGGGATCCACTGTATTACAACTTTTTTAGATTTCTGGCATAGACCATGGAGTGCTGCTCTTAGGTCAGCTAGTTCTGTGCTGTTTTTGCTCTTCAGTATTGAGGCAGCTGACTTTGCATCTGTGAAGATAGCTATTTGCTTCTCTTTATTTTCCTCCATCAAGAGCATTTCTGCTGCAGTTTTCAAAGCCTCTACCTCCGCTTTTAAGTTACTTGAAAATTTTCCAGTTGCCACTGATTGTGTTTTTATCACTCCATTTTTTAAATTAAGGAGAATTCCCCCTCCTCCATTTTTAATTGAATCTTTGGCTGATCCATCTGTATATGCATGGGTCCAATTGCTGCTTGGGTAATGTTCTTTTATGTAGTTTAGGGTTATTTTTCTTCTTTCGGTTTCATTCTGCGTGTTCTTTTTCTCAATACCAGGAATGTTTTCTATCATCTCAGGCAGTTGCTGCTGTCTCCAAGCTGGGAACTTGTGTGCATTGTGTATGGGCTTGACTGTTGATATGTTAAGTATAGGATCTGCCCTAATCTTTCGTTTTGCAGTTTCTACAAAGTTGCTACTCTTCAGTCTTCCCTTTCCAATACCACTAAACCTTTTATACATAGGGTGGTCTGTCAATCTTCTAAATTTTTCAGCTTGTTGCTGGGCTCTGCTATCTCTTCTGTCCTGCATTGGTTGTAAACAAGGGATCTTTTCTAATTCATTAATAGGCGTTGTCTTCAGGCTTCCAGTTATGATTCGCATTCCTTGATTTTGGAAGGACTGAAAGTAAAACTGCAAAAAATGCATGTTTGCGGGAAAATGTACAAATGGATCAGCCACTACCTTGAGAACAGAACTGCCAGGACAAAAGTACAAGGACAAACCAGCAAAATGATGCTGTTGGAGCAAGGTGTCCCCCAAGGAGGAGTTCTTTCACCAACATTATTCCTAGCATATATAAACGACATCACGGAAAATTTTCCAGCCAGAGTACACACATCATCCTTTGCAGATGACCTAGCCATATGGACATCTGAAGAATATATTAGTACAGCTAACAGCAGAATACAGCAAGCCCTATTAGCGCTAGAGGACTGGTCAAAATCATGGCTAGTGAAGATAAGTGAGGAGAAAACAACATGCACAGTGTTCTCCCTCTCAACTAAAACTCAGCAACCTAAGCTGGTATTGAATGGAAAAATATTGCGCCATGAAGAAAATCCAAACTATCTAGGAGTCACCTTTGATCGTCGCCTGACATGGAAGACACAGGTTGAGAAAAATCGAACAAGAGCAAGGCAAAGAATGGCAATCATGAAAAAGCTTGCTGGTACAACATGGGGAGCAGATGAGAAAGTTCTCAAGAAGTTATATACTGGGCGGGTGAGGCCAGTACTGGAATATGGCATTGCAGCTTGGGCAACAGCAGCTAAGTCAAACTTTAACAAAATAAGTAGAGTCCAAAATCAAGGAATGCGAATCATAACTGGAAGCCTGAAGACAACGCCTATTAATGAATTAGAAAAGATCACTTGTTTACAACCAATGCAGGATAGAAGAGATAGCAGAGCCCAGCAACAAGCAGAAAAATTTAGAAGATTGACAGACCACCCTATGTACAACAGATTTAATGGTTTTGGAAAGGGAAGACTGAAGCGTAGCAACTTTGTAGAAACTGCAAAACGAAGGATTAGGTCAGATCCTATTCTTAACATATCAACAGTCAAGCCCATACACAATGCACACAAGTTCCCAGCTTGGAGACAGCAGCAACTGCCTGAGATGATAGAAAACATTCCTGGTATTGAGAAAAAGAACACTAAGCATGAAACCGAAAGAAGAGAAATAACCCTAAACTACATAAAAGAACATTACCCAAGCAGGAATTGGACCCATGCATATACAGATGGATCAGCCAAAAATTCAATAGAGAATGGAGGAGGAGGAATTCTCCTAAATTTAAAAAATGGAGCGAGAAAAACACATTCAATGGCAACTGGAAAATTTTCAAGTAACTTCAAAGCGGAGGTAGAGGCTCTGAAAACTGCAGTAGAAATGCTCCCGATGGAGGAAAATAAAGAGAAGCAAATAGCTATCTTCACAGATGCAAAGTCAGCTGTCTCAATACTGACGAGCAATAACAGCACAGAACTAACTGACCTAAGAGCAGCACTCCATGGTCTATGCCAGAAATCCAAAAAAGTTGTAATACAGTGGATCCCATCACATTGCAGTATACCTGGAAACGAAGAGGCTGACAGACTGGCAAAAGAGGGCGGACGACTACCACAGCCTGACATAGGCATAACCTATAATGAGGCAAAGAGGTTGATAAAAAGCACTTATAGAACCAAATGGGAATCAGAGCATCCAGGCCATCAGAAGGATGATGCATATTACAAACTCGACAGAAGAGAACAAGTAGCAATCTTCAGACTCCGCACAGGACACAACAGGCTGAAATACCACTTGTTCAATAAACTAAAGATAGGAGATACCGATGAATGTAATTGTAGAACTGGAAAAATGACAGCAAAACATTTGCTGCAGGATTGCCCAACGTATGCAGAACAGAGAAAGATATTTTGGCCCACACCTGCTTCATTTGAGGACAAGCTCTATGGAGATATCAACAAGCTAAAGTTGACCGCAGATTACTTTAACTATATACAGGTTGACATTTAAAGGTGCATGAAGACCCAGAGGCATGAAATGGAATATTGCTTGGATAGCAAATCCATTACGTGGAAAGTCCAAATCAAAAGCCCATTGTGTGGGCTTCATAAAAGGTGGAAAAGTGTCCTAGTGGCACGAAATGGAATATTGCTTGGATAGCAAATCCATTACGTGGAAAGTCCGAATCAAAAGCCCACTGTGTGGGCTTCATAAAAGGTGGAAAAGTGTCCTAGTGGCACGAAATGGAATATTGCTTGGATAGCAAATCCATTACGTGGAAAGTCTGAATCAAAAGCCCACTGTGTGGGCTTCATAAAAGGTGGAAAAGTGTCCTAGTGGCACGAAATGGAATATTGCTTGGCTAGCAAATCCATTACATGGAAAGTCCGAATCGAAAGCTCACTGTGTGGATGTCATCTGCAGACTGCATACTTCTGGTTTCCGGAAGAACAGCCTATGGTGAACGGAAGGCCCAATATACGGAAGTGAGGCTAAGCAGCCATGTGCAGGACGTGACGATTCCTTGGGTGAGCCCAGTACCAGAGCGCTATGTATCGGCTCTGCAAGTATGGAAGCCTCCTTGGATGGCGGGGAATGCCCATGGTCTGCCCCTGCCTTCCCTTGAGGGCTGACCAGGATCTTTGGCTGTTCTATATGGACCAGCTGGGATGGGGGATAACACCACAACAGTGAGAGTCAAACGTCCTAAGAAACCCCCGGGAAGGTTAACCCGGTCAACAAATGCCCGCAGAAGTCGGATGTGTCGGCCTAACGGCGCAAGAACGCAGCTCTGCTGTAAACAGGCACAACGCAATCACATCCGGAAAAAAACTCCAGATGAACGAAGAAGAAGAAGAAGATTCGCATTCCTTGGTTTTGGACTCTACTTATTTTGTTAAAGTTTGACTTAGCTGCTGTTGCCCAAGCTGCAATGCCATATTCCAGTACTGGCCTCACCCGTCCAGTATATAACTTCTTGAGAACTTTCTCATCTGCTCCCCACGTTGTACCAGCAAGCTTTTTCATGATTGCCATTCTCTGCCTTGCTCTTGTTCGATTTTTCTCAACCTGTGTCTTCCATGTCAGGCGACGATCAATGGTGACTCCTAGATAGTTTGGATTTTCTTCATGGCGCAATATTTTTCCATTCAATACCAACTTAGATTGCTGAGTTTTATTTGAGAGGGAGAACACTGTGCATGTTGTTTTCTCCTCACTTATCTTCACTAGCCATGATTTTGACCAGTCCTCTAGCGCTAATAAGGCTTGCTGTATTCTGCTGTTAGCTGTACTAATATATTCTTCAGATGTCCATATGGCTGGGTCATCTGCAAAGGAGGATGTGTGTACTCTGGCTGGAACATTTTCTATGATGTCATTTATATATGCTAGGAATAATGTTGGTGAAAGAACTCCTCCTTGAGGGACACCTTGCTCCAACAGCATCATTTTGCTTGTTTGTCCTTGTATTTTTGTCCTGGCAGTTCTGTTCTCAAGGTAGTGGCTGATCCATTTATACATTTTTCCACAAACATGCATTTTTTGCAGTTTTACTTTCAGTCCTTCCTTCCATACTTTATCAAATGCTTTTTCTAAATCTATCCAGACTGCTAGTGTGTGCTTTTTCTCTTGGAAGGCATCCTCTATTTCCTGAGCTATATAGGTTATTTGATCTTCAGTGGATCTGTACTTTCTGAATCCTGCTTGGTGTGGTGTTAAGAGTTTGTTTTCTTCCAGATGCCATGTTAGCCTGCCATTGATAATGCGTTCCATTAATTTTCCTACACAGCTAAGTAGACTGATAGGTCGATAGCCATTTGGTTCTTCCAGGTCTTTTCCTTTCTTTGGGACTGGTATTAGTATAGCTTCCTTCCATGCCTGTGGGACTATTCCTCTCTTCCAGCTGTTATTTAGGACTGCTAGTAGTTTCTTCTTTGCCTTGGTGCCTAGTCCTATTAGCATTTCATTTGTGATTCCATCCTTTCCCGGTGATTTCTTCTTTTTTAGGGTATTCATTGCCTGTTCCATTTCTTCCATTGTTAGATTTGCCATCATATATTCTGCTGCTGTCTCTGTATTTCTATGATGTATCTGTTTGTCTTTGATTGCTTTCTTCTGTTCGGTTGTAATATCAATGTGGTTTGCATTTGCATAGTGTTCCATTAGTGCATTTGCAGCCTTTTTTCCTGTAAGCAAGGCATTTCCTTGTTTAATTGTTATTTGTTTGTTTCTAGGTCCTTCATTGTTCATGGCTTTCACTAGTTTCCATAGTTTGTTTCCATCCCTGTCAAAATTCAGGTTTTCTGTTCTTTCCCTCCAACAATCTCTTGTTGTTTGATTTACTGTTCTTTTATATTTTGCTGCGATGGCTTTGAGAGAGATGTTCGCTTCAATTGTTTGTTCTCTCTCTGCTGTCTTCCTGGCATCTTCAACTTTGTCCTCCAAACTTTGTAGTTCTTCAGTCCAGTATGGTTTGTAATTTTTCCTCGCTCCTCTAGGAATGGACTCAGTGGCTGCCCGTATTATCGCTCTGTTTAGACTTTCCACCATTTGCTTTATGTTGCCATATCGTGTATTTATGTTTTCACAATATTTGCCTGTTAGTATGGCAAATCTGTCCCAATCTGCTCGTTTGTAATTCCAGCGGGGCAAGGGCTTTTGCTCCTGTGGAACACACTCCATATTCATTGCAAGCTTGATTGGTCTGTGGTCACTACCTGCTAATTGGTCCAGCACATGGCGATCGATTTTGTGGAGGATGTCTCCTGTGCAGAAAGCTAAGTCTGGAGTAGAAGTGGTAAGCCATCTTCTGGAGTAGAAGCTCGGTGTGTCATCCGCTTTGTTGAGTAGATGGAGATTTGAGTCTATTTCCCAGCCCTCCAATTCATCTCCTCTTTTGTCAGTATCTGGGTATCCCCATCTGTGGGATGTGGATTTTTATTCCTGAGAATAATTCGTTAAAATGTCTAGGGGGTATTATTGATTCTCTGGTCACTGGTCAGAATGCAGGGTGATCAGGGATATTTACCACAAATCCAAGGAGAAAAGAGTTCAATCCTTGAAACAATGGCATCTGTGTGTAGGTTTCCCTTCCCACTTCATCACCCTTTAAATTAACTATAGATGCTAGACGGATATTGATTGCTCACAACATATAAACAACCACTTATTGGACACCACATTTACTTGATGTACACAACACTTTTGGACAAACAGTTCAGGTATTAACTCAAGATCTGCAATTACATATATAGATGTGTAATAAACACTATGCATTTTCAGACAGGCATGAGAATGATGTGCAGTATTACAACATAGTACCCAGTGACCCCAGAAAAAACCCAGGTTATTACAAACAACACAACAACCACAAATTGGGTCTACTTTCATTTTCCCTCATAATTAAGGCAAATCATGATCCAAGTACCTAGAACCCAATATATAAACATTGTTTTCTGACACCTTTTACAATTTACTCATTGTTAAGAATAATGAGTTGGTGCCAAAATATTATACATATATACCATTGGAAAAAACTACTGACCTGTTACCTTCAGAAAAAAAAACAACAACAACACATAAACAACATTTTGTATTACTAATTAAACTAATTAATAGTCATTTATCTCCTGGTGTGCGGTTAAGAGTTCATCTTTTCTGTCGATTAGATCCTTTTCCCATTATCTGGGTACCGAATTAATGCACTCAGTTATGTTCTTACTATTTAGTCACTGGTAATTGGCTGGTGCAAATCATACTTTATAATAGAAATTACACACAATCACAAATCCCTCGGCGGGCTAGAATATTCGAGTACTCTGTTGCAGTAGGCTCGGTGTCTTTTTTTTTTTTGAAATTTGGGGCCACAGGTTGGTCTAACTTTCCGGAATTTCCACTTAAGCTCTGCAGAAGGTACTTTACCATCTCACCATACATGGTGCCAAGTAGACGTCCATTCAGCTGCTCTGCTTTTAATATCAGAATCCCAAGTAGTTCAACAAAGATTTTACACCCACCAAGTCGCGAGTCTATAACCCATGGCATTTAGGTTGACATTGGACCAGCAAAGAGTTAGTCGTTATCTAGTCCAGTGTAGAACTTTATTTGACTGAGAGGCATCTCATGGTAGTATCTGTGACTAGGGCCACACTTGATCTATACCTACATATATCCACAGATGAATAAATCCAGCACAGTAACAGGTTTGCAAACAATTGGATGATTCCTCTTGTTGCAGATATAGAGACATTTAGCTGCTTTCATATGGTCTTTTATCTGATGGTGTTCAGGGTTTGGAACCTTGAGGTAATCTGGTTTCGTAGTTATGTTTCAGATGATATTAAGTTTGTACCTTGGTTGTATTGGCTTATGTGGTTCAGTGTCTTCTCCCCATTTGGTTGAGCCAGAACTTAGTGTTGAATAGCTGAATTCCATGTTTGACTGTTGCAGCTGTGAGACATTCTTTCGAAGACTTATCCATTGTTGGATATTAACTTGGTAACCCAACCAACAGTTGAAGGGCTTTCACTGTTGCTAGTTTTAGTAACTTGTAGGATTGTCCCATAGTTTCACTGATTTTGCTGAGTGATAAGGCTTATAGGTGATACTTCTCAGACGTAAAGCAGACGATACACTGTTGTCAGTTACTCTGTTGATCTTCATCTTTGTAGATTATTAGATCTTGAAGTCCATCCTGGATATTCCTACTAAAATAGGACTTAATCACTCACCCAGTCAGTTGTCTTCTAATTTATCTGTTGCTCGCTATGGAACTATTGAGCGCAGCAGTCCATGGGTATTTCTAGATGCAGACTATGGTTAGGACATTCACTTTCTGGCTGTTGACCCAGGATCCAGATATAGTGATATAGTCCCACCACATTCAACCACCACCTGCTTCTCTTCTATAGAAAAGGGATGACAAGAATACAACACTAGCATTAACCTACTGTGATGTGTTAACTTTCACAAGACAATTACAAACAAAAATACAAAACAAGGGGAGAAGGGGAAAGGAGTGGGTGTCCATGTTCCACTGTCCCTCATTGCTGAGTAGAGCCATTCTGACTCTTAATAGTGAGTAAGGTATTTTCTCACTTATATTTTGTTCTGTTGTTACTGGGACTATTAGATGAGTGAAGTCATTCTGTCCATCCAATATGTTGATATTGTCTCTCTCATTACTTGAAGAGAATAGCCTATACAGAATCTCTGTGGTTTCTAATGCCGCGTCTTCCTTTCGGCACTATAATCATCATCAGGTCAAGACTATTCAACATTGGCTTAAGTACTGACATACACATGGATTCTTACATCAACATCCTCTAATCCCAAGGTGCAACATTAAAATGTATATTCCCACAGGAAAAAGTAACAATCAGAACAGAGAAAATTCTCATACCAGAAAAAAACATACATGTACATTTCTCTGATATTAAGTACATGATAATCATACATAATAATCATAATGATGATGCAGGGAGCCTAGGTTTTTGAATTTTCTTCATAAACTAAAACATCCATTATTTTCCCCCACTGCGTACAGCACATGAGGATAGTAATCGCTGTGATATGTTTTGCCAATGACTCTATTATTCGGAGTGTATTTATTAGAATAACTTACGCCGCACGGTCCAGTATTCTGAATATTGCAAGCAATTTATTCACATCAATCTTCGCTTCTGTTTCTACTACGGTGAGGCGATGGGGATTGAATCCTATCCGAACATGCATTTTCATCACGCGTTTACTTTAATTGTTCATGAATTTATATTCAAACATGGCATGTCCCTAACACTATTTTATGAAATGATTATATGTTCACCCTCATATGGAGTGGTTACTAATCTGTTAAAAGGATGGTACTAAAATTTAACACTATAGTTCCAAGTTACAGATTATGATGTGGCGAAGTATTTTATCCCCTGACTAAGAGTCAGGAATACGCGTAATCATTTGTATGTCCCCGCATGGATAAAACACCTTTCTATAGTACATAGATTATTTGCAGATTTCTAAGCATAAATAGTGAGATATTGTTCATAGTGCCTAGAAGTTTTAACATAGGAATATGAAATTGACAGACACAAGTTCTCTACTGAAGTATGTAAACAAGAGTCTGTTCCCACTTTGAGAAAATGCCTAGAATGTGGTTTTTACCTGAGTTTGATACTCTACGGTACACATAATATTTCTAGGTTATAAGCACTACTAGTGAGATATAAGTTCATAATGCCTATACAAGATTTTAACATAAGAATTTGAAATGGTAAGACCTAGGAAAATTTACAGCGTGGCGCCCACCTGTGTTTCATTGGTAAAAATCATCCAGCCTGGTTTAAGAGAATTGTAACTAATTCTTAATTAAACATACTGGTCTATGCAATACATAAATATATCTTAATAATGTAGATAACATACCAATAGCTTGAAGAGAATCATGTTTCTAAGGCAAAATACCTTCTCCCCGAAGGGAAAGGTCGACTTTCTTGTGTGTTCTCTTGACTAGAAATGGCCGCTTCAGTCTTTGTTTTCCCCCTCGCCAGGATTGGCCAGGTACGGGAGAGAAAACAAGCCAAAATAAATTTAGCTGTACCACGGTCAGTCTATCGCTGTTTTATTTTCTCCTACATTAAGTAAGTTACTTAAACAGTAATTGTAAGGGTTTGTTTATTTTTAAGGGAGTCCATAAATAGGAAAGGGTAAGGACGTTTTAGTATACCACACGCCTCCCCAATTTAAGACATTTCTTTCTTTCAGAAATTAAATGGTCAAGTAGTACTCTACAATTTCCGTCTTTACATTGACTCACCTAGTATCCATCCCTTATTACTTTACTACTACATTTCTTTCCTATATTAAAATCTACCAGAGCCACGCCCATTTTCTTCTAGTCACGACAACTGGTATAACCTTAAAGGATTATTTCTCTTTTAGTGAAAGAGTGTAGCACCCTCTCCACTGTTGTCAGCTATTGTTTGAAATATGAGTGGTTATCTGATAATTTGTTACTTTCAAGTACTAGTTTTTCTGCATCAAACCGACTTTTTGAAGCAATTGAAATATCATCATTAAGCTTGCAATAGCCTGATGATACTGTTCATATGAGATCATTTGCTGAATGTCTTTTCCCAATATATTTAGTCTGGCGTTAAGAACTGGAGAAAGTCCTGAGTACTTCTACATGGGTTATTAAGAAACCTAACATCTGCATTTTGCTGATTCTGGGTTTTGTGCGTCCACTCCCCTCAGATTCTTTTCCCAGCAGAAAGTCTCTTCTCTCCTTGTAGTTCATTTATGGTCTACGTGTAACCACTGCTAACTTAAGCATGACTAGTTGGGATATATACCAGCTTGATTCCTCTCTCGTTAGATTATTAATCTTGAGATTATGTTAAAACCGACGGTTAATTCTGCGTCTACTGATAGCATATTAAACTCGCCCGTCTCCCTGTAAGTTAGACGTTTGTTTTAACTATAGATCTGATATTTAAAGGAAGCTAAAGATGGTTCCTGTTGAATACATGTTCATCCAACACATCATGTGTTTGGGTTATTAGTCGAGTTATGGGATTTTCCGATCAGTTTTGATAACTACTGATTAGAGTGGTGTCCCTGTCTCTTGCGGGTTTTTCCAGAGAATCTCGTCTAACATGTAAACAAGGTCCAACTTTTCTAGATTTCCGTTCTGAACCAAATATTAAGGGGAACATGAATCTATCAGAAATGAAGTAATTCTTAGCTTACTATCTCTGCTTTTCCTTCTAACCTAGATCTATTTTACGCTAGAATCCTTATTAGTAATTCTAACTGATGTGTTTGAGTTTCACTCTGTATTTGTTGCTTTGGTGTTGAATTACGAGCAATTTTGCGTCGCTTGGCGTACATTGATCGTCGTCTGCCTCCTTCCAGGTTTTAGACTATTTTCAACTTAGCAACATACCTTATTATGTAGGTTCAGACGTATTGTCTCCTACTATATATAATCAGTTCAGTGAGAAGTTAAAAGCCCCTTTATGGTTTCCTGTGATAATCTTCCAGACAATCAAGTTGCTGGTACACTCCCAGTTATGGATGTGGATTACTAGTCTTAGTAAAATTACTGTTACATCTGTATATCCCTCTCATACTGGCGTCTCCAGAGTTGTGTCCTCGGGATAACAGGTAAGGTACTCTTAATGTTTCTCTCCAGTTTTGTTTTCATCCGTTTAATACGTGGAAACTCTGGATTTATTTGGATTGACTAAGGTCTATCTTTGAACTGTTATATAATTTACTAGCTGGATTCCTGATTGAAATTCCTAATCTAGTAAATATCAAGCAATTCTTCAGCTATATGCTCCAATTTGCTTGGTTTTTACACAGCTATATTCCATTTTTCTAGCATGGGTTCACTGTATAAGTTTTAGGCGTTTCCTCTGTCTTTACGTCAAGGGGTTCGTCCTATTTATAAACAGCATCTATTTCAAGAGTTGTTTATTTAATTGTTGCTTTTACTGATTCGTATCAGTTATTTAAGCTAATCTCTGTTAGTCTGGATCTGCTTTCACATATTTAATGCTGGCATAACATCCAAATCAGAACTGAGATGTAGAAATCTGTTTCGCCTTGCGATTGATTTCTGATTCACCTACCTATTAGTAGGCTTCGAGCATTATCTAGAATTTAGTTACTCGGTTAGTTTTAAAGAAAATGCAATTGAGTCGCGCGCCTCTAATGTACCCTTTATTGCCCTTTTTAATTCTTCCCTTATGAGAATATTAATGTTAGTTAGGCAATTACTGAAATAACTTTACGTAAGCTAATCGCTAACTAAAAGCTGTTTCATTCCTCTTTTTGATGAGGACTACTCATAGTGAACATTTCACTTAGTGAGGTTAAACTGTAAATTTCAAAGTTAAGGAGCCAATATCTGAAATGTTCAGTCTCTTACTAGAGATTGGCACAGATTTTTTTCCGGTATCTCCTGAAGTTTATTTGAAATTCCAATTTCTTAAGTTAATTCTTTAATTATACCTTTTACATACCTATACGGTCTGTTTCCTCTACCATTAATAATGGAATCGGGGTGGATAATTTAAAGAAATACCTTATATTCTGTTGGATCTTTAAGTGAGTTGATCAGGCTCCCTTAAATCACCAGATGAATATTTTGGTTGACCCTATTTATTAACATATGGGCCATCTGAGTTAGTTCTTACTACTACTCATATCACCGGTGGAGTAGAATAAGTGTCGGTATGGCTTTTCTTCCTAAGTATCCATCAGTTATTCACTTTACTTTACTACCGGTGTTGTAGAACATGTTATGTTATATGAAAAAAAGGATTAAATTAGGGTGCCCCTAAATACTGCAAATTCTTACAATATTCCTTCCCTTCCATTAATCATGTCTACATTTTTGCAAGTGGTGGTTTAGGCCTTAACCTTAGTTCACTTACTTTAGTTACTGCTATTTTCCCCTGGTTTAATTCATCTCTCAAGTATTATTTACTGTACTACTTAATCATTTGATGATTAAATTTTTCCCTTAAAAAAATTTATTGGATTTTTAACTTATCTGTCCTAATTATCTATAAAATTGTCTATCACTCTCTGCTGCCTTGGTACCTTTTCAATATTACATGAATTATACAAGCAGATCAAGCATGAAAATACAATGATAATCAATGACAAACTAGTTAATTAACACATTATTCATAATTAGAAACATAAACCTTATGGATACATAATATAGTAGTGTGTTCATGACTACACCACTCTTAAACCATTTAAAGAGAATATCAGAGTAGCAGAACCATACCTCAAACATCAAATGGGAATGACTATGAATTCTAAACATTCACTGAATTACCTATCTTATGTGAGTTTACCATCCCAGAGACCTTACTACTGGAGGTTCATTACTGGACTTAGTTTCCCATCAATAAGATATAAAATATGACTTTAAAAAAAAAAATCTCATATCCAACAACCAACTACATGATGCATCTACCAGAATCAAGATATTACCTGTGAACAGTTTTGTACCAAAAAAAAACCTATATTTATCTGAGCCATTATGGGTTCATATAACACTTGACTCAGCTCATACTAATGAGTGATTAGGTCTGTTACTAACACTATAACATTCTGAAGTGACTTGGTTTACCTGCGAGAGGTTTTCCCTGAATTCATCTACCCACAATAATACACCAATTGTGATGTTTACCATGAGTTTTAAATTCACGGACGTTGCCCACACATGTGGGATGTGGATTTTTATTCCTGAGAATAATTCGTTAAAATGTCTAGGGGGTATTATTGATTCTCTGGTCACTGGTCAGAATGCAGGGTGATCAGGGATATTTACCACAAATCCAAGGAGAAAAGAGTTCAATCCTTGAAACAATGGCATCTGTGTGTAGGTTTCCCTTCCCACTTCATCACCCTTTAAATTAACTATAGATGCTAGACGGATATTGATTGCTCACAACATATAAACAACCACTTATTGGACACCACATTTACTTGATGTACACAACACTTTTGGACAAACAGTTCAGGTATTAACTCAAGATCTGCAATTACATATATAGATGTGTAATAAACACTATGCATTTTCAGACAGGCATGGGAATGATGTGCAGTATTACAACATAGTACCCAGTGACCCCAGAAAAAACCCAGGTTATTACAAACAACACAACAACCACAAATTGGGTCTACTTTCATTTTCCCTCATAATTAAGGCAAATCATGATCCAAGTACCTAGAACCCAATATATAAACATTGGTTTCTGACACCTTTTACAATTTACTCATTGTTAAGAATAATGAGTTGGTGCCAAAATATTATACATATATACCATTGGAAAAAACTACTGACCTGTTACCTTCAGAAAAAAAAAACAACAACACATAAACAACATTTTGTATTACTAATTAAACTAATTAATAGTCATTTATCTCCTGGTGTGCGGTTAAGAGTTCATCTTTTCTGTCGATTAGATCCTTTTCCCATTATCTGGGTACCGAATTAATGCACTCAGTTATGTTCTTACTATTTAGTCACTGGTAATTGGCTGGTGCAAATCATACTTTATAATAGAAATTACACACAATCACAAATCCCTCGGCGGGCTAGAATATTCGAGTACTCTGTTGCAGTAGGCTCGGTGTCTTTTTTTTTGAAATTTGGGGCCACAGGTTGGTCTAACTTTCCGGAATTTCCACTTAAGCTCTGCAGAAGGTACTTTACCATCTCACCATACATGGTGCCAAGTAGACGTCCATTCAGCTGCTCTGCTTTTAATATCAGAATCCCAAGTAGTTCAACAAAGATTTTACACCCACCAAGTCGCGAGTCTATAACCCATGGCATTTAGGTTGACATTGGACCAGCAAAGAGTTAGTCGTTATCTAGTCCAGTGTAGAACTTTATTTGACTGAGAGGCATCTCATGGTAGTATCTGTGACTAGGGCCACACTTGATCTATACCTACATATATCCACAGATGAATAAATCCAGCACAGTAACAGGTTTGCAAACAATTGGATGATTCCTCTTGTTGCAGATATAGAGACATTTAGCTGCTTTCATATGGTCTTTTATCTGATGGTGTTCAGGGTTTGGAACCTTGAGGTAATCTGGTTTCGTAGTTATGTTTCAGATGATATTAAGTTTGTACCTTGGTTGTATTGGCTTATGTGGTTCAGTGTCTTCTCCCCATTTGGTTGAGCCAGAACTTAGTGTTGAATAGCTGAATTCCATGTTTGACTGTTGCAGCTGTGAGACATTCTTTCGAAGACTTATCCATTGTTGGATATTAACTTGGTAACCCAACCAACAGTTGAAGGGCTTTCACTGTTGCTAGTTTTAGTAACTTGTAGGATTGTCCCATAGTTTCACTGATTTTGCTGAGTGATAAGGCTTATAGGTGATACTTCTCAGACGTAAAGCAGACGATACACTGTTGTCAGTTACTCTGTTGATCTTCATCTTTGTAGATTATTAGATCTTGAAGTCCATCCTGGATATTCCTACTAAAATAGGACTTAATCACTCACCCAGTCAGTTGTCTTCTAATTTATCTGTTGCTCGCTATGGAACTATTGAGCGCAGCAGTCCATGGGTATTTCTAGATGCAGACTATGGTTAGGACATTCACTTTCTGGCTGTTGACCCAGGATCCAGATATAGTGATATAGTCCCACCACATTCAACCACCACCTGCTTCTCTTCTATAGAAAAGGGATGACAAGAATACAACACTAGCATTAACCTACTGTGATGTGTTAACTTTCACAAGACAATTACAAACAAAAATACAAAACAAGGGGAGAAGGGGAAAGGAGTGGGTGTCCATGTTCCACTGTCCCTCATTGCTGAGTAGAGCCATTCTGACTCTTAATAGTGAGTAAGGTATTTTCTCACTTATATTTTGTTCTGTTGTTACTGGGACTATTAGATGAGTGAAGTCATTCTGTCCATCCAATATGTTGATATTGTCTCTCTCATTACTTGAAGAGAATAGCCTATACAGAATCTCTGTGGTTTCTAATGCCGCGTCTTCCTTTCGGCACTATAATCATCATCAGGTCAAGACTATTCAACATTGGCTTAAGTACTGACATACACATGGATTCTTACATCAACATCCTCTAATCCCAAGGTGCAACATTAAAATGTATATTCCCACAGGAAAAAGTAACAATCAGAACAGAGAAAATTCTCATACCAGAAAAAAACATACATGTACATTTCTCTGATATTAAGTACATGATAATCATACATAATAATCATAATGATGATGCAGGGAGCCTAGGTTTTTGAATTTTCTTCATAAACTAAAACATCCATTATTTTCCCCCACTGCGTACAGCACATGAGGATAGTAATCGCTGTGATATGTTTTGCCAATGACTCTATTATTCGGAGTGTATTTATTAGAATAACTTATGCCGCACGGTCCAGTATTCTGAATATTGCAAGCAATTTATTCACATCAATCTTCGCTTCTGTTTCTACTACGGTGAGGCGATGGGGATTGAATCCTATCCGAACATGCATTTTCATCACGCGTTTACTTTAATTGTTCATGAATTTATATTCAAACATGGCATGTCCCTAACACTATTTTATGAAATGATTATATGTTCACCCTCATATGGAGTGGTTACTAATCTGTTAAAAGGATGGTACTAAAATTTAACACTATAGTTCCAAGTTACAGATTATGATGTGGCGAAGTATTTTATCCCCTGACTAAGAGTCAGGAATACGCGTAATCATTTGTATGTCCCCGCATGGATAAAACACCTTTCTATAGTACATAGATTATTTGCAGATTTCTAAGCATAAATAGTGAGATATTGTTCATAGTGCCTAGAAGTTTTAACATAGGAATATGAAATTGACAGACACAAGTTCTCTACTGAAGTATGTAAACAAGAGTCTGTTCCCACTTTGAGAAAATGCCTAGAATGTGGTTTTTACCTGAGTTTGATACTCTACGGTACACATAATATTTCTAGGTTATAAGCACTACTAGTGAGATATAAGTTCATAATGCCTATACAAGATTTTAACATAAGAATTTGAAATGGTAAGACCTAGGAAAATTTACAGCGTGGCGCCCACCTGTGTTTCATTGGTAAAAATCATCCAGCCTGGTTTAAGAGAATTGTAACTAATTCTTAATTAAACATACTGGTCTATGTAATACATAAATATATCTTAATAATGTAGATAACATACCAATAGCTTGAAGAGAATCATGTTTTTAAGGCAAAATACCTTCTCCCCGAAGGGAAAGGTCGACTTTCTTGTGTGTTCTCTTGACTAGAAATGGCCGCTTCAGTCTTTGTTTTCCCCCTCGCCAGGATTGGCCAGGTACGGGAGAGAAAACAAGCCAAAATAAATTTAGCTGTACCACGGTCAGTCTATCGCTGTTTTATTTACTCCTACATTAAGTAAGTTACTTAAACAGTAATTGTAAGGGTTTGTTTATTTTTAAGGGAGTCCTAAATAGGAAAGGGTAAGGACGTTGTAGTATACCACACCATCTTTCTGAACGGCTATTAAAGTCTCTGACAATAATGCAGTTTGTGTCAGTTATTTTCATGTTTGAGACTGTAAGGTCCTTATCTGCTGGGCTATACAGATTGTAGATTCTTATTTTCACGTCCTTTATCATTATATCAACACCTATAATTTCCGTTTGGTTGTCAGAGATCACAGATACTTCGCTGCAAGGTATTGTATTTCGTGTAAGTATTAGAACTCCTCCTTTGTGCCCTTCGCGGTCGAAACGTGTGGCCTGATATCCTCTGACTGAGAATTTGTGATTGGCGTTGAGGTGTGTCTCTTGAATGCATGCCACATCTATTCTATCTTTATGAAGACGCTGTGTTAGGGAGTCTTTTTTCTTGTAAACTCCTTCGGCATTCCACTGTAGTATGTTGAGTGTCCGGGGTATTTGGTCAATAGCTCTTAACCTACTCCTCTGTGCCTTGACTCCACAGCACAGGGGAAGGTGACCACCAGTAGTCATGGGTGGACCCCCTCGAGGCAGGGGGCCCGGCACTATCGCCGCCTGATGGGACTTCACGGGATTAGCACCATAACGATTAATTTTGATTTGTGACATCATGAATTAAGTTTCGTTGCATTGCTTTGTCAAGCCTGTGGCTCAGTACATCCGATTTCGACAAGCATTTATTCGGGATGCTTTCCCTAGCCTTTGACTGTCCCCAGTCTACCTACAAGGCAGCAGGTTTTACGTTGCACTGCTTTGTCAAGCCTGTGGCTCAGTACATCCGATTTCGACAAGCATGTATTCGGGGTGCTTTCCCTAGCCTTTGACTGTCCCCAGTCAAACTACAAGGCAGCAGGTTTGTGTGTCTCTTCGTCTGGTCCCTCTCCCTTGACCTGTCCGACATGGGTGGCCCTACCAGTAGCTGTGCTACCGTCGGCATAGCTCTTGGGGTCATTGGGACGCACAAGCCCCTCTACCTCGTCACGGTGGACACACAGCAGAGGGGATTGTCCAGGTTTGGCATTGGTAACATAGAGTTGGTGGGAAAATAGTGTTGTAAAGTGCTTTCTTAGTAGTTAGTGATATATGTTTGTTCTTTAGTATTGGTGCCATTTGTCCAATGGGTTGGTTTGCCTTATTGCATCTTTTTTTTCGATCTCGTCTTCTGATTTGCCATTTGATGATATAACACTTCCTAAGTACGCGAACCTCTTTACTTGTCTCAAGAGGTTTTCGTTTAGGTGAATTGTTATTGTTGTTTTCTTTAGTTATAGTCATTACCTCTGTTTTATTTATACTAATTTTCATGTTATGTTCCCTATACCAGTGCTTCCCAAAGTGGTTGTCCGCGGACCGGTGCCGGTCTGCGAGCCCTTCTTTGCCGGTCCACAAAGTGAGTTGAATAAAGTAAGATGTATCTTTTTCCAAGATATATTTTATTTTTATTTTATATCGGTGTTCATTGCTGTCGGTGTCTACGAATATATACACCTTTACAAGAAGATCTAAATGTAGTGTTGACATTTGAAAAAAAAAATTTATTTGTAAATCTCTAAAACATGTTACTCATGACATGGGACCACCATTAAATAAATCACCGTCATCCAATAACAGTATGGAGCAGTAGTTAGCGCACCGGGACAATACCCACAATTACGTTAAATCTTATATTTATATTAAAATGTATATTGAGGTCATATAAAATTCCAGAATACAAGGAGAACATTTTTTTATTTTTTTTTTTAACGGCGCGGGTCCCAGGTGCAAAAGGAAAATTGTATGTCGGTCCGCGAAAGTGAAAAGCTTGGGAAGAACTGCAATATACATTTCGTTTAGACTATTTATGTGGTCTTGTAATTCAGCTTCTGATTTTGCTATTAGTGCTTGGTCGTCCGCAAACAGGAGTTCTCTTGTGGTGTCATTTGCAGATAGTTCTTCTTCTGTGTTCTCGTCATACGGTGTTCTTGCGGTAACTGTTTGGCTTGACATTGCTTTGACATACGTTGTCTGTACTCTATTTCATAGGGAACAGTATGAGTGAAGCCTCGTATTTGTAAACCAACATACTCCACATACCTCATGAGTTTTGTCGCAGGCACTTCCCCCCCCCCTCTCTCTCTCTCTCTCTATCTCTCTCTCTCTCTCTCTCTCTCTCTCTCTCTTTCTCTCTCTCTCTCTCTCTCTTTCTTTCTCTCTCTCTCTCTCTCTCTCTCTCCGAACAATCTTGCTTCTCTGGGCCTACCCACATCATGTATATTACCAGTGGTTGGATTTTATACAGCCCAAATAACACAAGCACTGGGCGATTTGATCCTTAAATACGTTGTATAACAATCAACCTTACTGACTCTATTTCATAGGGTACAGTATGAGTGAAGCCTCGTATTTATAGACCGACCTACCCGTATACTTCATGTGGTATGTCGCAGGCACTGCTCCGCTCTCTCTCTCTCTCTCTCTCTCTCTCTCTCTCTCTCTCTCTCTCTCTCTCTACAACCTTGCTTCTCTGTACCTACTTATGTCATGTGTACTGCTGGTGGTCGGATCTTATACAGCCCCAATAACACATGCACTGGGTGATTTGATCCTTAAACATGTTGCATAACAATCAACCTTACTGTCTCTATTTCATAGGGAACAGTATGAGTGAAGCCTCGTATGCGTAGACCGACCTACTCCGTATACCTCATGGGGTATGTCGCAGGCACCTTTCCAACCTCTCTCCCGCTCTCTCTCTCTCTCTCTCTCTCTCTCTCTCTCTCTCTCTTCAAACAATCCTGCTTCTGTATGCCTACCCACATCATGTGCATTACCAGTGGTTGGATCTTATACAGCCCCAATAACACAAGCATTGGGCGATACGATCTTATAATCAATAACAATCAACCTTACTTACCTTATTTCATAGGAAACAGTATGAGTGAAACCTCGCAGGCATGTAACAGGAACTATACCCACCTCTCTCTCTTCCTTTCCCTCCATCTCTCTACCTCTCTCTCTCTCTCTCTCTCTCTCTCTCTCTCTCTCTCTCTCTCTCTCTCTCTCTCTCTCTCTTCATATATATATACCTTGCACATGCCCATATACACTAGCATTTTGTCTGTTGAGCGGTGTATATGTGTGTATGCGCGTTCACGCATATCAGTCCACCCAGACTTTAGGACTCGCCTCATAACAATATATATGAGTACATAATGGGGTTTTGGTTAGTACCACCATCGCGCCCCTTCATGCTTCGTTAGTACATCCTATGAGGTTGCTCAGTCACCGTCCTGCCCCCCTGCCCCCGCCCCCCCCCCCTTCTTTCAACGTGCTCACTGAACCGTGACACCTATCACCGGGTATAAAAAGAATACATCAGAGATTTTCTGAGTTGCTTACAGATCGCCACTGTGAGGTGAGTATGAACATTTTTTCAATTCACATATTTTTCAATTCTCATTTTCTTCACTCCGTTCATTGTTTCATCCTTTTGTTCTTCTCGTCCTGTCGTCACTTTCTGATGCAGTCACAAGAGATCTCCTTGACTGTATGTTGTGTTTGTGAATGTGTTTGTTTGCTGATGAAGGCTAGTCGCCGCAACGTCCTGTATGAGTCTTAATTATGTTATGTAAAGTTGCACTACTTTGTGTCATTTTATATTGTTTACACTTTCACAGCTTTACCGCAGTTCCACCCAATTTTATCTATATATGTTACTAGCTGACCAGGCCCGGCTTCGCCCAGGTCCTGGCGGGGATCTATCTATCTATCTATCTATCTATCTATCTATCTATCTATCTATCTATCTATCTATCTATCTATCTATCTATCTATCTATCTATCTATCTATCTATCTATCTATCTATCTATCTATTGTTTCCGGTTACGAGCAGACGTGTTTTCACAAGCTCTCCCAGTTTTTATAGAATTTATCAAGTTTTGTCTAATTTCAATCGAGATGCTGTGTATAACATTGTGTTAGTTCTGAAACTGGATCTAATACGAATTAATATCTTAAGTTTATGTGACTGTGGTGTAGTGAAATGAGGATTCCTTTGATAAATGGACGGTAAGGTCATTCAATTTCGAAATTACAAATTGTCGATTAGCGACAACGTGTGTAAACCATGCTTGACTAGCGCGTGGTAAGTCGCCTGCACACAATATCGCAAGTTCCCGATCAGCCCTGTGTTATTGTCTCAATTGTCAAAACAAACGAACCGCAACACATGACTTCAAGTGGCCCGCGGCGCGTCTAGACTACGATGAGTTGGCAACATTCTTCAAACGGGTTTGATAACATGATGCAGTAATGTCATCTATAGGAGAGGCCTCTCTGAAGGTGACTGGTGTTAAAACAAGATCCGGTTTACGATCGGCCGTGAATAAACCATACACATTCAACAAATAGAAGGCGGTGAAGACCAAGCTAGCCAGGTGTGCGAATCCAGTCAGCCGAGTCGTCCAACACACCAACTCCGGCCAATGTGTTACAGTATCCTTTAACAATACACTCCATTATGAGGCATTTCGAACGTGCCTCATCAATTATTACAAGCCTTAACGAATACAACACAGACAAGATAGAAGCGGGGCCTACGTGGAAGATCTTATTACGACGCCAGTCCTTACAATACATTTATATCACTCAAAGAACAAGTTACTTGCTCAGGGCAGCGTTGAAAACATTAAATCTTGGCTAAAATTAGACTTTGTCGAGCTGGAGAACTCAATAATTACATTCACGAGTAGAGACATATCAAAGACACAAGATATCATCAACATGCTCGTCTCGAGTGATGATTCAGAATCTACACAGCCCACAACTACAGCTGTGGACACCACAGCAGACAATGTTTCTCAACTAACACATACAATGAATGAACAGGACAATACCATCAACACGAGGTCAGCTACCCCATCAGTACTCTTGGCCATTGAATATCCAATGGAGCACCTCCAAAACAACGTGGAGACCAACGTAAGTGTAGCAGAAGAAATACCAGCCTTAGATAACACGCCAACTATCAATGGACAATCGTGCGATTGTCATAGGCGCATTGAGGTAATAGAGCAATCCTTAAAGGCGCTCACTGCTACTGCTACAGCGAACATTGCAGCTAACAGCAAGACCAGCTGTGACTACACTGCTCTCAAAGAAGAAATCACGCTCCTGAGAGAGGAAAATCTGTTGCTAAGAAAAACAATAGAAACTTTACAGCACGAGTCCTCCACCAACTAAACTGAACAAGCGTGTAACTCCCAAGCAGCTGTATCAAATTCGGAGAATCTTGAAGCCCAGTTTCACCAAAAACAAGACGTGGAAAAACCTCAACGTGCAGAGGAAGATAAAACGATACAAGCAGTCTATCCCATTGGTGTAAAGATAAGCAACAGATTCGAAGTGCTTCAAGAAAATTCGTCAGAAAACGTACAGTGCTATAGTGCACTGCCAACAGACAACACACGCCTCCAGGAAACACAGGGAGAGTCACATGGAGACGTACAGACTGCTGCTAAATGGGAGAAACAACGAGCAAGGCGTACTGACAACCAACATGTGCAGACAGCACGACCCGACTGTATATAATAGGCGACTCTCTAATGAAAGGTCTTTATAGCGACCGGATGACTACTACAGACAAAGACATTGTTTCCATAATTCCACTGCCTGGGGCTGGTGTTGACCGGCTAACAGACAAGATTAGGAGGTTGGCTGTAAATCTTAACGTAAAAAGGGCAAGCGTCCATATTGGTATCAATGACACCATGAACAACCAGCAAATCACAACATCTCAACTTCTGGCGCTCATGAACGGATTACGTCACACTTTTCCTAACTCGTCCATCTTCTTCTCCTCCATCATATCACCGAGTTATGGATTCCAGCGTCGTCTAGCTGACATAAATAACAACATATTGCAGAAATTTTGCTCTCACAACAACATACAGTTCATCAACAACACACCGGTGTTTACTTCACAGTCAGGAGCACCTAAAAAGCGACTTTATAAAGATCAAGTACATTTGTCTACATTGGGCACCAGCTTGCTTGCCAAAAATCTTAAGTACCCTGAACGTACACAACCTACATCCAATACTGGATCGCGTAGGACACTTTTAGCTACACCACCTCAAACTCAAGCCAGACGACATACTGCCGCCACATCAAGTACCAATAAACCAGAAGAGAGCAGACCACTCATAACCACGGCACCTGATATCCAAGCCAGACGGAACATTTCCATCACACCAAATCCGTACAATACGCCATCTTTCACGCAGGAGGGTGATAATTATGAAGATACGTTCCCTCTTCTCCACAGCAAGGATCAATCCAGTAGTAACAACAACGTGCCACCACAGCCTCCTGTTAGCCACGAATCAGAGCCTGTAGTTGGAAGTCGTTACACACCCGTGAGAAATCAACAGTATCCACTCCATTGTAACCCAGAGTTGTTATACCTCACACGGTTTAGCCCAACTTCACTTCGGCAGGCATTTATGATGTCGCTGTACCAAGGACCAACACAGCCTGGTATTTACTAGCAATTCAGCACAAAGCAACACCGGATCTCGGTACAAGAAAGAGCCTCTCCTATAAAGTTTATGCGCATACTTGGTTATTGATTTATATAGCAACGTATTAGATTGTACGCGGCTGTAAACATTGACTCGTATTGAAGTCACAGAGATTGACACTTAGATATCTTTTATAATACTTTTTATCGCCTTAATACCCTGAGTGAGGGGGCCTTCACTCCCCGCTTTAAACAGAGACATTGACTTGTATAGTCATTTATTGATTCTTTTGGATAACAGTTGGTACTTAGCTTGTGAAGTAGTTTTTTTTCAAGTTAATTATTTGTTGTATGTTCTTTAATTCGTTTTGTTCCTTGTTTGCATTATATTCGTTGGTCTAATTAGTTATATCGTTATAATATTGTCATTTACTTATTGATTTGTATTACTGATATTTTGTAAGTTAATGTAATTGTGATTTTTTTATGATCTTGTATTTTAGCTTAACTTTGACGAATTTACACTTTCTTCATGGATGAAATGTCTGAGAAGTGGCAACACTGGCTCAATAAGTCAGGAATACGCCTTGGACACTTAAACATTTGCAGCTTATTTAACAAGCTACCAGAGTTATCTTCTATTCTTAATCAAAATTTTCATTTATTCGGCCTTAGTGAAAGTAGGCTTAATGATACAATTTCAGATGAGGACATCTCTATTAAAGGGTACAAAGTTTTTAGAAGAGATCCCTGTAGGAAACAAGAGACAGGCATAATAACCTATGTTTCTAATTTACTAAATGCTCACCGTAGGCTAGACTTTGAAACTTGCGAAATAGAATGTATCTGGCTAGAGCTAAAACTTCAAAACCGCACACCCCTGATAATTGGCTACCTTTATAGAAATCCCAGTGCTGGACACGTCTGGTACAAAAACTTCACTACCATGATGGATGTGGTTTTCGCTTCTGGGAAGGAAATTATACTACTCGGAGACTTTAACATTGACACCAACAAATCCAACATAATATGGGGAAATATAATTGCATCATACAATTTCCAACAAATAGTACAACAAGCTACTAGAGTAACAAAGTCATCTTCAACAGTCATAGATCACATTTATGTAACTTGCTCAGACAACATCATAGAATGCACCGTACCAAATTGTGCAATGAGCGATCACTACCCAATATGCTGCACGTGGTCTAAAAAAGGAATTAAAACTCCTAAACATAAACACATAAGTGTAAAATATAGAAGTTACAAAAATTTCAACCAAAACGCATTTTTACAGGACTTGCTCAGTTCACCTCTAGACAATGTTTATCAGCTTCCTGACCCGGATGATGCTCTGGAATTCTGGATGAAAACCTTTATTGATGTTTTTGATAGACATGTGCCAGTCAAGGAAGTTCGAGTAAAACACCACGTCAAGACACCTTGGATCACCCAGGAAATACTTGAAATTATGAGAGACAGAGATAAAGCACATAAAAAGCGGGATCTCAGTGCATACCGTACTCTTAGAAACAAAGTTCAATATACCATACGACGGGAAAAGAAAAATTACTTTAAGAACTTAGTAATGGATAAAACAAATAGTAAGGATATATGGAAGGCAATTAACACCTTGACAAACAAGTATAACTTCCGAAATTCTTTACCATCAAATCATATTACATGCGACCAATTCAGTAAATTTTTTCAAACTGACATAGACCAATTGAAGGCTTCAATACCTAATTCTCCTTGCAACTTATCTTTATTGTCATCGTTTTGCGAGAATAGATGCTCCCGTGATATTCTTTCCGACATACCGCTAATGACAATCACTGAAGTATTCACTTACCTCAGTAACCTAAAAAAAACACAACCTCATCTGGGTTAGATGGAATCAGCAACCGGATTCTCCGTTGTGCTGCGCCAGTGATTTGTACATCACTAACCTATGTATATAATCAGTGTCTAACCAAAGGCCACTTTCCATCAGCTCTCAAAATTGCTAAAGTGTACCCTCTTCTTAAATCTGGTTCATTGGACAATGGTCTCCCGAACAATTACAGACCCATTTCATTACTATCATCACTATCTAAGCCACTAGAAAAACACATCCATAAAGTAACATTACAGTATCTAGTTCGCAACAAGCTTATTGTTGACAGCCAATCAGGATTTCGACCAAAATATTCTTGCCATACGGCCCTAACAAACATGATAGAAAATTGGCACCATAATATAAACAACTACAGTCTATGTGGAACTGTGTTTATTGATTTCAAGAAAGCATTTGATATGATAGACCATGTTATTTTAATTAAAAAACTCGAGACAATGAAAATTGGCCTTAATGTAGTCACTCTAATATCATCTTTTCTATCAAGCAGAAAGCAAGTAGTATCACACAATAAATTTCTGTCTCAAACCACTACCTTCAATATTGGAGTACCGCAAGGCTCTATTCTTGGCCCTCTATTATTTGCCATATATATTAACGATCTACCTTTGCATCTTTCGTCGTCCTGCGATCTATTTGCAGATGAATGTACGGTGTACACAAACGCTGAAAACTGTATTTTACTGGAGTCGTCTTTACAACAAGAATTAAATAATGTAGTTAAGTGGAGCTATTCAAACCGTATGCAAATTAACATCACTAAAACAAAAGCAATGTTATTAACAACCAGACAAAGACTTCAAACTCTAAGCCCACACACATCACTTCAACTTCACATCGATAACATGCCAGTAGAAAGTGTAATTGAGCACAAAACATTAGGCCTAATCATTGATAGAAACCTAACCTTTAATTCCCATGTTCAAGCGCTCATTAAACAAACAGCGAAAAAAGTCTATCAACTCGCCAAGATTAAAAACTTCCTTGATGAGGACACAAGGAAACTATTCTATACTTCTCATATACAGACACACTTTGACTACTGCTCTACAATCTGGGACGGTTGTTCTAATTCAAACACTAAGCGACTTTACTCACTCCAGAAACGGGCCATGAGTCTAATTTATAGCAAACATTTATCTGACAATCCTAGCCTGTATAAACGCCTTCAGTTACTACCATTCCGCAAACGCCTGCTTTTCAATAAAGCTAAACTAATTCACAAAGTCCTGCATCGGAATGCCCCAAATTACCTTTGGCTTTTGTTTAAATATAATGCTAGACACAGTAAACGTTTAAATATACTACACATTCCGAAGCCTAGGATTGACTTATACAAAACAAGCTTAACGTACTCTGCATCTCAGCTGTGGAACAATCTTCCACAAGAAATCAAAGACATCACCAATCCCTATTCATATAATCGCAAAATATTCAAACACTATCTCAATACGGATTACCTTCCCCCTTAATAATTGAGATAATAATAATAATAACAAAACCCTAGTATAACAGCCAATCACCTTTTTGTAGGCCAGTATATTCCACATGGCTAATAACAAGTGTCAGACCATTATCTAATATTACTGTGTTGTGTAGTTTTGATGTTTGCATTTTGCCCATGCCTTTATAATGCATATCTTTTATATTATTACTGTTCTTTGTTAGCCTTGAATGATGTGTGAATGAAATAATGTATGAAAGAGAGTGATAGAAGGGCAGAATGTTAGACGGGCCTGCGTGCCCAATTCTTAACCCTTTGAAAATAAAGTTTGTTCGTTCGTTCGTTCGTTCTATCTATCTATCTATCTATCTATCTATCTATCTATCTATCTATCTATCTATCTATCTATCTGTCTGTCTTTCTGTCTGTCTGTCTGTCTGCTTTGTCTATCTGCTTTGTCTGTCTGTCTGTCTGACCCGGCCCGGCTTCTCCTGGTGGAGAACATCTCATTTAATTAATATAAGTAGTCATATATGCTCCCGTTCCCGACTATCTGTCTGTCTGTCTATCTGTCTGTCTGTCTGACCCGGCTTCACCCAGTCCCTGGTGGGGAGCATCTCATTTAATTCATATAAGTAGTCATATAATCTCCCGTTCCCGACTATCTATTGTCTGTCTGTCTGTCTGTCTGTCTGTCTGTCTATCTGTCTGTCTGTCTGTCTGTCTGTCTGACCAGGCCCGGCTTCGCCCAGCCCCTGATGGGGTGCATCTCATTTAATTCATATAAGTAGTCATATAAGTTCCCGTTCCGGACTGTCTGTCTGTCTGACGACCCGGCCCGGCTGTCTGTCTGTCTGTCTATCTATCTATCTATCTATCTATCTATCTATCTATCTATCTATCTATCTATCTATCTATCTATCTATCTATCCGACCAACCGACCGACCTATCTATAGCCAGGGGACTTAACCTAAGATATAGCAATGCTACTATAGTATGTCCTCATTTGTTTGCCGCAATATAAACATCAATATCTCAGTAACCAACTGAGGGAAAATTATGAAATTTAGTATATAACCTTATCATTATTTCCACCCAACAAAAAAAATTTTGCTCTGGAGATTTTACAGCAGATTTCAATGTTTTTTTTATATGCGATATATAATTTACGGGTCTGACTTGAAATTCATAATTTTAAATGTATTACAGCATAGCCAGACAATCAGGGTTCAATTTTGAATAGTGTACGTGTTTTCACGGGATTGGCCTTTTGCCAACCCCCCGCGTTGTTCAAACTAAGACTTTTCAGAGGTGTCTCAAAATGTGGGTTATTTCATGAAACCTGATTAATATTTTTTTTTGTTTTAAATCTTACCACTTATCGCTAACATTGAAATGTGTGAATATTTTTCAATGGGATTCTTCTTCTTCTTCGTTCATCCGGAGTTTTTTTTCGGATGTGATTGCGTTGTGCCTGTTTACAGCAGAGCTGCGTTCTTGCGCCGTTAGGCCGACACATCCGACTTCTGCGGGCATTTGTTGACCGGGTTAACCTTCCCGGGGGTTTCTTAGGACGTTTGACTCTCACTGTTGTGGTGTTATCCCCCATCCCAACTGGTCCATATAGAACAGCCAAAGATCCTGGTCAGCCCTCAAGGGAAGGCAGGGGCAGACCATGGGCATTCCCCGCCATCCAAGGAGGCTTCCATAATTGCAGAGCCAACACACAGCGCTCTGGTACTGGGCTCACCCAAGGAATCGTCACGTCCTGCACATGGCTGCTTAGCCTCACTTCCGTATATTGGGCCTTCCGTTCACCATAGGCTGTTCTTCCGGAAACCAGAAGTATGCAGTCTGCAGATGACATCCACACAGTGAGCTTTCGATTCGGACTTTCCATGTAATGGATTTGCTATCCAAGCAATATTCCATTTCGTGCCACTAGGACACTTTTCCACCTTTTATGAAGCCCACACAATGGGCTTTTGATTCGGACTTTCCACGTAATGGATTTGCTATCCAAGCAATATTCCATTTCGTGCCACTAGAACACTTTTCCACCTTTTATGAAGCCCACACAGCGAGCTTTCGATTTGGACTTTCCACATAATGGATTTGCTATCCAAGCAATATTCCATTTCATGCCTCTGGGTCTTCATGCACCTTTAAATGTCAACCTGTATGTAGTTAAAGTAAGCTGCGGTCAACTTGAGCTTGTTGATATCTCCATAGAGCTTGTCCTCAAATGAAGCAGGTGTGGGCCAAAATATCTTTCTCTGTTCTGCATACGTTGGGCAATCCTGCAGCAAATGTTTTGCTGTCATTTTTCCAGTTCTACAATTACATTCATCGGTATCTCCTATCTTTAGTTTATTGAACAAGTGGTATTTCAGCCTGTTATGTCCTGTGCGGAGTCTGAAGATTGCTACTTGTTCTCTTCGGTCGAGTTTGTAATATGCATCATCCTTCTGATGGCCTGGATGCTCAGATTCCCATTTGGTTCTATAAGTGCTTTTTATCAACCTCTTTGCCTCATTATAGGTTATGTCTATGTCAGGCTGTGGTAGTCGTCCGCCCTCTTTTGCCAGTCTGTCAGCCTCTTCGTTTCCAGGTATACTGCAATGTGATGGGATCCACTGTATTACAACTTTTTTGGATTTCTGGCATAGACCATGGAGTGCTGCTCTTAGGTCAGTTAGTTCTGTGCTGTTATTGCTCTTGAGTATTGAGACAGCTGACTTTGCATCTGTGAAGATAGCTATTTGCTTCTCTTTATTTTCCTCCATCAGGAGCATTTCTGCTGCAGTTTTCAAAGCCTCTACCTCCGCTTTGAAGTTACTTGAAAATTTTCCAGTTGCCATTGAATGTGTTTTTTTCACTCCATTTTTTAAATTTAGGAGAATTCCTCCTCCTCCATTCTCTATTGAATTTTTGGCTGATCCATCTGTATATGCATGGGTCCAATTCCTGCTTGGGTAATGTTCTTTTATGTAGTTTAGGGTTATTTCTCTTCTTTCAGTTTCATGCTGAGTGTTCTTTTTCTCAATACCAGGAATGTTTTCTATCATCTCAGGCAGTTGCTGCTGTCTCCAAGCTGGGAACTTGTGTGCATTGTGTATGGGCTTGACTGTTGATATGTTAAGTATAGGATCTGCCCTAATCCTTCGTTTTGCAGTTTCTACAAAGTTGCTACGCTTCAGTCTTCCCTTTCCAAAACCATTAAATCTGTTGTACATAGGGTGGTCTGTCAATCTCCTAAATTTTTCTGCTTGTTGCTGGGCTCTGCTATCTCTTCTATCCTGCATTGGTTGTAAACAAGTGATCTTTTCTAGTTCATTAATAGGCGTTGTCTTCAGGCTTCCAGTTATGATTCGCATTCCTTGGTTTTGGACTCTACTTATTTTGTTAAAGTTTGACTTAGCTGCTGTTGCCCAAGCTGCAATGCCATATTCCAGTACTGGCCTCACCCGTCCAGTATATAACTTCTTGAGAACTTTCTCATCTGCTCCCCACGTTGTACCAGCAAGCTTTTTCATGATTGCCATTCTCTGCCTTGCTCTTGTTCGATTTTTCTCAACCTGTGTCTTCCATGTCAGGCGACGATCAAAGGTGACTCCTAGATAGTTTGGATTTTCTTCATGGCGCAATATTTTTCCATTCAATACCAGCTTAGGTTGCTGAGTTTTATTTGAGAGGGAGAACACTGTGCATGTTGTTTTCTCCTCACTTATCTTCACTAGCCATGATTTTGACCAGTCCTCTAGCGCTAATAAGGCTTGCTGTATTCTGCTGTTAGCTGTACTAATATATTCTTCAGATGTCCATATGGCTAGGTCATCTGCAAAGGAGGATGTGTGTACTCTGGCTGGAAAATTTTCTGTGATGTCATTTATATATGCTAGGAATAATGTTGGTGAAAGAACTCCTCCTTGGGGGACACCTTGCTCCAGCAGCATCATTTTGCTTGTTTGTCCTTGTACTTTTGTCCTGGCAGTTCTGTTCTCAAGGTAGTGGCTGATCCATTTATACATTTTTCCACAAACATGCATGTTTTGCAGTTTTACTTTCAGTCCTTCCTTCCATACTTTATCAAATGCTTTTTCTAAATCTATCCAGACTGCTAGTGTGTGCTTTTTCTCTTGGAAGGCATCCTCTATTTCCTGAGCTATATAGGTTATTTGATCTTCAGTGGATCTGTATTTTCTTAATCCTGCTTGGTGTGGTGTTAAGAGTTTGTTTTCTTCCAGATGCCATGTTAGCCTGCCATTGATAATGCGTTCCATTAATTTTCCTACACAGCTAAGTAGACTGATAGGTCGATAGCCATTTGGTTCTTCCAGGTCTTTCCCTTTCTTTGGGACTGGTATTAGTATAGCTTCCTTCCATGCCTGTGGGACTATTCCTCTCTTCCAGCTGTTATTTAGGACTGCTAGTAGTTTCTTCTTTGCCTTGGTGCCTAGTCCTATTAGCATTTCATTTGTGATTCCATCCTTTCCTGGTGATTTCTTCTTTTTTAGGGTATTCATTGCCTGTTCCATTTCTTCCATTGTTAGATTTGCCATCATATATTCTGCTGCTGTCTCTGTATTTCTATGATGTATCTGTTTGTCTTTGATTGCTTTCTTCTGTTCGGTTGTAATATCAATGTGGTTTGCACTGGCATAGTGTTCCATTAGTGCATTTGCAGCCTTTTTGCCTGTAAGCAAGGCATTTCCTTGTTTAATTGTTATTTGTTTGTTTCTAGGTCCTTCATTGTTCATGGCTTTCACTAGTTTCCATAGTTTGTTTCCATCCCTGTCAAAATTCAGGTTTTCTGTTTTTTCCCTCCAACAATCTCTTGTTGTTTGATTTACTGTTCTTTTATATTTTGCTGAGATGGCTTTGAGAGAGATGTTTGCTTCAATTGTTTGTTCTCTCTCTGCTGTCTTCCTGGCATCTTCAACTTTGTCCTCCAAACTTTGTAGTTCTTCATTCCAGTATGGTTTGTAATTTTTCCTCGCTCCTCTTGGAATGGACTCAGTGGCTGCCTGTATTATCGCTCTGTTTAGACTTTCCACCATTTGCTTTATGTTGCCATATCGTGTATTTATGTTTTCACAATATTTGTCTGTTAGTATGGCAAATCTGTCCCAATCTGCTCGTTTGTAATTCCAGCGGGGCAAGGGCTTTTGCTCCTGTGGAACATACTCCATATTCATTTCAAGCTTGATTGGTCTGTGGTCACTACCTGCTAATTGGTCCAGCACATGGCGATCGATTTTGTGGAGGATGTCTCCTGTGCAGAAAGCTAAGTCTGGAGTAGAAGTGGTAAGCCATCTTCTGGAGTAGAAGCTCGGTGTGTCATCCGCTTTGTTGAGTAGATGGAGATTTTAGTCTATTTCCCAGTCCTCCAATTCATCTCCTCTTTTGTCAGTATCTGGGTATCCCCATCTTTCTGAACGGCTATTAAAGTCTCCGACAATAATGCAGTTTGTGTCAGTTATTTTCATGTTTGAGAGTGTAAGGTCCTTATCTGCTGGGCTATACAGATTGTAGATTCTTATTTTCACGTCCTTTATCATTATATCAACACCTATAATTTCCGTTTGGTTGTTAGAGATCACAGATACTTCGCTGCAAGGTATTGTATTTCGTGTAAGTATTAGAACTCCTCCTTTGTGTCCTTCGCGGTCGAAACGTGTGGCCTGATATCCTCTGACTGAGAATTTGTGATTGGCGTTGAGGTGTGTCTCTTGAATGCATGCCACATCTATTCTATCTTTATGAAGACGCTGTGTTAGGGAGTCTTTCTTCTTGTGAACTCCTTCGGCATTCCACTGTAGTATGTTGAGTGTCCGGGGTGTTTGGTCAATAGCTCTTAACCTACTCCTCTGTGCCTTGACTCCACAGCACAGGGGAAGGTGACCACCAGTAGTCATGGGTGGACCCCCTCGAGGCAGGGGGCCCGGCACTATCACCGCCTGATGGGACTTCACGGGATTAGCACCATATCGATTAATTTTGATTTGTGACATCATTAATTAAGTTACGTTGCACTGCTTTGTCAAGCCTGTGGCTCAGTACATCCGATTTCGACAAGCATTTATTCGGGATGCTTTCCCTAGCCTTTGACTGTCCCCAGTCTACCTACAAGGCAGCAGGTTTCACGTTGCACTGCTTTGTCAAGCCTGTGGCTCAGTACATCCGATTTCGACAAGCATGTATTTGGGGTGCTTTCCCTAGCCTTTGACTGTCCCCAGTCTACCTACAAGGCAGCAGGTTTGTGTGTCTCTTCGTCTGGTCCCTCTCCCTTGACCTGTCCGACATGGGTGGCCCTACCAGTAGCTGTGCTACCGTCGGCATAGCTCTTGGGGTCATTGGGACGCACAAGCCCCTCTACCTCGTCACGGTGGACACACAGCAGAGGGGCAATGGGATTTAATGCGAAATTGTATACTTCAAAGAATCGCTATGAAGTTGTACACATATTTTTGTCAAGAAGCTGATCGCAAGAAACTGTTTTATACTATTACAAATTCCGAAAAAAGAACAATGCATGCATTGGGCTTGAGTAAACGGGCATTTTGTCAAAGGGTGCAAGAATCTGGAATTAAACCACCACGCAATAACCAAACGGTAGGTAGAAAGATTATTGTAGACAGTTTTGACAAAGATGTCATAAGGCGAGCTATTATAAAAATGCTTTAAAAAGTCGCTTGATATACGACAGGGTCGACTTCATTGCACCGGGTTCTATCCCATATGGCTCGGTCTCTTTCCGCAGCGCGGAAAGCATCGCACAAAGCACGAACTCCGCAGCTCTAGCGACAACCCACAGAAGTCTCCGAAAAATTTAACTCGTGAACTGGAATCGAACCCACGACGTTTAGAGCCCGAGTCAAAAGGCTTGACCACTTCGCCACGGAGACTCCTAAAATTATAAAAATTTTGGCTTTTATATCCAGGATTATCCAGCATTAGAAAAATGCTGGATGCCAAAGAAATAGTGGCTGTAAGAAAACTTAGGGTTTGGTTCAGAAAGAACAATAACATAGAGCTATCCAAAACAACTTTGTGGAAAATTATAAGGACATTATCTTCACTATTTGAAAGTACAAGGGCGATAGAAATAATCTTTGCGAGCAACCGCATTTAGGAGCCATGAGAAGCAGATACCTATGTGAAATAAGGGAAATGCGCAAAGAAAATTATGGCATAGTGTGTTTTTAATGAAATGTGGATCAATGTGCACTACACAAGTGATAAGGAATAGCAATCAGTGGATGGACAGATAAAGCGATATGTGCCCAGTAGTATAGGACAGCTTTTGGTCATGGCCCATGCTGGTAATACGCATAATGGCTTGCAACAAAATGCTGGGCTCGTGTTCGTATCAAAGCATACAGACAATAGGGATTATCATAATAAGATTAATGGTAACGTATTTAGAGATTGGCTCGAGAATACTATATAATAATATATGTCTGTCTGTCTGTCTGTCTGTCTGCCTGCCTGTCTGTCTGTCTGTCTGTCTGTCAGTCTGTCTGTCTGTCTGTCTGTCTGTCTGTCTGTCTGTCTGTCTGTCACGAAGACTCAAAGCGGGTCTGTCACCCATGTGTACGTGTGAACAAACTACACAGACAGCTGAACAGATCCTTAAAAATGGAAACATGATGACTAAATTTCGGTATCATTTCTGGTCACTCCATACGCACATTAACGCACAGCTATATGGAAGCTTTCACGAACTCAATATAAAAAGCTAAATGCATCCTAGTAACATGAATACTTGTGTACAATTATTAACCAGCAGCTGAAGAAACAAGAAGGAAATGAAAAATAAGGTAAGAAATATATTCCTTCTACTTTCCTGTTAATTTACAGATTATTTACCCCATGCCTCTGTAAATTCTCTGTCTTTACTAATATTACACATTGCACCCCTCTCGGGAGTCTCCGTGGTGAAGTGGTCAAGCCGTCTGAGTCGGACTCCGAGGGTTGTATGTTCGATTCCTTCATTTCACGAGTGCATTTTTTCGGACTCCAGAGGGTCGTCGCTGGCGATACGGAGTTCGTGCTTTGTGCCACGATTTCCGCCCTGCGGAAAGAGACTGAGCCATATGGGATAAAAACCCGGTGCACTGCTACTTTAAGCTACTTTTTTTATTGCACCCACTCCCACTACGCCTTGTACTTGTGTCCTTACTAGAAATAACGTGGTTTACTGTAAGACTAGTTTGTTAGCGAGAATTCACTACATTTCCCCCAAAACATCAAAGAAATGTTGCCGCTTTCAATGATTTAAGTTGCTTTTGGACCTATCAAAGACATATTCCTTGGGTGGGGGTAAATATAAGACGGCTGGAAAAATGTCATAACGATGCAACAGACAGTTTTCAAAATAATTGATCGTGAATGAAGGCATTCTTTGTGGGACATACTTATAAAAGTTATGTCCCTTAATATATTTTGTCTTATGTTAAGTCATGTAATTTAATTATTAAATGTTAATAAGTAAATAGATGATGCTACACTAAAAAAAAAACTATGACAGTTGGTTGCACGGGAATGAAAGGAAGACGTGTAGAAATTTTCATCTCAATCGGTTGGACCGTTATCGAACGCATCCAATACATCACCAACCACAAACCCACACACATACATTCTGTTTTATAGATATAGATGAACAAGAGAAGAGACAGGAGAGGGGTGTGTGTGGTTAAATTCCTGTACACTTTATGTGGACGTAGGAGGCCAGTAAAAAAATGAAGACGTGTAGAAATTTTCATCTCAATCGGATGGACCGTTATCGAGCGCATCCAATACATCACCAACCACAAACCCACACACATACATTCTGTTTTATAGATATAGATGAACAAGAGAAGAGACAGGAGAGGGATGTGTGTGGTTAAATTCCTGTACACTTTATGTGGCCGTAGGAGGCCAGTAAAAAAATGTTCTCCCCCCATATAGGGGGAAGATTGACCTAATTAACAATGTATTACAATGAAAGTATACAAATAAAATTTAAGATATAAATTTATGACCGAAAAGCTGGTTCTAAAATGTAAGTATCTAAAAATTAAAAATATTTTCTATAAGAAATCTAAATGTAATATACTTGTCATTACAAATGTTACTTATACATTGATTATGTAATTTATACGGCAAATGGGTAGACGTTTAAAGTTGAGTTTTATTATTATCGCTATAATATAATTTATTTTTTCTCTAATTCAAGTAGTCTCCCTTGGAACAATATTAGATGTTTATGTCCAATACTCAAATCGTAGGGATTGTTTAAAAGTCGACAGGCTGGACTTCATTGTACTGAGTTTTTATCGCATATGGCTCGGTCTCTTTCCGCAGCCCGGAAAGCGTGGCACAAAGCACGATCTCCATAGCTCTACGACGACCCACAGGATTCTCTTGAAACATTCACTCGTGAACCGAAGGTTCGCGGACCGGAATCGAACCCAAAACCTTCGAAGCCCGAGTCAAATGGCTTGGCCACTTCGCCACGTAGTCTCCCGTAATGTACCCTACTTTTTGCTTATCTAAGTGTTTTTCTTTTAGATATTTTGTAATTCCTCAGAATGCTTGAACGTAATTATCTTCTTCTTTCGTTCGCTTGAAATATGTCTATAACTGCAATGCTGTCTCTTGTATAAATTGAACTGTCTTTTTTAGTTCACACAGTAGTCCATAGAGTTTATCTTCCACTGTCGTCTCTCTAGGTCAGAAGGTTTGCCTAGATATATTTTGGGCAGTCTTGGAGTATGTGCTCTGCTGTCTGCGAGGCCAATCCACATGTGCACATGGCTGTTTCACCAATCTTGAATTTTGTATACATGTGGTTGCGTAATCTATTGTGTTTTGTTCTGAGGCGCAGAATAATGACTTGATTTGGTCTGTCCATAACGTGGTAGTCATCTTGAGCAGGATTTTGTGGCTTTCTGACTGATTTGATCATTCTTTTCTTTTGGTGGTATGTAACGGTCACATCAGGCTGTACTTCTTTGGCTCATTCCTTAGCCAATTTATCAACTCTGTCGTTTCCGAGTACTCCTAAGTTCAGAAAGTAGTGTAGTGTCCTTAGTACTGGCAATTTCCCAGACAGGAGTGCCTCGAGTACTGATTTTGCATCTGTCAGTAGCACCACAGGTTGTGTACCATTGCTGTTATTTAGTAATTTCTCTGTTGCTATCTTGATTGCCTCAATTTCAGCATCATAGTTATGGCAGTACTTTCCTGTCGGTACTGTGGCTGTGTCCCTAGTATTATTTGGGTATCCTATATACACTCCCGCTCCTCCATTTCGAACAGCATTTTGTGCCGACCGATCTGTGTAGGCTCGGATCCAGAGGTCATGTGGATATTCTTCATCAAGGAAGCTGAGAGTGGCTGTTCTGCGCTGCACATTGTTCTGTTCTTCCTTGTCAAATATTCCTCTCACTTTTGTCTGGATTTGTAATGATAGTCTATGCTCATCTTTCCATGGAATTCGCTCTGGAATAGTTGTTAGGGGAATACCAACTGTGGGCAAATCGGTGGTTTCTCTGCAGAGTCGTTTGGCCTGGTGGATAAAACTACTTCTTTTCAACCGACCCATAGCTAGGTTTTCAAATCTATTCTTCATAGGGTGGCCTGGCAAGCTGAGGAACTTTTCTGCTTGTATTAGCGTTTTTGTATCTCTGCGCTCACTCAGTGCTTGTGTCCTCCCCATCTTCTCCATTTCCACTATAGGGGTTGATCTCATCCCTCCTGTGGTGACTCTAAGTGCTTGATTTTGCACTTGTCCAGCTCTTATAGTGTGGTTTTTGATGCTGAACACCACGCAGTTGACCCATATTCCAGGTGTGGTCGTATGCTCTGTTGGTAAACTTTGCTAAGTATTTGCCCACTGGCTCCCCATGTGGTTCCACTTAGCTTTCTCAGGGTGGCTATTTTCCTTCTGGCTTTTGCTACTGCTTTGTTGGTGTGCTTTCTCCATGTCAGCCTGCCATCAAATGTTACTCCAAGGTATGTTGGTTCTTTATCTTCTCTTAGGTGTGTTCCATTTATCTGGATGATCCCTGCCTTTTGTTTTGAAGAGAGGGTGAATAGAGTGGTGCTGCACTTGTCAGTGTTTATGCTGACACACCATCTATATGCCCATGCAGCAAATGTATCTACAGCTCTTTGTAGCAATTTGGTGGCCACTGATGCATGTTCATTTGTGCTCCATAATACCAGGTCATCGGCGTACATTGCCGCTTTAATTCCATGCGGTAGATTAGCAACAAGATCATTGATGAAGATTAGAAAAAGTGTGGGGGACAAGACACCGCCCTGGGGAACACCGTGACGCAGTAGTACTTTCTTGCTCTTGAGTCCGTCTATCTGTACTCGGGCTCTTCTGTTGTGCAAGTATGCTTTCACCCATTTGTATATTCTTCCATTGACTTTGGAGTTTCTCAGTTTCTTCATCAGACTTTCTTTCCAGACTTTGTCAAAGGCTTTCTTCAGATCTATCCATGCCGCAAGCACCAGCTTCTTCTCTTGGAATGCATCCTCAATTTATTGAGAGAGGTAGGTTGTCTGATCTTCCGTACAGTAGCACTGCCTAAAGCCAGCCTGCTGTGGCACAAGGATGTTTTTACTTTCAATGTACCACTGCAATCTGTGATTGATGATGCGCTACAGTGTTTTGCAGAGACAGCTGGTGAGGCTAATTGGTCTGTAGCTAGAGGCAATGGAACTATCTTTCCCTGATTTTGGGAGGGGTATCATGATTGCTTCTCTCCAGGCTTGTGGAACACTGCCTAAGGTCCAGCTGTTATTAAAGATCTGCAACAGCTTTGCTTTGGCCTCTGTTCCTAGGTTCCTGATCATTTCATTGGAGATACCATCAGCGCCTGGTGACTTTCTCATTTTCAATTTTGATATGGCTAGCTCCAGTTCGATTATTGTGATGGGTGACTCCAGAACCTCAAGTACTATTTCCTTCTGTCATGTATGTTGTCGTTTCTCTCGAATCTCTTATTGTTTTTCTGGACTAATTTTGATATTGTTATCTTGTGCGAATGAGTTCACAAACCGGTCAGCTGCTGGCTTTCTTGTTTAGATGTTTCCATCTTTATGTAGTGCAATTTTTGAGTTTCTCCCTGTGGCCTCATCCTTAAGTTGTTTTATTAGCTTCCACAATTTTCTTGTGTCTCTTTCAAAGATCAGAGTCTCCGCTTTCTCCTGCCAGATTTTCCGTCTAGCCTGCAGCTTGGCCCTTTGAAATTTGGCTTTTGCGTGCTGGAATTTATTGTGGTGCTCTTGGCTGGGTGTGGCCTCTGCTTGCTTTCTGCACACTTCCACATAGTTATGCAAGTGTTCCAGTTCACTACTCCAGTAGGGTTTATATTGTTTACGGGCTCCTCTTGGTACTGTTTCTCGCGCTGCCTGTAGCATGCATTTCCCAAACTCTTCAACTACTTTATTTATGTCTTTCTCAGTGTTCAGGTTTCTAGCCAGTATGCTGGTGCGATACTTGTACATTGCCCAGTCTGCTTTCTTGTAGTTCCACCTCGAGAAGGTGCTGCTTTCACTTGCAAGCTCATTTTCTACGGTTAGAAAGACTGGCCGATGGTCACTGCCACCAAGTTGTTTCCCAAAAATACGTGTAATGTTCCACTCCAGGTCTGGTGAATGAAAAGCCAGGTCAGGTGTAGTTGTAGTGTGCCATGATCTCGAGTAGAAAGTATGTGGGTCGGACGGCTTGTTAATCAAGATGAATCTATTCTCATCCTGCCAGTCTTCCAGTCTCTCTCCTCTCTGGTCCATGTGATCATAGCCCCAGCTCTGCGAGTGGCTATTGAAATCGCCACACACAATCATTTTTTCTTTTAAATGTAGTGGGTCAAATGTCTGTGGGCGGTCACTTGGACAGTAGTAATTGATCAGACGTAGGTCTGTATTACCTGTCTTAAGTTTAAGTGTCTGATATTCAGCCCCTTCCACGTAGACTTCGATTTGGGAAGCAATGATGTTATTTTTTACAAGGGTCAGTATCCCATCTTTTCGCCTGTCCTTTCGGTCAGATCGGTAACACTAGTAGCCTCTGATTTTGAAAGCTATATTTTCGTTGAGGTGAGTTTCTTGCAAGCAACATATGCTTACTTTTTCTTGGTCCAAGATGTTTTTTAATTCTATTTTTTTTTTGTTGCCGACTCCCTCCGCATTCCAGTGAATTATTTTAAGTCTTCGTTTAGTATGGCCAGTCGTTCTATTCTCATGTCCCCTGGCTCCACAGGACATGTGAGAAGGACCTCCAGTAGATGTAGTTGGACCCTTTCGAGACATAGGGACCGGCACTGCACCTGCCTGGGGGTCCAAAGCAGGGCGAGCACCATAACATTTAGCAGTAGTCGACATATTCCATTTTGCGTGATTGCGTGCCATCCTGATTTCTGTGGTGCGCCTCTTGGCTGGTTGCCTCCGTCTTCAGCACTTTTCTTTGCTAGAACAGACTGTGGTCTCACTCGAGTGTAGATGTGTACGCGCGCACACACGTGTCTGCGCATGCATGTACGTGCATACACATCTAGAGCATACTGGTTATTTTCCGGCGCCAGAAACTCGCCTCCGCCCCTTCTCCTGTTAGTTTAAACAGTTCCGCCACATGAAGGCCAGGAGTTGGACTTTTGCTGCATAGGTTATGTATTCACGAACCATTGGGGTATTTAAGCAATGTTGGGCGCTCACCCCAACACTGCGCCCCGGCTACATACAGAAACATTTGGAACCAACATAATTATCAATCAAGGCATTACTATAATGTTATTACGATCTTTTAACTGATTAAACTAAGCAACTAGGGAAATGCATGCGCAGTTGAATTGCATGATTTAATATTATATGTTGGAAGATATCAACATTAATGGGACAGATTTAATTATAATAAAGAATATTTACTGGAACCAAGTAGCAGCAATTATAATGAGAAATAAAGAGGGAAGTTACGAACAGATAAAGCTAGGAGTACGACAGGGGTGTGTCTTGTCATCGGATCTCTTATACCTATATATAGCGAAGTAATATAAAAGAGACGCCAGGAATACTACTAATCGGAGGTTATAATATAAATACGAAGTGATTATTACCAAACGTTAAGAAGTCAGTAACGAAGTAATTATTACCAAACGTTTGGTGATAAAATCTCGCATTATTCCCAAACGGCTGGTCACGTGATTATTCGCGGATGCAACAAACGTTTGGTAATAAAATCTCACATTATTTTGAATAACGAAGACACAAACAATAGATTGCACGATTTATTGCCTGACATATTTCGCTGCATCTCGTCAGGTACATACTGCAGAAATCACACAACTTACGTGAATTAACTAGATAAATCCTTCAAGTTGAAATATACACATATTCGCACAGTAATGTCAGTTATCTACCACGGTAATTTTAAGCTGACTAACATGTCTTTCTGTTTACACAATTCTGGCTTGCGTTGATAGATCATAATTGCTTCTGCAAATTTTAACAAGCGAGTAGTTTGTGTGTTAAACAACACGCGACATGCAGTGTCTCTGTCCACAAAATGGCCACTTTCGATAATGTGCCTACCGATTGAAGACGCCGGGAGCTTCCGGTGTGTCGGCCCCACGAGGCTAGCATCTCCTGTGTGTTGTATCTTGTTGACCCATTGAGGTATGTGTTCTGACACCCGTTTATTAAGCTGTCTCTCTGTTCTACCAATGTAAACGGCCTGGCATCTACATGTGAATTGGTAAATACAATTGTTTGTGGCGTACAGAGGAACAGGCTCTTTGACTGCTGGTGTAGAAATCGGTACGGTTTTATATCTAATGACTGGAGTTGCCGCACAGAATGTTCGACATACTGCTGTAGTAAGCCGGTCTTGTAGACGTTGCATTACGTCATCCCCTCGAAAGGTTAGCTGGATGAATACCTTGAGTTTAGGGACTGTAGTTACGTCTGCTTTGGATTTGGGCTGTTGGCAGTGGCGCTTTATAAATCTTGTGGAGTACCCATTCAGGTTTAAGACATTCTTCAGAGTTTCAAATTCCTCTGTCAGTGTGTCCTGGGTGCATATCTTTCTAGCACGGTCAAACAAGGTCCGTACTAAGCCCCGTTTGTACTGGACCGGTGTGAAGCTCTGAAAATTTAGGTATTGGCCAGTCCATGTTCCTTTGCGATACACCGATCTTTGAATTGTGCCGTCTGCTCTACGTCTCATTAGAATATCTAGGAACGGTAACGCTTCGTTGTGTTCGTGTTCCATAGATAGAGAGATGTTTTTATGCGTCTTGTTCATTGTGGCCTGAAACGATGTTGCTTGTAGCTCTTCTGTGGTGATAATTAGTATATCGTCCACATAACGACGGTAAAAGGCCAAGTTGTTGATGTCTGAGGATCTCTTTTCTTCTAAATGTGCCATGAAGATGTCCGCTAGAATAGGACCAAGAGGACTCCCCATGGCCACTCCGTCAATTTGGCGGTATGACTTAGTTAGAAACGGATGCACCAAACGTCCTTGACGGAGGCGCACCAGCATCTTGTTCCATCACCAGTGTTTTATTTAGGTTGATGGTGAGCCCAAAGTCTTTGCAGGCGGCTGCAAAACGATCTATGAGCCGTTGGAGATCTTCTGCTGTATGAGTAGTCAGTGCTGCATCATCTGCAAAAAGTAGTTCTCTTACGCATCTTGATCTTATTTTGGTCTTTGCCTTGAGTCTTGACGGGTTAAAAAGTTTGCCATCAGATCTTGTGTGGAGGTATATGCCTTCAGTGACAGTCCCAAATGCCTGCCTTAAGAGAACGGCGAAGAAGATACCAAAGAGTGTAGGAGCAAGCACGCAGCCCTGCTTTACTCCACTGCTGATGCTGAATGACTGGGAAGTTGAGCCTTCAAATAAAATGGTCCCCTGCATGTTTTTGTGAAATGATTTCACGAGGCTAAGAAGTGTGGGTGGTCATCCAACCTTTTCAAGGACCTTAAAAAGGCCGCTTCTGCTCACGAGGTCAAATGCCTTTGTGAGGTCGATGAAGGCAATATATAATAATGGCTTCCTCTGTTCTCCACACTTCTCTTGGAGCTGCCGAAGTGAGAAAATCATATCGATGGTGGACCTGTTGGGTCTAAATCCGCACTGCGATTCAGGGTAGATTCTTTCAGCAAGAATGTGTAATTTTTTAAGGATTACTCTGGCAAGAATATTGCCTGTAAATTGAGTATGGAAATGCCGCGATAGTTGTTGCAGTCGCTTCTGTCGCCTTTGTTTTTATAAAGGGTAACGATGTTTGCGTCTTTCATATCTTGTGGTACTGATTTTTCTTTCCAGCTGAAATATTGCACACAGTTCTGAGATGATTGTTTCTTTGCTACATTTTAAAATTTCAGGTGGAATACTATCTTTTCCAGGTGCCTTGCCAGATTTGAGAGAGCCTAGTGCTTCGCTGATTTCTGTGAGGCATGGTTCGTTATCCAGGGCATGCATGGCGGACTGTTGATCTATGGCTTCCAGAGCTTCTATTAATACTAAGTAAGTTTAAAGTAATAAAGTCTCCCTTTTGAAAATGGGGTCGGAGCGTCTGATGGAATGTTCCTGGTCAGGCGATGTCGGTTCTTAAATTAAGAATTAAGTAAATATAGTATTTTCTCATTCAATCAATAAATTAAATAATTTCCGTGTAATCTCACAGTTTACTTGCAATTGAAAATTAGAAACAGAATGCATGAAATAATATTCTTTCGTCAATGCTGATCCCGAATTTGTGTAATCCCAGTACCAACATGGCGTTCATTGTCCGGAGGTCGAGATCACTGGCATCTCAGTTTTCACAGGTATGTAGTAGAAATCTGAATTTTTACCCATGAAATACTTTTAAGAAACACAGAGGGGATTAATGATTTTCTAAACCTCAAAAATAGCTTTGTAGTTAAAATACGTCCTAATTAATATTCATGTTCCTAGATGTGAACTTCCAATCCGTCCTTGCACAGCACACCCACATCCCAAACCCCGCTGACGACTGACGTGTTTTCTCACTTGGAGAGGTGATCGAGCGCTCAAAAACACAGTCCCTGTGCATCTGAGTACCGGATCGAGAGGAACATCTGTACACCAATTTCTCTTTGTTAGGTGCAGTCCCTTCCACTACTTTCAGACTCAAACAGCCTGAATTTACCATGCATTCTTTCCAGGAAGTGTCTATTCGCAGGGCCCTGCGAATAAACAAAGCGTCTATTCGCAGGGCACGCCCGGCCCTGCGAATAAACAAAGCGTCTATTCGCAGGGCACGGCTGGTCACGTGATTTAACGTAAGTTTGCGGCTATATTATACATTTTTGTTGATTGGAAAACGTGTCGTCAGTGGCATAGTTGATAGTGTTCCCGCCTGATGGGCGGGAGCTCGAGGTTCGTTTCCTTGCCGGATATTTTTTTTTTTTTTTAATTGTTCAGCAATTAATTGGATGAAAGTCAAATGTCAATCGTTCGTTTCCTTGCCTGACAATGTTTTTTTTAATTTTTCAGCAATTCATTGGGTGAAAGTCAATCCTTCATCTCTTTGGGTATTTAGAATTGTGTTGTTTAAAGTGAGTGTAATTTAGTTAGTACCAGTTTCTCCAGTATTGGTCCTCGTTGCTTTGCACTACGGCAATTCCAATACCCAACCCACACATTTTTGAGTCCCAAATGATACGTTTTCCTTCTACCCCTTCTGGCTCCAGCCCTCTTCTTCCTTTTCCTTCCCCCCTCTCCCCTACCTCTTCTCCTCCGCTTAATTCTCTCCCCGCTGGCTGTTGTCAAAAGTATCGAGCACAAAGCACGTACTCCGTTGCTTCGGCGATAATTCTTTGTAATATTCATAGTTTTCATATTCATAATCATATTCATAGACACGAAAGTGGTTAAGTAGGCAGGTAGGTGGGTTGTTAGACAGATAGATCGTTAGAGAGGCAGATATGTGGGTAGGTAGACAGGTAGGTAGTTAAGTAAGCAGGTATGTGGGTAGCTAGGCAGGTAGGTGGATGAGTAGGTACGAAGTTAGATGGGTAGCTAGATCCAACCCGACACTCGCTCGTCGATCATCTGTATTCCACCATGCCAATTCATACATCTCTTTCAACCTCTCCCTGCAATACTCTGAACAGGCAGGTTGACCGGCCGAGCGACCGAGAGAGAGAGAGAGAGAGAGAGAGAGGCAGGCAGTCAGAGATACAGACAAATAAACAACGGATATATAAACTGGCAGACAGACAGCAAACAGATAGAGAGTGAGACACACGCATACATATACACAGAGAGTCAACCAGACATACATATGCATATGGAAAGACAGAGAGACAGTTTGTTAGATAGAGATTCAGATAGACATATATACAAATGGACAGATACAAGTAGGCTGATAGAGAACAAGAAATCACGCAGGCTGTCAGACGGACGGACAGACAGAAACAGAGAGACAGACAGGCGGGCATGTAGAGAGACATCCAGACAGGTGGACAAATAGAGAGGCATATAGACAGGCGGACATATAGAGAGGCATACAGACATCTCTCTCTCTCTTATTCTCTATCTCCCTCCCCCCCCCCCCCTCTCTCTTTCTTGTCTTTATCACTTTTTTTATGTCTTTCAACACATCTTTCTCATATCTCACATATCTGTCTCGCACACTATCTTCATTATCTATCTCTCTCTTCTCTCTTTTCAACCCGCTTCACATATACCAGGTTTTCCTGCACTTTATATGCGTAGCATTTCCTTGTTTATTTGTTAATTCATGAGGCCAGTCAGTCGAAAGCCTGGTGTTTGTATTGCCTAACGACCCTAATCATGTCTCTCTGAGGTGACGCATATTACTGTCAGCTTGGACCAGAATTATCAGGACATAAATAGTAGGAAATAGTAGGTCGGTAATGTAAACAAAGATGGATGCCTGTAAACAGTAAGTGTACAGAAACGCAAGTTAACAATTCTTAAACTCGCCTGATATTTAAACAGCCATACTTCAACTAAGTATAAAGTATCGATTCATAGGGCCCTGCGAATAAACAATTACAAAGCGTCTGTTCGTAGGGCCCTGCGAATAAACAAAGTGTCTATTTGTAGGGCCCTGCGAATAAACGCTTTGTTTATTCGTAGGGCCCTGCGAATAAACGCTTTATTTATTCGCAGAGCCCTGCGAATAAACTCTCCCTTCTTTCCACGTCATTCATTCATTCAAATCTCACGTGACAATAACACACGTCATCCTGGGTTTTCCAGGAAAGGTAGGCTTAATATTCCGTGCACGGTGATTGGTTGAAATCATGGTGAACTTTTATACAAATACGAATATATTTCATACTTACCGTAATTATTTTTTTTGTGTGTTGTTGATAGAATTGCATCAATTATAGATGTATTTTTGAATTCTGCACACAATTTTAAATATATGTGGAAAGTTTCATCGCTGTACTAGCTTTAATTGTGGAGAAAAACATTTTCTGCGGAGGCGTGGTTTTGTTCTTTGTGATTATCGATCCGACTGGCGTGTGCACTTTGTAGGGAGAGTTTATTCCGAGCTGGAGTCCGAATAGACAGAGTAGTTTATTCCGAGCTGGAGTCCGAATAGACAGAGTAGTTTATTCCGAGCTGAATTATGAAGCTGTTTAAATATCAAGAATAATTTTCCAGATTGGTATCCCCAATAAAAATAATTGTGTCCCCATGCGAGTTAAAGAATTGTTAACTTGCGTTTCTGTACTCTTACTGTTTACAGGCTTCCATCTTTGTTTACATTACCGACCTACTATTTCCTGCTATTGATGTCCTCATCATAGTTGCCATTCTAGATATTTTATATCCAGATCTAGAGGTTTTTGCCGGTATCTGGAAACCGTTTTCTGACGTTTGGATGCTGGATGCAATTCTAGATACTTTTCATTTGGAGTCGGATATTTTGAATACTTTCTAGATTTTACTTCTCTTTCGGTGTCATTTCCCCATTTTATGTCCGGTCTGGACGTGCGTAAATTATGGTAACTGCCATTATTTAAACTTTGAACTGACTTGGGTCAACGCTCAACAATCTGGTAAACACCCCCCCCCCCCCCCCCCCCCCCCCCCCCCCCCCCGGTAATGAGTAAAATGGCGCATAAGGGCACTGAAGAAACTTTTGGTCAGTAAACATTTAAACTTAAAGAATTTGGCTGCAATTGGAACCGATAATGCATCGGTAATGGTCGGTATCAACCATGGCGTGTATGCAAAATTGAAGGAAGATATCCCATCTTTAATCCTCATTAAATGTGTATGTCATTCCTTGCAGCTAGCATTATCACATGCCTCATCAGTCAGAATGTTTACCAAGGAATTTGGAATTCCTTATTGCTGAAACACATAACTGGTTCTCCAAATCATCTGTCAGACAACAGCAATATAATAATTTATATAAAGCATTAAATGATAGTTCCTCACCACTGAAAATTCTGTCATATTGCAAAACTAGATGGTTATCAATTCAACCAGCTGTTGAAGTAATTGTGAACCGATGGTTGGAGTTGAAGACACACTTCGAAATTGATTAATTGTTTGATTGATTTAGGAATCGACATCACAGCATTTGGGGCATTCCCATAAGTGCTCCGTCCCCATCCTCAGCAGCCAGCGAAGAGTTCCAACACTAATAGTACCAGTAGCAATCTGATTATAAGTCCGTCTCGCCTTTCCTCTGAGCGTTGAGCGTCGGCCAGATCCCTTCGTCACTCCTCGTTGTCTTATTCTTGCCAGACCATGGTAATTCATTTGCTCCTCCGAGGTGTGCACTTGCTCCCACAAGGCCGCAACCACGTCTGCCTTGTCATGTATCAATACTCCAACCATCTGTGTAGATAATCACATCACTCGAGTGAGCATTGTCCTGAATTAGTTGCTGGATTTCCACTTCCGTGGCCCCTGCTGGCCACTCCCTGAACTCCTGGCTTAATGTGATTATAACTCTGCACAAGTCTGACTGCTCCGCTGGCACTCTGACCCACTCCTCTCCACGCCTAATGTTCTCCAAGGGGCACACCTGTCTGATCGTATCCTCCGCCTGAGCCATCCATGATTTCCCTCTTATCAGTCGCTGACCCTTAACTGCGTCCAGCGCACATCTTTTCCTGGCCTGTAGCTCCCCAGGGGTTTATATAACTGACGTACTCAGGGCAATTTTATTTGTCTGTATTTAGCTCCTGGAGCATGAGGAATAACAAGACAAAATGAAAAGTGCTACACAGCTGAAATACTATATGGAATGTACAGTGATGAAAAAGAATTGGCATTCCTTCTCTTTTCACAACCCATTTTAAGTGAAGTGCAAAAAGTTAATAAACTATTTGAATCTCAAAATGTTGATAAAGTTAAATTACTTGACGACCTCACTTTGCTATTTCACTCAATTGGTAAAAGACTTATATTGCCAACTTGAAAAGCGGACTTGTTAACTTGCACTGTAGAGAGCTATTTGGCTCCCAAACCGTACCTGCGATACCAAATCGAATCAAAAATTGATGGTTTAAAAACAAAAGGACTGTTAACAGAAAATGAAGAGAACAACTTAAGAAAGCGCTGTCAAGATTTTCTTGTCTCATTATTCGATCAACTGAAGCAGAGACTTCCTGAAAATTTAGATGTATTGAAAAATATTTCACTCTTTTCTATTAACAACATACCTCAGCCAGTAAAGGACATACCTAAATATTGTCAAGTTATTAAATTTTTAGGGGCTAGTGTGGCGGAAGCAGAATATTAGTTAACAAAAATAAATTTGGTTGACTGGACAAACAAAACAGAAACTGAAGCTTTTTGGAGTGAAGTAAGACAATTTAAAGGTGTCTCAGGTAACAGTCCATTCAGTGAGCTCTTTGAATGTGCAATCTCTGCCATGATACTACCCCATTCAAATGATGATGCGGAAAGAGTTTTCAGTACTGTGAATTATACAAAATGTAAACTAAGAAACAGGATGAAACTTGATCTCTTAAATGCTATATTGACAATAAGATTTAGCCTGATGAGAGCAGGAAAATGCTGTTCAACTTATCAGCTCCCTGATCATATAATAAAAGAAATTGGAACAGCTAAAGTACACCAGAGTCATTTTGAATGTGAAACTTCAACTTCATCATCCAAGCTAAGTGCATCTTGTGAGACAGGCATCAGTGAAGATGAGGACATGATTCTATAGGTAAGTCACATCAATTTTCTTTTTAATGTTGCATATCCCTTACAGGATGGTGCAGTCAACATCAGAATTTTTCAGCTGCTGTTGATGTACAAGGCAAGATTACGCTCAGTAGTTTGCCATTGCTTTCTGAGCGGCCGGCTCACATACCCCGTAAGTTATCGATGCGATTCGAACCACCGCTGATTCTTACCGTCATCACGTTAACCCACGAGAGTATACGAGATTACGGAGAAAAGTCATAACCTCTAAGCCACGAAGCCGGCTCGGAGTGTACATAGAATACCCAAATAATACTAGGGACACAGCTAGAGTACCGACAGTAAAGTACTGCCATAACTACGATGCTGAAATTGAGGCAATCAAGATAGCAACAGAGAAATTACTAAATACCAGCCATGGTACACAACTTGTGGTGCTATTGACAGATGCAAAATCAGTACTCGGGGTGCTCCTGTCTGGGAAGTTGCCATTACTAAGGACACTACTTTCTGAACTTAGCAGTCAGCATAAGATCACCATGCGGTGGATACCTTCCCACTGTGGAGTACCCGGAAACGACAGAGCTGATCGATTGGCTAAGGAAGGAGCAAAAGAAGAACAGCCTGATGTACCCATTGTATACCACCAATAGAAAAGAATGATCAAATCAGTCAGAAGGCCACCAAAACCTGCTCACGACGACTACCACATTATGGACAGACCAGAAAAAGTCATTATTCTGCGCCTCAGAACATGACATAATAGATTGCACAACCATATGTATACAAAATTCAAGATTGGTGACTCAGCCAAGTGCACATGTGGTTTGGCGTCGCAGACAGCTGAACACATACTCCAAGACTGCGCAAACTACAACATATCCAGGCAAACCTTCTGGCCTAGAGAGACAACAGTGGAAGATAAACTCTATGGACCGCTGTGTGAACTAAGAAAGACTTAGATTCATACAAGAGGCAACATTGCAGTTGTAGACATATTTCAAGTGAACGAAAGAAAAAGGTCATTTGATTTATCTTCTCCACTGGGTTTATTTTATTTATCTATCAACCATTCTTATTTATTTTAAAAATAATTTGTCAATAATTTAATTCCACCAGAGAAAATGTTTTTATTGTGCATACTACTGTACTTTGTAGGCATTCATTTCTAACAATAAATAAAAAGCTGTACTGACATCCATCCATCCATCATGTGCCATGCCGGTAAGCGTGGGCGGTCATGTTCTGCCATCTCACTCGATCAACAGAGTCGTGGATCAGTTCCGTGTTTTTGTCTCGACCATGCCACAAGGCCAAGCCATCCAGATACTTGTTTCTAGGTCTTCCCCTTGGTCTGTTCCCCTCGATCTTACCAGTTGTCACCAAGTTCTCCAAATCATTTCTTCTCATAACATGCCCAAAAAATTGTGACTGTCTACGTCTAATGTCTCTGATCAGTTTACGATCTTCATTTGTTTCTTGAAGGACTTGTTCATTGGTCTTTCTGGCTGTCCATGGTATTCTTTGCATTTTCCTCAGAAACCACATTTCTACAGCCATCAGATATTTTTCAGCCTGGCTGCTCATTGTCCAAGCTTCACATCCATATAAAAGTACAGGTTCTATGTAGCATCTCAACACTCTTTTTCTCGTTTCAATTGACATCTTTTTATTGGTCAGTATGTTTTTCATCTTGCTAAAGGCTACTTTTGCCATGGCGATTCTTGTTCTAATCTCTTCAAGGCATCTCCCATCAGATGTTATTACTGTTCCGAGGTAATTGTACCTATTCACTTGTTGAAGAGTATTCCCATTTACTTGTATATTACACTGTGGTATTTCGTTCTTCTTAGTGACGACCATAATCTGTGTCTTTTTACAATTTAATTCTAACCCTTGTTGTTCACTATGTGTAACAACCGCATCTACTAAATTTTGCAGGTCCTGTTCATTGTCTGCAATCAAGACTGTATCATCTGCATATCTAATGTTATTGATGCATCGTCCCCCAATGTTGATTCCTTCCATATTTTCAATATTTCTGAAAATATTTTCACTGTACAGGGAAAACAGATCTGGAGACATTACACATCCCTGTCTCACACCTCTCTTAATAGGCTGATATTGGCTTACTTCATTATCAACTCTTATGGCAGCTTGTTGTTTCCAATATATGTTTTTTACAAGTCTAAGGTCTTTCCCATCAATTTGTAGATCTTCAAGCATCCTTATCATGTTGACATGTCTCACTTTATCAAAAGCCTTTGTGTAGTCAATGAAGCAAAGGTGTAGATCTTTGTTTACTTCTATAGAACGTTCGATTACGGTTCTCAGTATATACACAGCATTTACTGTACCCTTGCCTACTACAAACCCACATTGTTCTTCTCCTATTTCAGGTTGTATTTTCCTCCTAACTCTTTGCATGATAATTCTTAGCAAAATCTTCGTGATGTGACTCATTATACTAATTGTTCGATGTTGATCACATTCCAAGGCTCCTGATTTCTTTGGGATTGCAATAAATACAGAATTACATAACTCATGAGGTATGTTTCCAGTATCATATATTGTATTAAGCAGACTGGTAACTTTATCTATTCCATATTCTTCTAAAGCATTAATCATTTCTGTTGTGACGCTGTCTGGACCGGGGGTTTTGCCAGATTTCATATGATTAAGAGCATTCTGAACCTCCATCTTCAAAATTGCTGGCCCTTCATTGTTATTTTGAACAATATATTGTTCGTCTCTGCTATCGTCATAACACTGACATCACATTTATTATTTATTACAAACTGTGTATCATTAGAATGCTATTAGTGAATATTATTCTGAATTTGATTAACTTCTATAGAGCACTTGACACTGATCATTTATCAGTATCTTGATGCTGTCAGAAGTGATTAATGGACAATGCAAAATGAAAAGTAAAAGCCTCAGTTTAGCTAAAATTAGTACATTGCTATTGTTGCCAGGAATATGTCAGTGTTAACAACATATCAGACATGAGACAACATTGTTACAGAATCCAAATATGTAGTCCAGGGTTACATAAATAGAAGTTGTTTCAAGTAATATTATACACATTGAGGCAGTAAATAAAATGACTGTTTTCCATCAACAGGATTCTTTGCACCCTGCTAAGCTGGATTAAGATTCTGAATTTTTAATTTCACCATTTGCTTTTCAGTTAATTCCTCAAATTGCTGAGGCATCTCTAAAGGCCATAAGTGATCATTGCAACTAAATCATATTCATCATCATCAAGTGCTGTGCCGGCTGGCGTAGGCGTTCATGGCTCTCCATAGATCTCGGTCTTTGGTTTTCAGGATCAGCTCTGCTGCTAATATTCCTCCATGCCACCGTCTCAATCCATCCAGCATCATTTCTCTTGGTCTGCCTCTGCCTCTCTTCCCCTCGATCTTTCCAGTTGTTACGATGTTCTCCAATGCTTCTCTTCTCATCACGTGACCGTAGAAAGATGTTTGTCTCTGTCTTATTGTTGTATATAATGTTATAGTTTCATTAGCCTGTTTCAGGCAGTCGTCGTTAGTTACTCTGGCAGTCCAAGGAATTCGCAACATTCGTCTCAGGAACCACATCTCTGTTGCTTCTAATTTCTTCTTAATTTGTTCATTTACATTCCAAGATTCACTGCCATACAGAAAAACTGGTTCTACATAGCATTTCAGCACTCGCTTTCTTACATTCAGTGATAGTGACTTATTGCATAAGATACTCTTCATTTTCTGCCTGCCCTATTCTGCTCCTAATCTCTGTTGTACATCTTCCATCTGATGTTATAAATGCCCCTAGGTATCTAAAATTATCCACTTGGTTAAGGATTTTCCCTTCTATTTCTATGTCACATTTTGGTGTCACCATTTTCTTTGATATTACCATTGTTACTGTTTTCTTGATATTCAAGGAGAGTCCTTTCCTTGCACTCTCTGTTACTACGTCTAATAATTGTTGTAGGTCTGTTGAATTATCCGTCACCAACTAGTATTCCTGGAATCTCTTTGATCTCTCTCATTATTACTTCGCTATACAGGGAGAAAAGATCTGGTGACAAGACACACCCTTGTCATACTCCTAGCTGAATCATATTAATCACACTAAAATTACACAATTGGTTAAGAAAATACACTACTTGAGTTTTATGTTTTATAAGTTATCAGACAATCAGTTTCTACTTGTACCAGTTCTGAAGCAGGCATTGGAGATGATGACTCCAAATCTCCATGTCATTTGATATTTTGATGAAATTGGTGTTTCTTAGATTATTTGTCACATATATCTTTCCTGTCTATTCCTCTGTCTCTCTCATTTTGTATTTTTCTCCACGTATGGCTAATTTCTCTATTCTATCTCTTCTGTTGATATACCCTATAAATTTTGTGTCTTTTTCTTGTTTTGACAATTAAGAATATTGGAAATAGCAGGCTGGCAACACACATATTTCCATTAATGTTGTTTTATAATAAAAATTTGCAAATGTCTGATAATATGAAGGTTAGATAATTTACTGACGATCAATTCACACACTTTTGTTAATCTCAACAGATGCAGATAATTTCTACAAACTTGAGCTTACAATGTCTTAAACCAGCTTTTACATTCAGTTTGAAAGTCCGAAATTTGGGAACTGCAAAGAAGGTACACTGACAACACTTATAGTTTGTTTTTAAAACTTGCATGTTGATTCATTTAGAGTTTGAATCTATATCTATAAAAAAGGATGTATGTATGTGTGTCCGTTCTTTATGCGTTCGCGTACGGTCCATCCGATTGAGATGAAATTTTCTACATGTTTTCTTTTCATTCCCGTGCAACCAACTGTCATAGTTTCTTACTGTACAATCATCTATTTACTTACTAAAATTTAATTTTGTAATTACATGACTTAACATAATAAAAATTATATAAAGGGACATAACTTTTAGTAGTATTGCTATATCTTAGGTTACGTCCCCTGGCTATAGATAGATAGAGAGGGTGGGATAGACGGACAGGCAGGCAGACAGACAGCCGGGAACGGGAACTTAAATGACTACTTATGTGAATTAAATGAGATGCTCCCCATCAGGGGCTGGGCGAAGCCGAGCCGGGTCTGACAGACAGACAAGCAGACAGACAGATAGATAGATAGATAGATCCCCACCAGGGCCTGGGCGAAGCCGGGCCGGGTCAGCTAGTAGTCTATAAATCAGTACATGAATAAAGCAAGTACACTTTGCAGGGAAATAAAGAAAATACAATCACTGCATATATTTTTTTCTTCAGGATTTATGTTCTGCAGGGAGCATGCCATTCTCCATGAATACCATTGCAAGACTATATTCAATCACGAAATAGAGTTAACCCTGGTTCAGTTAACCCTTTACAGGGCAGACGCTTGTCCATTTTGTAGCCCTGAACGGGCAAGATTTTTTCAGGTTTGGAAAAAGTTCGGGTCGCGTTAGTAAAAACATCACAAATAAGGTGTTAGTCAACCGATTTTAGTTAAATAAACAACACAATGAAGGGAAAAGCATGCAGAATATGTTACTCACGTGATTGTTGCCGGTAATCCATACATGAACACAAATATTTACGAAATACGGCATGTTGTTTGTGATTTTCCGTCACCTATACGGCAATATACAAACACATTTTCAGAATCATAATCACTTTCTTTAAAGTCCGACTCACGACTGCTAATGCAAAGTAACGCTTTGCACTGATATCTAGCTCCGATTAATAGTCAACTTCGTGCCTTTTAATGTCAGTTAAAATGAACCTAGTGAAATCTCGGCTATCACTTGAAGAATCGCCGAAATCCATTTTGAAAAACAGCATAAAAATCCCGAAAACTATCAAAAATTGTCCTTTAAAGTCCGTTCAAATTGATACTATCGCGTTTACAAATGGCGGCCACGTTGTCAAACTGTAGGCGAAAGCGAAAGTAGCCGTCGGAAGTGTCGGAAAGCTGAGAGATCGCGATTTTACAATGGATAATAGTATCGGACGCTACGATCGTTTTATGGCATCGGCCGGAATCGGACGATATGCCTTGTAAAGGGTTAAATTAGGAACTTCTAGGCTACACTGGATATTCGTCTTTACTGTCTCTTTGCTTGATTGTTTTTTTTAAAAAGTATTTTCCCAAACTTGCACACTCTTAAGGGATTTGCAGAACATTTGTTACTTGAGCTGTTAGTACCATACTAAGGAATCTGACATGCTCTTTCTAGGGAAGTTTTCAGCTATCAAAGCCCCAAGAAGTACACAGGCTTACCCTACTGATCTCTGAAGGTGTAGCCTGTAGTGAATGGAAGGCCCAGTATACGGAAGTGATGCAGTGCATTCATGTATATGACATGGTGATTCCTCTGGAGAGCCCAGAACCAGAGATTCATGTGTCACCTATGCATTATTGAAAGCCTCCTTTGGTGACAAGGGAAGCTCATGTGTTGCTGCTGCCCTCTGTTAAGGGTTGAATGGTTTGAAATTTCTGTTCTGTACCTGGCAGGGTGCATCTGTTACAGGAGGAACAGACTCGGGTGACCACGTGAAACTGTGCAGGAAGACTCACCCTGTCAGGAAATGCTAGGAAGATGGCAGTTGTGTTAGTCAAAAGACACAAATAACACAAATCTATTGTAAACAGGCGCAAAGCAAATACATTCCAATAATTTCAAAAAATGCCTGACAAATTCATTACAGGAAGAAGAAATTCCACCCCCTTCTCTTTTCTGGGTCTGTCTGTCTCTTTCTTTCCCTGAATCACATTATCTCATCACTCTCACTGTCTGCCTCTTTGAATCTCTGTTTGCCTCTTTAAATCTCTCTGTTTGCAGTTTGCTATGTTTTTCTCTGTTTATATATATATATATATATATATATATATATATATATATATATATATATATATATATATATATATATACTAGCTGACCCGGCCCGGCTTCGCCCAGGCCCTGGCGGGGATCTATCAGTCTGTCTGTCTGTCTGCTTGTTTGTCTGTCTGTCTGGCTGACCCGGCCCGGCTTCACCCAGTCCCTGGTGTGGGGCATCTCATTTAATTCATATAAGTAGTCATATAAGCTCCCGTTCCCGACTATCTGTCTGTCTGTCTGACCCGGCCTGGCTTCACCCAGTCCCTGGTGGGGAGCATCTCATTTAATTCATATACGTAGTCATATAAGTTCCCGTTCCCGACTATGTCTGTCTGACCCGGCCCGGCCTCACCCAGTCCCTGGTGGGGAGCATCTCATTTAATTCATATACATAGTCATATAAGCTCCCGTTCCCGACTATCTGTCTGTCTGTGCCGGCCCGGCTTCACCCAGTCCCTGGTGGGGAGCATCTCATTTAATTCATATAAGTAGTCATATAAGCTCCCGTTCCCGACTATCTGTTTGTCTGTCTGTCTATCTATCTGACCCGGCGTGGCTTCGCCCAGCTCCTGGCGGGGATCGTCTCATTAAATTCACACAGTAACTTAAAAGAATGTCCTTCCACACACCATCCATTATTTTTAATGAAAACTGTTTTTAATCACCTACATGACTGTAGATAACTTCTTTAAGCATAAAAAGATGAGTTACAATATTATGCATTATTTTTATGAAAACTTTGAAAATGCCTTAAAGATTATATCATTATTTATTATCTCATATGCCTGTAAATAACTATAGGCAAAGAGTTTATAAATCTTTGAAAACCATGCAACAATATGACTATAAAGTATATAGAAATGTTATTAAAAGTTATGCCCCTTGAAATAACTTTTCTAGAGTTAAGTCCCCTTGCTATATAGAAATTATAGTGAAAAATGAAATATTAAATTTTATTAAGTAAGTAGCCGATTTTACACTAAGAAACTATTACAGTCGGTTGCACAGGAATGAAAGGAAGACGTGTAGAAAATTTCATCTCAATCTGATGTACCGTTATCGAACGCATCCAATACATTGCCAACCACATACAGTCTCTTTTATACACACACACACCCCCACACATACTCTCACGCACTCTCTCTCACACACTCTCTCATACTCAGAGAGAGAGAGTTAGTTAGTTGATGCAGTCTGTCTGTCAATGTACAAGGCGAAGATCAGAATCTTTTTCTGAACTAACAAGATACACAAACAAACAGTGTTGTCTATACGTCAATCAACAATGACAACATGTAAAACATCACAACTTTAAATATTATGGCTTCATAATCAACAACAATGGGGACTATATTTTTTAAAAGTCAGACGTAGAATGGCCATAGCGATACAGAAGTAAGATTGCATAAAGAACTTATGGTATGACACCAGCAAAGAGATCAAAGTAAATTATGTGGCGCATACATCTTTCCTGTGGCAACATACAGATGTGAGTCGTGAACCATTTTGCATTCAGTAGAGAAGAGATTTGGAGATTTTGAGCTTCAATGCTACAGAAAATTTTTTAGAATATCGTTGACCAAAAAGAAGAAAAGTAGTGACATTCTACAATATTTGAACATAAAAGAAGCTAGTTCATAAACAACACTTTGGCCATATAAAAAGTCACAGAGGCTCGTAAAGAGCAGTGATGGAGAGCACGGTCTGAGGATTAACAGGTCAGGGATCAACCAGCATGAAGATGGACACAGAGCATTACAGACACCTTAGGCATAAGAATGCATGTGGCAGGAGAACTGGCAAGGCATCAAGTTAATTGTTTGATAGACCTTGACATGAACAATGTTCTTACAAGGGCATTCTGTGAAATGCAAATTATTTCTATCTATTAAGAATTTCTTTATGTTCTGTTAGTGTTCTTCCATTCATGTCATTTATAGTATATGTTCTTATTTTAAAGTGTCTGGTCATTACTTTTAGTACTTTGAGCACTGTGATCTTACCCATTCCTCTGGTGTTCTTCTATCACTTCACACTGCACTTATAGGAAATGCATTTTGTCGCTTCTTACCTGCTTTCTTATTTATTTCTCTTTTTTTTAAAGGCTACCCTTTTCTCATGACTTGATATTTTCTTTTGCCTTTTGTTGTCTTCTGTTACTTATAACTCAAGCGAATCATTTGTAAATACTATGATAGGATAAAACTGTTTGTGGGTAGTTAATTTACTGTTGGAATATTGAAATATTTTCAGGATGATTTGTACAGACAGATAAATATAGAGGTGAAGGGTCATGACCTCGCAATCCTGAATAGTTATCAGAAATTTACAGCAATGGCGGCAAGAGAGTTGGATGTAAATCTTGTAAAAATGTAAGTAAAGTAAGGCATAAAAATGACCCTTTCGTGCCATGAGGCTTTTTGGGTATATGATGCCAGCCTCATATTTTAGGTCAATTACCACATGATGGTGATGTGGTCATTATCACACCAACTGCTTTTACCTCCCAGGAGACTTCCTAGTGTCAATTTTAGGCTGGATCAACCAGAGAGCCGGGGTCAATTAAAAACACCTGCCTCGAAGTAGGCAAACCTCTATTCTACCACAACTCTATTTCTAAACATTTACGTTAAAATAATCTTTTTGACCAATATAAAGTTTTATACAAAAATCAATGTGTGTTTTACATTCCTTTGAACATCGTTAAATGCAATCACGGTAACAGTATAATAATTTAATGTATGTAGTTTTACCAATCAAAAATGTGCATTTGCATGTCTGTCAGTGTATTCTTTGTTTTGTCCCATGTATTGTAGAGTGTTCTGTGCCTTACAGGCTTTTTTTTTTTTTTTTTTTTGCACTGTTAATGGTAGAGGTGCGAGTCATGAACCATTTTATAATCACTGAAGAAAATTGGGTCTTTTGGGCTTAAATGCCACAGAAAATTGTGTGTGTATTGTGAACCAAAAAGAATAAAAATATTGACTTTCTACCAGATTGAAACATCAAGAAGATTGGCTCAATAGCGGTATCATGTCTCAAAAACTTAAATGTTTGGCCATATTAAACATCACAGTGGCTTGGAATAAACAATGATGAAGATTTGGTTCCCACAAGAATAGACAAGGGTTGACCAATGTGAGTATGGACACAGTTCATTGCAGATACCTTGGGCAGGAGAAATGGCAAGAGAAAAGATGCTTTTCAAAGGGCCTTGATGAGGGTGACATTCTACATAATGATGAATGGCATGCGGCCTGAATTTGCCTAACCCAGACACATTAAACTTTTAAAATGTGTAATTAAATTTTTAAGGTCATGCTTAAGAATCGGCATGATTTACTCCTTCACTTGTTCTCAATATTTTGATAGTTGCAACATTACATGGATTGTCTGGTTATATGAGTTTTCATTGTTGTGCTACCTCCGAAGGAGTGGGTTTACCTGATGACAAGGGACACTGGTAATAAGGAAATCTAATCCATATGCAAACATCAGTCCAGTGCACTAGATTAAAGCAATGTTTGGACTACGTTTAGTTCATAGCGAGCGAACAAAACAAAAAAAATATTTCATGTCATTTGTTAAAGATTAGTTTAGTTTAGTTTATTAGTCGACAGATCAATATCACAGCATACGGGTGTAACCCATAAGTGCTCCATTCTACTCCTAACTCAAGCCCGAGCCCGGAGAATCTCAGCTCAGTGCACGAACTCTATAGCACCGGCGAGGACTCTGAAATACTTTGGGTAGATTTTTAACTCAAAATTTTGCCCGGGCAGTGCCATTAGGCTACTCTTTCAATTTCCAGTTGCCAAAGGATTTTTTATGTGCGCAACAATGCACTTGTGCGTCCGATCTCACTACCCAGAGATCAGGGGAAATTTTATTATTATAATTTCTTGTGAAAAAATCCCGGCCCTCACCAAGGCTTGAACCCGGGACCTCCAGCATTCAAGACGGACACCATACCTCGAGACCACTCAGCCCTCTACCATTTGTTAAAATCCCATTTAATGTATTATTATTACTATTTTTGCTATATGATTTATGAATTATATTCTTTTCTTTTTTAATTCACATAAAATGTTTCGTTACTTGTGATTATAATTCCATAGGTTACGACAAAATTCCCCCTAATGTTTTAGGCTGGAGTCTGTCGATAATGAAATATTGAGAATCTATGGAGGAAACATTACCAACCAAGGTCTGTTCCCAGCCAGTTCGTATGTGCTGTGCTGAACCATGACCTGGTGAAGTCCTACTATACCACTATGCAGATATACAGCTCCAGCCACTGGTTTTTCATGATGGAAAGGGGAGGAAAACCCTGAGGAGGTCAGCATGGCTGAATGGATAAGAACTTCCGGCTTACTGATGCCGATGTAGCGGGTTAAACTTCCTACACCGGTCAGTTGGGCTAAAATGTTGACTTCTTGTCCTTGACTTGGGGACGTAAATTACAAGTACAGCAGAAGTCAGAGTAGATTGGCCTAATGGCGAGAGACACTGGTAATAGGGAAAATCAGTCTGGTGCGCTAGAAGTAGTAACACGTGTAAGGACTGCGCTTGTGTTCAAAGCGAGAAACCACAAAAAGAAAGACAGGCCCTGCCAAAGACCCAAAGAGATGGTACAGGTAGAGAGAAAAGCCTCTGCACCAACTTCACGTCAGTAGATCCAAGCCCTTTTTAGGGCACAGACCCCCTCAACATCAATACATTGGACTTTGTCTTCCTGGGGATTCACAGCCAACCAATCAAGTCAGAATGGTGTTGTATTTATTATATGGCAAATGTAATATTGAATGATTATTTGTTTTCAGATACGAACCTCCTAGAGTGATTGCCAGGATGAGTTTAATGAAGTCAGTGTTTGTTCATAAGAAACATTTTCATCAGTACGAGATGAGAACAAATTATAGAGTTTTAGAAGTGAGTTGATTACTGTATAAAAGTTGTCAATTAATGGGATGGTCTTGTTGTCTATATTTGTTTCTTGTTGAATCAGTGCATCTCATCTTCCTTAGGAAATCAAATTGTCTACTTTGGATGCTAGTTGCTTCACTTTGGTGAATGATCTCTAGCTGTTCTTTCTCAGGATCTTATTAGCCTGCTATTAAATGTAATGGCTCAACTCTTTCAATCTCGTGCAACATGTGATGTGTGAGGGGTTCAACTCTGTGAATATCAGCCATTGATGATGTTCTTTTATATTTAGTCAACATTTACTAAAGAAATCTCACTTCCACTGTTATTTAACCTCTTCAGGCTTATGTACTTGAGATTTCAAGGTGGTTATTTTCTCACGTCTGCTGTGGAATCCTATGTGACAAAGATTTAACCTATTTCTGTCAGTGCTCACATAATTGAGTAATTTCTTTATTGAGTCCATTAAATTACCACCAAAATGTGATACAACAATAGAAGGGAAAGTCAATGAGTGGAATATTTCTTGGCAGCCATAACAGCAAATGGTAGATGTGTGATAGAGGTTAAGAGTAGAATATGCCAATGAAAGTAGAACATAATACGCAACTATAAGAAAGCGACAAATGGTATTATGTGGTCATAGAATCAGGAGAGAGGCATTGGCAAATATTGTGATGACAGGAAAGATAATTGGTAGAACATGATTGATTGATTGATTTAGGAACCGACATCACAGCATTTGGGACATTCCCATAAGCGCTCCGTCCCCGTCCTCAGCAGCCAGCGAAGAACAGGTACAGGCAAACAGTGTTAGAGCAGATATAGTGTTTGTGGTGGGTCAGATAGGAACTGTGAGTTGCATTTTTTTTTTTTTAGTGCTCAGATGATTTATTGATTGTGGTGTTGCCAAGTGATCACAGTGTATGGTCAGTTCCTTCTGGAAAATTATCTGCTACTCATTTTACAAGGGTAGGTCAACCACAGAACTGTATTGGTTGGGAAAGAATCTGCTGTCACAATTAATGAAATCCCAAACCACTGTATTGGTTAGTAAGTGCACTGACCACTGTGCTACTATGATTGTAATGTAAAATAGCTTGACATTTGTATAAAGAGTGCTTTTAACATAATTACATTTTTTACAATAGTTATAGTTTTAAGTATCCAGAGACTCATGGAAGTCAAAAGAAATTAAAACTAGCAGCAGACTTAGAATAGTTTTTCTTTTCGCCCACTAGCTTTGAACTCAAATTTAGTCCATACAAGCTACCTCTAGTGGCACTGGAATGAATTTTGCCTGTGGATTAGCTTTCCCTATTACCAGTGTACCTCACCATCAGGTGAACCCACTCTGACTTCAGAGGTAGAGTATTTTGTTAATTTAGTATTGCTACATATTTTCCTGTAGAAAAACATTAGCCACAAAATCCAACTAATCATGAACAAGTTAAAGATAACGAAAGAAGAAGGAAGCAGACCCACAAGTTAAATTACTATTTAAAGTTCCAGATCATGAATTTTTATTCACAGACACCAATTACTTTGTTTATCTATCCAAAACAAAATAAGATTGTTTTATTGTTGTTTTCTATAGATCAAAAACATAACAGGATCAACAGCTAGTACCTTTTTGGAATATATACAGAGAAATTTACCAGAGGGTGTGGCAATGAAAGTTACAAAGGTGAGTTCATCTTCTTTCTTTTCACTGAGACCTCTACATTCACATCTCTAATGAAAGCAGTAGTTAGTTTCAGGTTTATGGCACTGCCATAGATTTTGGTGGAAGGAAGTTTGCTGATGCCACATTTGTTTACGTTCATTTTTTGTCATTTGGGCAGAACTGTAGAAGGTGACTGGCCATCATAGGGCTATAGCCAGATACGGAAAGATCTGACGAACCTATATTTGTGTATGTGACAATAGTCCCATGACCGGGCCATCTGTCACTTTCCTGCTCGCCTGAAAATAATGAATGTGAACAATATACCTAACACTGAATTCAGTTCTCCTAGTAAAGTGACAAGTAGTAACTGAGTCTTCATCTTCCTCCTTCCTCTTTTGTGGAGAATGTGCCACATGATTTTATGCACCTTATAGTGTGTCGAACTTCAGCACATTTTGTACAAGGTTTGTTTCCTCTAGATAGATTTCATCCAAGGTATGAGCTCCACCTACCAATGGGTACATTTTCTTTGCTAACAGTTTTGCCAGGTTTGTGGCTTTAGGGCCTACTCTTTGCAATTTCAAACTGCCATGGAATGTTTAATGTGCACCTCTTGATTGACTCCCTTTTCTGAGAAAGCGCTGCGTCTCTTGCCATCCAAGCAATCAGGGGTACCTGAGATATCACCAAACAACAATGTTTCTTGTGAAAATTCCCATCCTTGTGTTGTGGTTCAATCTCTGTACGTTCTGACCCTGCGGTATAAAACGTAACCTCTCAGCCATGCTTTCTCTTCCCCCATCCCCCACCCCCACCCATATTAATCACATGAAAATTTGTTTTTAAGCATGGAAGAGCTGACTTTATTTGCTTACATACAAAAAGAGTTTAAAAGACAAGGGGATTGATGTCATTCTACCGGGTTTCTTTTCTCCTCTGGCTCAGTCTCTTTCCTCAGGGCAGTCTGCCGAAAGTGACGCAGAAAGCTCAAACTCCCTAGCTCCAGCACGACCCCCATGAGCCTGTGAGAAAATTGCACTCGTGAACTGAACAATGTGGCCCATACCAAATCCACAATTTGGAGCGCAAGACGATCAGCGTAACCACTTTGCCATGGAGACTGCTTACATACATTCCTGTAATTATGCTGAATCTTACCAAACTATTGCTTGCATATTTATGTTGCTTGTTTCTACACAATTTATGCTGCTTATTTCTACAAGGTCCGTCTATGAAAATGCTGATTTCTTTGCACAAATCTTTTTTTCAACAGCATCAGCTTGAAAAATTTCCAGACCACATCAAACCACCTTCAACTGCAGCAAAGTCAGGTGACCCAGCCCACTCCATTGAAGAGGGTAGTTCAACAAATTCCACAGAAAAAGCCAAAAATGCCGACGACACAGAAGAAGGGTCTACAAAAGCATCAGTAGGAATTGTTCGCAGCAAGGCACAAAAGCCAAAGCATCGCTCTAAACAGTCTGCTGATGTCAGCTCTAGCTCATCAGAAACTCCTGCTCCTAGTTCAGACACTGTGTCAAAATCTAAAACAAAGAAAACAGTTAAACCTACAATAGTTGACTCTTAGTGTGTGTTTGATTTCTTCCTTTATTTCTTCCTACTCTATTTCTGTCTGTGGTTATTAATGTGGGTGATATTATTATTGAATAACATCTCTGGAAAGAAACGTAAGTGCTATTGAAAACACTGCAAATGAACAGTTTTAAACACTAATTGTTTATGAAAGCTCATTGACTCTTCTATTACATATGTATAGTACACTGTAATTGGACTCAATAGTCGAGCATAGTACTACATATGTGTAATTTTAACTACTCAATAGTTGAGCATAGTACTACATATATGTAATTTTAACTACTGGCTTGTATTAATGGCCCTAGCAATGCAGGTGGTAGACAACATTAACAGTCTGGCACAACACCACATTTTTAGAACATCTTTTATATGGCAGTATACGGATGTCAGTCCTGAACTATTTCAAAATCACTAAATTAAAAAATTGAGGATTTTGAACTTAAATGTTACTGAAATATTCTTAGATTACCATGGATCAAGAAGAAGAAGAAACATACTGATATTTTACAAGATCTTGACATTGAAGAAAACTAGCTCATAAACAACTTCTTGTCTGGAAAGCTGGAATACATTGACAATATTTAACATTACAGTGGCTTTTTTTTTTTTTTTTTAAGCAGTAATGTAATGTGTGGTTCCTGGAAGAAATGCTGAGGTCGATCAACACAACAGTGAACTCAAAACATTAAAGACACCCTGGGTATGAAAATACACGAGGCAGAAGAATTGAAAACGGTTCCGACAGGTTATGATGAAAGAGACATTGCCAAGGACTTTCTACATCATGATCATGAACCCGGGTGACAAATGCTGGGGGAACATCTTCTACATCATGATCATGAACCCGGGTGACAAATGCTGGGGGAACATCTTCTACATCATGATCATGAACACGGGTGACAAATGCTGGGGGAACATCTTCTACATCATGATCATGAACCCGGGTGACAAATGCTGGGGGAACATCTTCTACATCATGATCATGAACCCGAGTGACAAATGCTGGGGGAACATCTTCTACATCATGATCATGAACCCGGGTGACAAATGCTGGGGGAACATCTTCTACATCATGATCATGAACCCGGGTGACAAATGCTGGGGGAACATCTTTGCCCAGACTGCCGGGCTTGGCACATGCTGCTGGTGATCTAACATAAGTGTTGATTGGCTCATTTCTGAGCATGTTCGCTGCAGTACTGTCATGACATATACTGTCATAAGTGTGTGTGAAGTGTTGAAAGGTCAAGGAACATTGAGGTTTGGTGGCCAGCTCCAATTTTTGTTCCTGTGGGGATGAAAGTTGCTTTGAATGGTTAAGAGAAATATTTAATTTTTATTGGGGCAGTCCCCTAATGTTGGTGCACCAGAACATTTCACTGGATTGTCAGTTTTCACATTTTTTTAATGCCTTTTGTTGCTTTTGTAATTTAGAGTTCAAGTAATCTATCATTGAAGGTAATATCTGGGTTTTAGTTTTCAGACATCTAGTTCAGTATTGCTTAGTTGTTCCAGACACCAAAGACATGTTACAGTGACTGCTCTTGTGTTGTTGGGAAAGCTACTTTTAATGTTTTGGATTTCACCTCTGAATACGAATAAATGGACTGTAATGAGAGTGTTAATCTAATTTGGTATTGTCAGAAGATATTTTGTCTGCAAGCAGTATTGGAAAATTGTTTACTTATTATTTAGGCTAATAAACATGCAGATAACTTAAAATTGTTAAATATTCATTCTTTGTTTTGTTACTTGCTTAATATTGTTCATAGTTGTTTTACCCAAGCTCTTGACTGTAGTGTTACATATGTAAGGTGATATTGGGCTGTGCAATGAAACAAGCAAGCAACTATGTTTCAAAAACTTTCGGGGCGGGGGGCCTGAAAGTTCAATCCCAACAAAGGGCTGGGAATTTTTCCAAGAGCCATTGATGTTTAATAGTATGTTCCCTCTGATCTCTTGGATAGTGAGACAGGATACCTTGCTTTTTCAAATAAATGCGAAAAACAGTTTGCTGGTGCAAATTTTGCATGTTAAAAATCTTACGACATTGAAATTGTGCGTAAGTTCCTACCCACAGGTAGACAGAGCCTGTTACCCTGGATAGAAACAGGTAGATAGAGCCTGTTACCTTTGATGGAAACAGGTAGATAGAGCCTGCTACCTTGGATGGAAACAGGTAGATAGAGCCTGTTACCTTTGATGGAAACAGGTAGATAGAGCCTGTTACCTTGGATGGAAACAGGTATATAAAGCCTGTTACCTTAGATGGAAATAGGTATATAGAGCCTGTTATCTTGGATGGAAACAGGTATATAGAGCCTGTTACTTTGGATGGAAACATGTAGATAGAGCCTGTTACTTTGGATGGAAACATGTAGATAGAGATAGATAGAGCCTGTTACCTTGGGTGGAAACAGGTAGATATAGCCTGTTACTTCTAGAGCAGTGGTTCTCAACCAGTGGGGAATTTTAGGGTTTCCAGAGGGGGTGAGGAATTAAGATTATTGCAAGATTGCTTTAATACATGAACCGATTACTTGATACTGTTTTCCCCTCCATACTTTACAGTTCTGTACTTCTCGCCTTCTGAAATTCATTTTATAACATAAGTAGACGTCTAGACTTGTTCTAGCATGTGTTATTAATTTAGCTTCCATTTTTAAGTATACTGTGGGGGGATTTATAGGGAGGAAATACTAAAGGGGGGGGGGGGGTGATGTTCTGAACATATGGTGAAGGGGTACATGAGCCAAAAAAGGTTGAGAACCACTGCTCTAGAGGAAGCAAACCTTACACAAATACATGTCAAAGTCGAACATGCTGACCTTTGGGGTGCATACAAGTAGCTAGGTGTAAGGTACTCCCCTTGAAAGAGGCATGAAGAAGAAAGCTTTCCTGTTTTCTCTAAGAAATTCAAACAAGTCTGAAATGGTGTGTGGCTTCAGTGATCATGTCTGTTGAGTCTTCTATCTCATGTGTTACCAATCATTTCTGATACAGATGACACTCCATGCCATGATGTCAAACTGTCCAGCATCTTCTCTCTTGGTTTCCACCTGCCTCTCCAACCTCCCTGTTGTGATGACAAACTACATCTTTCCCTTTCCATGACATGCTGAAAGAATGTGCACTATCTTCTTCTTATGTATGTAACCAGTTCTCCTATCCTACATAAATATAAAATATTGATGCCAGACAATCCTCGTGTCTGCAGAGGAGACCTATTATGAGGCGTCTTCAAGCCTGGTTCATGAATTCCTCCAAGAGGCCAGTATTTTATTTGGCTCGTTGCAACAGAATCCAATGTTTCATATGTTTTGGGTAACCCATGCCATGTGCTGTATTGCAGTGAATCTTCTTCTTCTTCGTTCATCCGGAGTTTTTTTTCGGATGTGATTGCGTTGTGCCTGTTTACAGCAGAGCTGTGTTCTTGCGCCGTTAGGCCGACACATCCGACTTCTGCGGGCATTTGTTGACCGGGTTAACCTTCCCGGGGGTTTCTTAGGACGTTTGACTCTCACTGTTGTGGTGTTATCCCCAATCCCAGCTGGTCCATATAGAACAGCCAAAGATCCTGGTCAGCCCTCAAGGGAAGGCAGGGGCAGACCATGGGCATTCCCCGCCATCCAAGGAGGCTTCCATACTTGCAGAGCCGATACATAGCGCTCTGGTACTGGGCTCACCCAAGGAATCGTCACGTCCTGCACATGGCTGCTTAGCCTCACTTCCGTATATTGGGCCTTCCGTTCACCATAGGCTGTTCTTCCGGAAACCAGAAGTATGCAGTCTGCAGATGACATCCACACAGTGAGCTTTCGATTCGGACTTTCCATGTAATGGATTTGCTATCCAAGCAATATTCCATTTCGTGCCACTAGGACACTTTTCCACCTTTTATGAAGTCCACACAGTGGGCTTTAGATTCGGACTTTCCACGTAATGGATTTGCTATCCAAGCAATATTCCATTTCATGCCACTAGGACACTTTTCCACCTTTTATGAAGCCCACACAATGGGCTTTTGATTTGGACTTTCCACATAATGAATTTGCTATCCAAGCAATATTCCATTTCGTGCCACTAGGACACTTCCACCTTTTATGAAGCCCACACAGCGAGCTTTCGATTTGGACTTTCCACGTAATGGATTTGCTATCCAAGCAATATTCCATTTCATGCCTCTGGGTCTTCATGCACCTTTAAATGTCAACCTGTATGTAGTTAAAGTAAGCTGCGGTCAACTTGAGCTTGTTGATATCTCCATAGAGCTTGTCCTCAAATGAAGCAGGTGTGGGCCAAAATATCTTTCTCTGTTCTGCATACGTTTGGCAATCCTGCAGCAAATGTTTTGCTGTCATTTTTCCAGTTCTACAATTACATTCATCGGTATCTCCTATCTTTAGTTTATTGAACAAGTGGTATTTCAGCCTGTTATGTCCTGTGCGGAGTCTGAAGATTGCTACTTGTTCTCTTCGGTCGAGTTTGTAATATGCATCATCCTTCTGATGGCCTGGATGCTCTGATTCCCATTTGGTTCTATAAGTGCTTTTTATCAACCTCTTTGCCTCATTATAGGTTATGTCTATGTCAGGCTGTGGTAGTCGTCCGCCCTCTTTTGCCAGTCTGTCAGCCTCTTCGTTTCCAGGTATACTGCAATGTGATGGGATCCACTGTATTACAACTTTTTGGGATTTCTGGCATAGACCATGGAGTGCTGCTCTTAGGTCAGTTAGTTCTGTGCTGTTATTGCTCTTCAGTATTGAGACAGCTGACTTTGCATCTGTGAAGATAGCTATTTGCTTCTCTTTATTTTCCTCCATCAGGAGCATTTCTGCTGCAGTTTTCAAAGCCTCTACCTCCGCTTTGAAGTTACTTGAAAATTTTCCAGTTGCCATTGAATGTGTTTTTTTCACTCCATTTTTTAAATTTAGGAGAATTCCTCCTCCTCCATTCTCTATTGAATTTTTGGCTGATCCATCTGTATATGCATGGGTCCAATTCCTGCTTGGGTAATGTTCTTTTATGTAGTTTAGGGTTATTTCTCTTCTTTCGGTTTCATGCTGAGTGTTCTTTTTCTCAATACCAGGAATGTTTTCTATCATCTCAGGCAGTTGCTGCTGTCTCCAAGCTGGGAACTTGTGTGCATTGTGTATGGGCTTGACTGTTGATATGTTAAGTATAGGATCTGCCCTAATCCTTCGTTTTGCAGTTTCTACAAAGTTGCTACGCTTCAGTCTTCCTTTTCCAAAACCATTAAATCTGTTATACATAGGGTGGTCTGTCAATCTTCTAAATTTTTCTGCTTGTTGCTGGGCTCTGCTATCTCTTCTATCCTGCATTGGTTGTAAACAAGTGATCTTTTCTAGTTCATTAATAGGCGTTGTCTTCAGGCTTCCAGTTATGATTCGCATTCCTTGGTTTTGGACTCTACTTATTTTGTTAAAGTTTGACTTAGCTGCTGTTGCCCAAGCTGCAATGCCATATTCCAGTACTGGCCTCACCCGTCCAGTATATAACTTCTTGAGAACTTTCTCATCTGCTCCCCACGTTGTACCAGCAAGCTTTTTCATGATTGCCATTCTCTGCCTTGCTCTTGTTCGATTTTTCTCAACCTGTGTCTTCCATGTCAGGCGACGATCAAAGGTGACTCCTAGATAGTTTGGATTTTCTTCATGGCGCAATATTTTTCCATTCAATACCAGCTTAGGTTGCTGAGTTTTATTTGAGAGGGAGAACACTGTGCATGTTGTTTTCTCCTCACTTATCTTCACTAGCCATGATTTTGACCAGTCCTCTAGCGCCAATAAGGCTTGCTGTATTCTGCTGTTAGCTGTACTAATATATTCTTCAGATGTCCATATGGCTAGGTCATCTGCAAAGGAGGATGTGTGTACTCTGGCTGGAAAATTTTCTGTGATGTCATTTATATATGCTAGGAATAATGTTGGTGAAAGAACTCCTCCTTGGGGGACACCTTGCTCCAGCAGCATCATTTTGCTTGTTTGTCCTTGTACTTTTGTCCTGGCAGTTCTGTTCTCAAGGTAGTGGCTGATCCATTTATACATTTTTCCACAAACATGCATGTTTTGCAGTTTTACTTTCAGTCCTTCCTTCCATACTTTATCAAATGCTTTTTCTAAATCTATCCAGACTGCTAGTGTGTGCTTTTTCTCTTGGAAGGCATCCTCTATTTCCTGAGCTATATAGGTTATTTGATCTTCAGTGGATCTGTATTTTCTGAATCCTGCTTGGTGTGGTGTTAAGAGTTTGTTTTCTTCCAGATGCCATGTTAGCCTGCCATTGATAATGCGTTCCATTAATTTTCCTACACAGCTAAGTAGACTGATAGGTCGATAGCCATTTGGTTCTTCCAGGTCTTTTCCTTTCTTTGGGACTGGTATTAGTATAGCTTCCTTCCATGCCTGTGGGACTATTCCTCTCTTCCAGCTGTTATTTAGGACTGCTAGTAGTTTCTTCTTTGCCTTGGTGCCTAGTCCTATTAGCATTTCATTTGTGATTCCATCCTTTCCTGGTGATTTCTTCTTTTTTAGGGTATTCATTGCCTGTTCCATTTCTTCCATTGTTAAATTTGCCATCATATATTCTGCTGCTGTCTCTGTATTTCTATGATGTATCTGTTTGTCTTTGATTGCTTTCTTCTGTTCGGTTGTAATATCAATGTGGTTTGCATTTGCATAGTGTTCCATTAGTGCATTTGCAGCCTTTTTTCCTGTAAGCAAGGCATTTCCTTGTTTAATTGTTATTTGTTTGTTTCTAGGTCCTTCATTGTTCATGGCTTTCACTAGTTTCCATAGTTTGTTTCCATCCCTGTCAAAATTAAGGTTTTCTGTTTTTTCCCTCCAACAATCTCTTGTTGTTTGATTTACTGTTCTTTTATATTTTGCTGAGATGGCTTTGAGAGAGATGTTTGCTTCAATTGTTTGTTCTCTCTCTGCTGTCTTCCTGGCATCTTCAACTTTGTCCTCCAAACTTTGTAGTTCTTCAGTCCAGTATGGTTTGTAATTTTTCCTCGCTCCTCTTGGAATGGACTCAGTGGCTGCCTGTATTATCGCTCTGTTTAGACTTTCCACCATTTGCTTTATGTTGCCATATCGTGTATTTATGTTTTCACAATATGTGTCTGTTAGTATGGCAAATCTGTCCCAATCTGCTCGTTTGTAATTCCAGCGGGGCAAGGGCTTTTGCTCCTGTGGAACATACTCCATATTCATTTCAAGCTTGATTGGTCTGTGGTCACTACCTGCTAATTGGTCCAGCACATGGCGATCGATTTTGTGGAGGATGTCTCCTGTGCAGAAAGCTAAGTCTGGAGTAGAAGTGGTAAGCCATCTTCTGGAGTAGAAGCTCGGTGTGTCATCCGCTTTGTTGAGTAGATGGAGATTTGAGTCTATTTCCCAGTCCTCCAATTCATCTCCTCTTTTGTCAGTATCTGGGTATCCCCATCTTTCTGAACGGCTATTAAAGTCTCCAACAATAATGCAGTTTGTGTCAGTTATTTTCATGTTTGAGAGTGTAAGGTCCTTATCTGCTGGGCTATACAGATTGTAGATTCTTATTTTCACGTCCTTTATCATTATATCAACACCTATAATTTCCGTTTGGTTGTCAGAGATCACAGATACTTCGCTGCAAGGTATTGTATTTCGTGTAAGTATTAGAACTCCTCCTTTGTGTCCTTCGCGGTCGAAACGTGTGGCCTGATATCCTCTGACTGAGAATTTGTGATTGGCGTTGAGATGTGTCTCTTGAATGCATGCCACATCTATTCTATCTTTATGAAGACGCTGTGTTAGGGAGTCTTTCTTCTTGTAAACTCCTTCGGCATTCCACTGTAGTATGTTGAGTGTCCGGGGTATTTGGTCAATAGCTCTTAACCTACTCCTCTGTGCCTTGACTCCACAGCACAGGGGAAGGTGACCACCAGTAGTCATGGGTGGACCCCCTCGAGGCAGGGGGCCCGGCACTATCACCGCCTGATGGGACTTCACGGGATTAGCACCATATCGATTAATTTTGATTTGTGACATCATGAATTAAGTTACGTTGCACTGCTTTGTCAAGCCTGTGGCTCAGTACATCCGATTTCGACAAGCATTTATTCGGGATGCTTTCCCTAGCCTTTGACTGTCCCCAGTCTACCTACAAGGCAGCAGGTTTTACGTTGCACTGCTTTGTCAAGCCTGTGGCTCAGTACATCCGATTTCGACAAGCATTTATTCGGGATGCTTTCCCTAGCCTTTGACTGTCCCCAGTCTACCTACAAGGCAGCAGGTTTTACGTTGCACTGCTTTGTCAAGCCTGTGGCTCAGTACATCCGATTTCGACAAGCATTTATTCGGGATGCTTTCCCTAGCCTTTGACTGTCCCCAGTCTACCTACAAGGCAGCAGGTTTGTGTGTCTCTTCGTCTGGTCCCTCTCCCTTGACCTGTCCGACATGGGTGGCCCTACCAGTAGCTGTGCTACTGTCGGCATAGCTCTTGGGGTCATTGGGACGCACAAGCCCCTCTACCTCGTCACGGTGGACACACAGCAGAGGGGGCAGTGAATCTTGGAATGTTAATGAACAAATTAGGAAAGACTTGGAGGCAATGGAGCTGTGATTTTTTAGACAATTGTGAATTTTTTGGGCTGCTCAAGTAACTAACAACGATTGCCTTGAAGAGGATACTAAAATTATAACATTATATGCAAGTAGTAGAAATTTTAGATATTTGGTCCTATGAAACTAACCAAATTGAGGTCTATAGACTGAGTCTCTGGTGAATGGCTTGAGATGAATCTTTGTTAGAATTTGGTCACACAGAAGTTGGAAAACTCTGTGACTAAATATTAGACTAACGCTTACAGATAGTCGACCCACTACAGGTATCATCATCTCATCTTGTTCCTCTTGAACTTTGCAGCGTCGAGGTGAAGCATAAATAGTGGGAAAGTGACAGTTTATGGGCTTCATATATCGAGATTCCCTTGGGCTCTTTTATTACCTATGTCCATCGTTTGTAGAAGGCAAGGTTACAGTAAATGCTGTGTATATACTGAGAACAGTAATTTAACGTTCTATGGAAGTAAACAAAGATCTATATCTTTGCTTTATTGACTACACAAAGGCTTTCGATAAAGTGAGACATGTCAACATGATAAGGATGCTTGAAGATCTACAAATTGAGGGAAAAACCTTAGACTTGTAAAAAACATATATTGGAAACAATAAGCTGCCATCATCAGGTGGAAAAAGTGTCCTAGTGGCACGAAATGGAATATTGCTTGGATAGCACATCCATTATGTGGAAAGTCCGAATCGAAAGCTCACTGTGTGGATGTCATCTGCAGACTGCATACTTCTGGTTTCCGGAAGAACAGCCTATGGTGAATGGAAGGCCCAATATACGGAAGTGAGGCTAAGCAGCCATGTGCAGGACGTGATGATTCCTTGGGTGAGCCCAGTACCAGAGCGCTGTGTGTTGGCTCTGCAAGTATGGAAGCCTCCTTGGATGGCGGGGAATGCCCATGGTCTGCCCCTGCCTTCCCTTGAGGGCTGACCAGGATGTCTTTGGCTGTTCTATATGGGCCAGCTGGGATGGGGGATAACACCACAACAGTGAGAGCCAAACGTCCTAAGAAACCCCCGGGAAGGTTAACCCGGTCAACAACTGCCCGCAGAAGTCGGATGTGTCGGCCTAACGGCGCAAGAACGCAGCTCTGCTGTGGACAGGCACAACGCAATCACGTCCGAAAAAAAACCTCCGGATGAACGAAGAAGAAGAAGAAGAAGATAAGCTGCCATCAGAATTGATAACGATGTAGGTCAATATCAGCCTATTAAAAGAGGTGTGAGACAGGGCTGTGTAGTGTCTCCAGATCTTTTTTCCCTTGTTCAGTGAAAATATTTTCAGAAATGTAGAAGGTATGGGAGGAATCAACATTGGGGGAACGATACATCAATAACATTAGATATGCAGATGATACAGTCTTGATTGCAGACAATGAACAGGACATGCAAAATTTAGTAGATGCGGTTGTTGCACACAGTGAACAACTAGGGTTAGAACTGAATATTAAGTTCTAAGGAGGGGGCTGAGTGGTCTCAAGGTATGGTGTCTGCCTCGAGTGCTGGAGGTCCCGGGTTCAGGCCCCGGTGAGGACCGGGATTTATTTTTAAAATCCTCCTGGACTTCAAGTAATAAAATTTCCCCTGGTCTCTGGATAGTGAGATCAGACACCCGTGTGTATTGTTGCGCATGTAAAAAATCCCTTGGCAGTTAGAAATCGAGAAAGAGTAGCCTAACGGTGCTGCCCGGGCAAAATTTCGAGTTAAAAATCTACCCAAAGTATTTCAGGATCCTCGCCGATGCAACAGAGTTCGTGCATTGAGCTGAGTTTCTTCAGACTCAGGTTTGAGTTAGGAGGAAAACGGAGCACTTACGGGTTAAACCGTGTGCCGTGATGTTGATCCGACGACTAAACTGAATATTAAGAAGACACAGATTGTGATCATCACTGGGGAGAAGGAAATACCACAATGTGATATATGAGTAAATGGGCATATTCTTAAACAAGTGAATCGGTACAGTTATCTCTGAAAAGTCATAGCATCTGATGGGAGATGCCTTGAAGAGATCAGAACAAGAATTGCCATTGCGAAGGTAGCCTTTTACAAGATGAAAAACATACTGATCAATAAAAAGATATCAATTGAAACGAGAAAAAGAGTGTTGAAGTGCTACATAGAACCTATACTTTTGTATGGATGTGAAGCATGGACAAGAAGCAGTCAAGCTGAAAATCAGCTGATGGCTGTGGAAATGTGGTTTCTGAGGAAAATGCAAAGAATACCATGGACAGACAGAAAAACCAATGAACAAGTCCTTCAAGAAACAAATGAAGATCGTAAACTGATTAGAGACATTAGACGTAGACAGTCACAATTTTTTGGGTATGTTATGAGAAGAAATTAATTGGAGAACTTTGTGACGACTGGCAAGATCGAAGGGAAAAGACCAAGGGGAGGACCGAGAAGTAAATACCTGGTTGACTTGACCACGTGGCATGGTCGAGACAGGAACACGGAGCTGATCCACGACTTGATGATCGAGTGAGATGGCAATACATGACCGCCCACGCTTATCGGCATGGCACATGATGGATGGATGGATTGTGTACATGGTCTGCCTCTTCTTCTGGTTCCATTTGGTCTGTACATAATTGCTTGATATGGTATACTGTCAGCTGATGGTATGGTATACTGTCAGCTGATATGGTATATACTGTCAGCTGATATGGTATATACTGTCAGCTGATGGTATGGTATATACTGTCAGCTGATGGTATGGTATACTGTCAGCTGATATGGTATATACTGTCAGCTGATGGTATGGTATACTGTCAGCTGATATGGTATACTGTCAGCTGATATGGTATACTGTCAGCTGATATGGTATACTGTCAGCTGATTGTTTTTGACATGTTGAGCATTTTTCTCAGGAATCTCATTTCCGCTTAATTATTTTTTTTTTTCCACTTAGGTTTGGTATTGGTAGCATAGAGTTGGAAATAGAACGGAAAATGCTTAACCAAGTGGATAATTTTAAATACCTAGGGGTATTTATAACATCAGACAGAAGGTGCACAACAGAGATTAAGAGCAGAATGGGGCAAACAAAAGCTGCATTTCAGAAAATGAAAAGTATCTTATGCAATAAGTCACGATCATTAAAGTTAAGAAAGAGAGCGCTGAAGTGCTATATTAACTATATAATTTTGCTGTATGGCAGTGAATCTTGGAATGTAAATGAACAAATTAGGAAGAACATGGAAGCAACAGAGATCTGGTTCCTGAGACGAATGTTATGAATTTCTTGGACTGCCAGAGTAACTAACGACGATTGCCTTAAAGAGGCTATTGAAACTAGAACATTATATACTGGAAAGTCCAAATCAAAAGCTCACTGTGTGGGCTTCATAAAAGGGGGGAAAGTGTCCTAGTGGCACGAAATGGAATATTGCTTGGATAGCAAATCCTCCTTCTTCTTCTTCGCGTTCATCCGGAGTGTTTTTTCAGATGTGATTGCGGTGTGTCTGTTATGCGCCCTTGGGTCGAAACCCGTAGGCCAACATATCCGACGATAGCGTGCTTTTTTGACCAGGTAGCATTCCTGGGAGACTCTCACTTTTGTGGTGACATCTACAACCCAGCTGGCCAAGTTGGAACGGTCGAAGACAACGGTCATCCCTCAAAGGAAGGCAGGGACAGTCCCTAGCATTTTCCGCCATCCAAGGTTGCTTCCATATTTGCAGGGCCGACACATAGCGCCCTGGCCCTGGGCTTACCGAGGGAATCGTCACGTCCTGCTCATGGCTGCTTTAAGTCCTCACTTCACTATATTGGGCGTTCCTTCACCACGAGCCGCTCCCGCACAAACCAGGCCAGTCTGCAGATGGTATCCACTCAGCGAGTTTTCGGTTCGGACATGTGCTTGTCTCTGTGCCCTTCAGAGCTGTTCCAGGCACGAAGGACAGGAGAACTACCTAGTCAGAGCTGTTCCGAGCAAGAGCGGCATTCGGAAAACAAGGTAGATTTTCCTAGCACGAGGGAAGACTAGTTAGAGCTTTTCCGGTCACGAAAGACATTTCACTCATAGTAGCGTAGTGCCATTTTTATTTTGCCGCCCGTAGGCTGACACTTCCGGCTTCGGCGGCATTTTTAATGAGGTTAGCCTTCCTCAGGTTCGAGACAAGTTAGACTCTTATTTCGACTTCCACACAGCAAGCTTTTCCTTTGGTCTGCCACGTAATGGATTCGCAAGCCAGGCGTTCCATTTCGTGTACAAACATGGTTGGCATGTCACGTACCATCCATTGAAAGATGCGTCGCCGGCACGTAAGGCCATGCGATCAGCACAAAGTTATCCAGAGTCACCAGTGGGAACGCCGCGCCCCGCGAAGGGCAACGACGATTGGTTTTGAACTAATAAAAGCGCTCTTTCCGCGAGGGTCGGAGCTTGGTAAGCATGTATTAGCTCTAGAATTGCCACAGTTATCCAAATAGGATCGTGTCATCTAAGGAACCTCGACTGATTTAAAGAGCCATTCGCGGTTTCACCGTGAGACAGTGTGAACTTAGACATGCATGGCTTAATCTTTGAGACAAGCATATGACTACTGGCAGGATCAACCAGATATCTATCGGACAGACGGACTATTCACGCACACGCAAGCCAAGAGTAGCATCGCTAAAGCGCGCCCTCCCGGTACAAGGTGATACATGCAAAACCACTGGACGCCTACCGACGAGCTTTCAAGCTACGCCGGCAGGACTGACCGAAAAAAAAGTTATACCAGCTTACTGACTGCAGGCCCACTACTCATCGAGAGAGAGTGGGCGCTTATCGAGACTTTGTCGAACGGTCGTACAAATTTTGCTCTTTTGCCCGCTCAAACCACGACCCTGGCTGCACGATGCGGTTACATTCTTGAAACGCCTGCCTCGCTAACTCACGTTGGCTGGGAAGATCCCATTTTGGTGCACCTCACACAGCCATCCAAGACAACGAACGCTAGACGCGGAACTGATCTAGCGAACCAGACCAGCCCCACGGATAGCAAATCCATTACGTGGAAAGTCCAAATTGAAAGCTCACTGTGTGGATGTCATCTGCAGACTTCATTCTTCTGGTTTCCTGAAGAACAGCCTATGCTGAACGGAAGGCCAAATATACGGAAGTGAGGCTAAGCAGCCATGTGCAGGACGTGACGATTCCTTGTGTGAGCCCAGTACCAGAGCGCTATCTGTCAGCTCTGCAAATACGGAAGCCTCCTTGGATGGCGGGGAATGCCCATGGTCTGCCCCTGCCTTCCCTTGAGGGCTAACCAGAATGTCTTTGACTGTTCTATATGGGCCAGTTGGGATGGGGGATAACACCACAACAGTGAGAGTCAAACGTCCTAAGAAACCCCCGGGAAGGTTAACCCGGTCAACAAATGCCCGCAGAAGTCGGATGTGTCGGCCTAACAGCGCAAGAACGCAGCTCTGCTGTAAACAGGCACAACGCAGTCACGTCCGAAAAAAGGAAACTCTGGATGAACGAAGAAGAAGAAGAACATTATATACAACAATAAAAAAAAAAAAAGAAACGAACAGCTTTCTTTAGTCGTGTGATGAGAAGAGAGGCATTGGAGAACATCGTGACTACTGGGGTGGATTATGACGGTGGCATGGAGGAATATCAGCAGCAGCGTTAATCCAGAACGCCAAAGGCCTAGATTGGGTTGAGTTGAGCTAAGAACCGACATCACTGCACTCAGGACATTCCCATTTGTGCTCCGTACCCTCGTTCAACAGTCAGCAAAGAGTCACACTACTAATCGTTCCCACCGCTATCTGACTGAAAGTTCTCCTGGTCTTCCCTCTCAGTTTTGAGATTCTTCCAGAACCCCTGCCGACCCCCTGTAATCTTTCTTTCCACATACGGGTTCTCAATCTGTTAACCACCTGGTCCCAGAGGCGCACGACCACCTCTTGAACTTGTCCATAGATAATCTACCACCAAGAGGTGCATTACCTGTCAGCCTATCAGTTTGTTCATTACCCCGCATTTCCGCATGGTCAGGGCAAAAAATCCACACAATTCTCACAATCTGTGACCTCTGAAGCGAGGTGAGCCATGCCACATTAAACATCTCTCCACCTTACTAAGAACACTTCTTGAGTCTGTAATGAAAACAATGTATGTTGCAGTGGTCTCCTCTAACCAACGGAACGCCGCTATGACTGCTTCCACCTCAATTCTCATGCCTTGAGGCCGTAGTCATACGCCTCTCATATAAACTCTACTTTTTGTTTATAGCCATTGAAACTTGCTCGTGAAAATAAGCAAAATGAGATTATATAAGGTCCCTTGGAATCAACCACAATCAAAGTGGAGCACGGCTGGAAGATCAGACCATAAGTTATGAAAGTGGAATACAAAGACAGCTGGTTCACCTTATCCAGGCACACTCCTTGCTATGCTAACATTAACTATCCCCTACTTCAATGGACTAATGCAACAACAAAACAACAGGCACACAAACATATATACACAGCTTAATATGTAGGTCAGCACGGCCGAATGGATAAGAAACATGCTCTTAAACACCCGGTGTGCTAATGCCGAGGTAAGAGGCTCAACCTGTACACCGGACAGTTTGACTAAAATGTTGACCTATCGTCAACAATATTGACTTGTGGATGTTAATTACAATTACCTCTGAAGTAGGAGTGGGTTCGCCTGATGGCGAGGGACACTGTTAATAGGTAAAAGCTCATTCACACGCAAAATTCAGTCCAGTACTACTAGAAGTAGTGTGTATGGAACTACGCTTGAGTTCCACGAGGCTGGAATTTACAATTTAAAAAAAAGGTTTTGGTCTGGGCTCTCAGGTACAGAAAATGTAAGGCAGTCTGTGTGATATTGAGCAGGCTTGGCCATGGGAAAAAGGGGGATTTTCTGAATAGTGTAGGGATGGGACAGGCATAAATTACTATTGGCTGGGACATAAAAACATGTCCCATGGACAAGCCTGCCAGGCTTGGCCATGTGAATGTTACTCCCATGGGAAAGTCCGGGACGTAGAGGTGTTTCCAAGGCACCAGGGCCGGGTTATATACTGGCCAAGACCTACTGACGCGTCCTCGTCGAGCGTCCTGGGCAACAGGTCCCTTCGGGGTCCTGGCTAAAGTCAGTAGGATCGCCGATTCCTCCGAAGTCGGAGAGTGTCTGCCTGTACGGCGAGGAACCACCAGTCTGCACACCAATAAGCCAGACATGGGACAACGGATACACACATGTCAGGGTCTTACACCTGGCTCGCTACCTAACACATGTGGGACAGTACAAGTACAACGTGATTTGACTCAAGACTCAACGACACAACGTTCAACGGATTTAATTACAGATCATATACAGTACGATGATCACAACAATATATACTGGATACTTCAATACACTTACATCCACCATACAGCACACAGTCTGACTCTCAAGATGTCCAGGCACTCGACATTCGGCCACAGAAACCTTTCTCGCAACATGCGTCCTGTTCAGTCCACGTCCCAGAGCTGTCTGCCTATCGTTTGGAACTCGCCTCCTCACCTGAGGTGGCTTCACGAGACATGCGTGCGTCCTTGGTGTGACCGCTGGCCGTCTCGCCAGCCGGCAACTTCGCAGGCAGGTGACTACCATTCGCCTGGCGGCGTAACGAAGTTCCTTCATCCCTGCTAGGGACTGAGTCACCTGGCGGCGTAACGATGTCACTGCATCACTGCCGTACTGTGGACTCTGACACGCTCCCCCGGCAACTCCATGAAAGACGTCATCTTTCATGTCTAATATATATACATACTGGGTTAGTACCTTAACCCTTGTCAGAGTCAACCCTTATGTTGCTTATATACATTGGTATCATAATACATAGAAAATACACATCTGCCATAGAAAACATATAATTAATAGAAGTTATATTCAACGACATGTGGTGTTCAACTTTTAACACCTGTCAGGTTTCATCATCTCGATGGCTGATTACCTTAATTGCATTAATGACCCAGTCAGATCGGTAGTTCCAGCTTCACGCATCTACCTCGCAGCATTTGAAAAAAAAAATAATAATATGGTTCTTGAGACAAAAACCATCTAGCTAGACCGAAATGTGGCTTTAACATAAGTCACATAAAACACTCAAACCTCGACCTCATTTGGCCAGGACTCTTGTGTTGGTCTGCAATGTCTGCAACCCTTTGCCATGCCCAGTAAATGCCTACCTGATGAGTTCAAAATCTGACAAACACATGGCTATTTTTATATAACACATTACATTATACATTTCAAATTATGGCCCTTTGTGTAAGGATGTACTAGCAACTAAAAGAAAGGGGAATAATTTCAAACATTTATGGCATATAATAATTTACAATAATTATTTTATTTCTTAGTGTCATCGCTTGACGTTTCTTCATCCTAACGAGAAAAAGTCACTAGTATGAATACACTAATCAAGATATGATTCTAAGATTACACTACATAAATATATAAACACACAATTCGTGTATTCAATTTTATTGATTCCTAAAGATTTTAGAATCGTCATAGCTTTTTACACTTTCATGTGTCGTCTGCTAGTTTTACTCTAAATTACAACATAATCCGGAAGTACACACGAACACTAAGTAATCGATGTTACAACTTGTAGAACACACCTGTTCCGGTTTGATGTAGATACGGACGGTATACTGTTCTTACAGTTCATGCGTTGGATGTTTTCTTATAAACCTTCTGGATTTAGATTAAACTGCAATGGTGTAGCTGTCAACTGTTCATGTCACACTTTCACACATGGATGTTAAAATATCTCTGGAAGATTCCACACGGATATGCCACTGTCACAATGGATAGTTCGCTTACGGTAAGTCTTGAGTGAATGTGGCAATGTTCTTGTTACAGAATATGTACAATTAAAATTCGCTTTCTACCACACACTACACAATTATACACGACAATCACTACATTTAGTAATAAAATAAGAACATTATATACTGTGGGAGTAACCCCTATCACAATGTAGACATTACACAGCTTTTGTGAATGCACAACTTATTCACTGATAGATGGCTGTGTTGATCTGAGTATTTTACACTGCACTCAGACTTTGTTGCTCAATGGGTCGGTCGGACAACGGGACAACAAATCGGCGATCGTATTGGTTCGGCCTGGAATATGTCAGACCTCGAAGCTGTAGTCTTGGAGTTTCAAAGACCAACGGGCTATCATATGGTTTGATGGTACCCCAGAATTTATGAATCGCAACGGACTGCTGTCAGATTCCACGATAAAATGGCGTCCTAGAAGAAATCTAGGCAATTTTGTAATACCTACCACTAAAGCTAGGGCTTCCAACTGAGGTATTGACCACGCCCGTTCTCTCGGTTTCAGCTTTCTGGATACGAAATACACAGGATGGAGGATGTTGTTGTGCTCTTGCAGCAAGACTGCTCCAATCGCGACGGAGCTCGCATCTGTTCTTAATCTGAAAGGTAAATGGAGATTGGGCAATTTCAGGATGGGATTGTGTAAGCTATCATCAGAAAAACTAGTTAATACTTTAGAGAATGCTAATTTTAGGCATTCATTGCTTACAATTTTCTCCGGCTTATCTTTAGTTAGTAAGTTAGTAAATACTTCGGTTAGGTCGGAAAAATCCGGAATAAACTGCCGGTAATAATTTATCAGTCCTAACAAACTTCTGACTTGTTTCTTTGTAGTCGGAAGTGATAGTTTTAGAATCTTGGACACAATGTTGTCGTCTGTCGTGACAAAGCCATTGGATATTTTGTATCCCAAAAAGGATATTTCAAGGTAGGCCATGTCTACTTTCGAAGGCTTTACTGTCAGTCCGTGCTGTCTGATGCGTTCAAATGTCAGTTCTAATGTCTTTATGTGCTCTGTCATTGTCTCTGTGTGAACACAGATGTCGTCGATATAGCAGATTATGTTAGGAATGTCTACTAGAAGAAGTCGTGTCATACGTACGAATGTGGCTGGGGCGTTGACTAGCCCAAATGGAAGTTTGCACCATTCGTACAGTCCCCAAGGTGTGGCAAAAGCTGTCAGATGTCTGCTCTGTTCGTCTACTTCTATCTGATAATATCCTTTAGTCATATCTATCTTCGTGAAGAACCTAGCGTCTGTCAGTTCTGTCAGAAGATCGTCAGCGTTTGCCATTGGCTCCAAATCTAGAACCGTTATTTTATTTAGCTTTCGATAGTCGATACACAGTCTTATTGTATTGTCCTTTTTGCGTACAATGACCATGGGAGATGAGAAGTCTGATTGGGATCGTCTTATGATGTTATTCTTTTCTAGGTTGATGATCTCCTGATGTAAATGTTCTTTGTAATGTAATGGGATGGTGTATGGTCTGCATCGTATGGGTGTGTTTGATGTGAGTGTGATATGATGCTGTACTAATTCTGTTTGTCCTGGGTTGTTGGAGAAAATGGTGTTGTACTGTTGTATTAGGTGTTTTAAACTGTCTGTTTCTGCTTGAGTTAGCTTTGGATTGATCTTGATATCCTTCAAGCAGTCTGTCGTGTCTAATGTAGGTGTTGGAATTCCGTCACTAACCTCGTCATCTTCGTGATCTATTATCACTGTACAAGCTGTCGTATCGTCTTGTTCGTTGTCTCTGTTATGGTATGGTCTTAGCATATTTATGTGAAATATTTTGTGTTTGTCTTTTATTAGGATCTCATAGTCTACAGGTGAAATCTGTCTTGTCACTTTAAAAGGTCCCTGCCAAGAATCATTCAATAAGTGTCGGTCACTAGGTAACAGAAGAAGAACGTCCTGTCCAGGTGTCAAAGTTATTGTTCTGTTTCCTTTGTCAGCATACTGTCTATAAGTAGCACCAGATAATTTTAGTGCATTCTTTGCAATCGTACATGATTTGATGATTCTTTCACGCAATTATGTAACATATACGTATGATGATATGGGTTTAAGTACTGGAGTAGATTCAGTTAACATTTGGTGATAAATAGTCCATGGGCCACGTTGTTTGGCACCATAAATAAGTTCCAAAAGGAGAGAAACCGGTACTAGAATGTGGTACCTCGCGATAAGCAAAAAGAATAGCTGGTAGATATACATCCCAGTTATTAGGGTGTTCTTGCGTGATTTTTGCAAGCATGTGCTTCAGATCTCCGTTAAACTTTTCCACGATTCCACTTGAGTGAGGATGGTATGGTGAATTGAAACATTGCTTCACTCCCAACATTCTGGTGAAAGCTTGGGTAGATGCGGCGATAAACTGAGTACCCCTATCAGATTGGATAGTGTCTGGAAATCCTATCCGAGAAAAAATATGGAAGAATACTTCCATTATATCATTGGCAGTTATGTTCTTTAGCGGAATAGCTTCCGGCCAGCGACTACATTGATCAACGACAGTTAGAATATATTTATTCCCTTTAGTTGTTGTATGATTGAGAGGGCCCACTATGTCAACAGATAGTTTTTCAAAAGGTCGACTGGCTAAGTCAGTGACTTGCAACTTTGCCTGTGGGTGTTTACCTTTTTTTATCAGTTTCTGGCAGGTGTCACAACTTCTGCAATATTCTTTAATGTCATTGCAAAATTTGGGCCAATGAAACTGTGTTAATAATCTAGATCTGGTCTTAACATATGCCATATGCCCTGCAAGAGGTATATCGTGGGCAAGATGTAAGGCTTGCTTACGATAACTAGTTGGCAAAACAGTTTGCTCTGTGGTGTTGTCACCTCTGGTATAATACCTGGTGAGGATATCATTTTTCAAAGCAAAATGCCATTTTGCATTCTTGGTTACCTTTGGCTTTTGGCCGATCAGATTAAAATATTTTACCAATGAAGGGTCAGCCTTTTGAGCTGTTACAAAAGTTTCCTTCATGGTGTTAGTAGGTAGTGATACTGGGCTAAGTGACTGAATAGCCTCAGTTTGATTACTTTCATCTTGCACTCTAGCAGTAGATCTGGTTACTGCGTTCCCACAATCAATGATGTCAGATGGTGATGAAACAATGTTGTCAATGATATGATGAGAACTTAGTGCTACATTAGCTACCATACATTCAATAGGTGGTGTGACATTATCAATGATGACATTGGATGGTGATGTTATGTTATCATCAATACACACAGATGTTATGTCATGAGGTTTATCATTCACCTCTGGCAAATTTCCAATTATTACATAACACACTGGGCTTGTTAACGCAGCGCACTTTACTTTCCCAGTGAGGAAAGGTGTTTGAATATATGCCCATGCTAATGGGTATCTCTCAATATTGCCTGAGAATGTTCTGCATGTTACGTGACTGCCTGTATAGTCTGTAGGCATTATGAACGTTCTCTTAAGGCCAATAAGTGAACTGCCGGTATCTCGAAGAACTGTAGCAGACTTGCCGTTCACATATCCGTGATGGACGATTATCTTGCCTTTTGAATCTACTACCAAAATAGCTTCTTCATTGGCAATAGGGATGGCGTGACCACACGTCAAAATACCATCTTCATAGAAGGTGTTACAAACAGTACATAAAGTGTTATACATGTCAAAAGTCTGTGCTGAGTTCACAGGATGTTTCTCTGATTCTTCTTCTTCTGACTCTGAACTGTTTGACAAGGCGGCATTTGCCTCGTTGATCATTTGTCTACCTTTACAATCCTTGCGATGGTGTCCATGCGCTTTACAAAGATAACATTTACGCACAGACCTGAAAGATCTACGCTCATGATCTCGTCTGTTTATCATATCTCGTAGATAAATATCATATTTTGGGTTTTTATCGCACATTTCATTCTGTTGATGTGAAACTTTACAATGAATACAGTGCTTAAATTTCTCAGAGGTAGGCCTATGAGGTTTCTGCCTACTATAGGGTTTGTCAAAATTAGCCGCAGCTACAAAATCAATGTCCGTAGATTCAGTCACAAAACAGTGTTTGTTGGCGATGTAATACGCCGTACCTCGTCTATCAATCTCATCTATACTAGTGCATTCATTCACCTGCAAAAATTTGGAAAATTTTGGTGGAATGGATGAAATGATTTTGTCTCTGATGATTAGATCTTCTAATCTATCATAATTTCTGTCAACTTTGGCTGCTGAAGTCCATTTGGTGAATATATCTCGGACTAAGCAGAGGTAGTCAGAGAACGTTTGAGTCGGTTTTGGGCTCAACTTGCTGAACTGTTCTCTGTAACCTGCTTCATCTAACATAAAATGTGCCATTATCTTTGATTTAAGATAATGGTAGTCTTTTCTGAGGTCTTTGGGAATAGTCTCAATGACTTTAAGAGGTTCCCCTGATAAACTCCTCATATACACAATATTCCATTCAGACAGTGGAACTTGGTAATGTTCCATTAAAGTTTCAAAATTTTGGGTAAAGGCTGCAATGCAGTCACCCGAGGTATAATTACTGAGTGAGTGCGTGGCGCGACACTGTGAGCTGTGAGTTTCGTGTGAAATGCTTTTGAATCTGCCCGAGGTTTTTTGGAATGTGACTGCATGTTCGGAGTGATGGCAGATGGCTATGTCCCAGAGTTGACCGGTTTTTGCCTTATGCAGAAATGCGTGGCTGCTGGGCTTCTGGTTGACTGCCACTGCCATCGACGATGAACTGTATTTCGTGGACTGTGTGGGTGAACATCTAGGAAACATCCAGATGGGAAAATGACTGCCGATTCCATCAGAGATAAATTGGGTGTTTCGTGGGGGACTATTGTGTTGACATTCTGGCAGCAGCATTATGCACAGTGTATCTGTGCGGGCTGTTGTTTGTCGAGACTCCTGTCTTTTCCACTTTTTACATTGGGCAGTGGGGAGCATTTTGTGTGATATTCACTGGCACAGGAACGGAGCATAATGGGGACGACCCGTTGCTGTGAAGTTGGAACTGTGACTAACTAACTAACTAACTAACTAACCTTGATATTTCTTGTACTGGTTTTCTTTCTCCAGTCTCTCAGATTTCTTATACTCTTTGTTGATAGCAGTCTCAGTATCGAGTTGTTTTATCTTTAACTGTAACTCCAGTTCTTCTCTCTTACTCTGAGCTGCTATTTCTGCTTTCTTGAGTTCACTATCTATCTCAGCTTGCTTTGTCTTTGCAGCTAGTTCTAATTCGGTCTGTTTTGCTGCAACTTCTGCCTGTTTTAATGCTATTTCTGCCTCTAATTGCTTGGCAGCCCTTTCAGTCTCTGCCTTTAATTGCTTGGCTGCCCTCTCAGCCTCTGCCTGCTTTAATGCTCTTTCAGCTGCTCGTTCATCGCGTTCAGAAGCTTTCTCCTGTACTAGTAGGTATTCAGCGTATTTGTTCTCACTCCATTTTGTTAACTCATCACCTGTTAACTTCAACTTTAACCCCATATCAATGAAATCAAATAATGAAGACATGATGAAAAATGTCAATGTAATACTAGTTATAAGTGGTTAGTACCATAAACAATTTACAATTTTTCTATATGCAATCTGTGCCTAAAATTGCATCCTTAAAGTAAATGAAAAGAAAAATATACTCAAGTGCCCTGGATGCGGTGAAGAATGGTTGGAAATCGGGCCAGGAACTGTAGGGTCGTCACTTCGAATCACAAATGACCTCTACGCGCACGGTTTCGGATGGTACGGAAAAACCTGCTTTGTTTTGGAGGAAATAAATTAGCGTCTATTTGTTGGTGTGTGCCTGCTTGTCACTAAGTATTGAGTAGGTTTGTATGGCGTTGAGTATAATTGTATGTCGTAAGTTTGTCTGTCAACAATGTTTTTTTTCAACACAAGTCACTTTTTTTTCAAAACTCTCTGCTTTCCACAAACTCAATCCACACAGACAATCTAAATGTATCTCCACACGCTATAACATTGATGACACATCACTTACATCAAGATGACATTCAGTAAGGACATAGACATCAAGTTTACAAGATGGCGACAAGGTCACAATGGCGACAAGATCACAATGTCGACAAGGTCAAAACGGTGACAAAAATTTGACAATCACGAATGTTTTACACGTTTACACGATTAAACAATATAAATGCACTGTACGTTTACAACTAGTCTCCATGTTTAAACAATGTAGCAATAATTCAAAATGAGCCTTCCATGATCACTTTTACATGTACAAACAATTTTAACAAAAATTCTAAGTTCACAACCTCTAGTTCTAACCATTTATCACATAAATACGTTCATTTCAAAGCTGGACGACTGCCCCAAAGTCCACACATGTCAGGGTCTTACACCTGGCTCGCTACCTAACACATGTGGGACAGTACAAGTACAACGTGATTTGACTCAAGACTCAACGACACAACGTTCAACGGATTTAATTACAGATCATATACAGTACGATGATCACAACAATATATACTGGATACTTCAATACACTTACATCCACCATACAGCACACAGTCTGACTCTCAAGATGTCCAGGCACTCGACATTCGGCCACAGAAACCTTTCTCGCAACATGCGTCCTGTTCAGTCCACGTCCCAGAGCTGTCTGCCTATCGTTTGGAACTCGCCTCCTCACCTGAGGTGGCTTCACGAGACATGCGTGCGTCCTTGGTGTGACCGCTGGCCGTCTCGCCAGCCGGCAACTTCGCAGGCAGGTGACTACCATTCGCCTGGCGGCGTAACGAAGTTCCTTCATCCCTGCTAGGGACTGAGTCACCTGGCGGCGTAACGATGTCACTGCATCACTGCCGTACTGTGGACTCTGACACTCACGCAAACCTCAGGTCCTGTATGACATCACACTGACGTTGGACAACAGGATGCCTTCATCCGACATACAGGACTTCGCATTGGAGCTCAAGCCAACGAACACAAACAAGCAAGCATGGGAAAGTCCCATGGGATGGGGCATGCATAAATTACCCCGCAATGTAAATTGTGTCCCATGGACAACCCTGGATATTGACCACATCAACCATCTATTTCCAATTAGTCTATAAAAGTATGGGATTAGAGTTATGTACTTAATACACTTGATGACATGGAAAAAGTGTTCTTAATATAAGAAATAAACACACAGTGTTCTATGATCAAATAATGAGAAGAGAGCCCATGGGATACATCGTGATAGCTAGAAAGAATGACAGTAAATGAGGCAAATGCAGTCTGAGAGAAATTATGCTGGTCTAAGATGGTGGCATAGAGGAATATCATCACTAGAGTTGATACAGAACACCATGGGCCGAGATCTTGCAAGAGACATGAGAGCCTAGGCCGTTTGGCATGGCATATGATGATATGAGGCACTTGTCACGAGTTAAATAAACTTGGTAAGTTGCGACCGATGACAACAAAGCCCGACATTGGTTTACAAACACAATAGACCCTGTGATGTTGAACCAACTGAGGAAAATACGTCGTACAGACTGTCTGCACCTGGTCGACATTTGTGCATGAGATCAAAGTGAGTCACGTCGAGTTGTCTACACACGGTCGACAGTTTGTTGACAGGTTGTTGTTCGAGAGACGTGTACTGGCGACATCTGTCTACGAAGCGGGAGTTGGCCGTTGAAAGTGATGGGCAGAGTGTCTGCTAGAGGTCGGAAGGATTCTGTCAGATGTGAGGGAAAGGTCTCTGGCTCACAGACAATCAGGATATTTGTTGGATGAGACAAAGAACTCTCCAGATGAAAAGGAAACTTGACAGCTAATTGACTCTGGTTAGTCTAGAAACAGGAGGACAAAGCCAGATTCTGGACTGATTGACGTCTGGACTTTTTGGTGACGTCACTCAAGCACCCAGATAAAACCCAGTTGCGGTAAACAGGTGGAGGGAGTCGAAAAAAACATTCTGAAGTGTTAGGATTGGGTCATTATTCCGAGTTGTGTTACATGAGAGAAACTAGGGGTGTCAAATTGTTGATAGTTATCGGCGGACATAGATCCAGTCTGTGATCGCCTAGTTTCGATTAGCAACAGGAATAGACATATGATAGGCAATTAATTATATCTAACTTAAGAGTATGATTAGGAATAGAGTGCAGTACTGTGCCGTGATATAATGTATTATGATTAGTGATAGAATGTTCTATTGGTGCGGTGCTAGAACGTATCATAGGAGCGTCGGCACTGGTGTCCTATTGTGTGGCTTCAACTAGCTTGTGTGATATATCATTTTACTCAGGGAGTTGAGGACAATATAGTGGAATAATAATTAGAGAGATTAAGGATGGTTGAGAGGGAGGAGAGGTATGTGTAATGGTAGGATCTTCCAGTAGGGCATCTGCTGGGTTTCTACCCGTTCCTTTATTCTTTCCTGGTGTTGCCATGTATAAGACCATTGTGATGCGCGATTTGGCCGTATGCTTGCTTGCTTGTGTTCGTTGGCTTGAGCTCCAACGTGAAGTCCTGTATGTCGGATGAAGACATCCTGTTGTCCAACATCAGTGTGATGTCATACAGGACCTGAGTTTTGCGTGAGTATCCGTTGTCCCATGTCTGGCTTATTGGTGTGCAGACTGGTGGTTCCTCGCCGTACAGGCAGACACTCTCCGACTTCGGAGGAATCGGCGATCCTACTGACTTTCGCCAGGACCCCGAAGGGACCTGTTGCCCAGGACGCTCGACGAGGACGCGTCAATAGGTCTTGGCCAGTATATAACCCGGCCCTGGTGCCTTGGAAACACCTCTGCGTCCCAGGCCGTATGACAGAGATCGGATCTCTGTTATAGATCTAAGTGCTGCTATTGGCCTACAATCACCTAATTACGGTCAGGATTGAGTTGCCCTCACCATGATGTTATCTACTCTACAGGTTCCATTTACAGTTCCCCTTGAGTGTTCCACGTGAGTGTGAGATGATTTATTACGAAGAAGCAGTTTCAAAGTTTTATACAAGGATGGCTCATGGAAAGAAGACAGAGGTTGCTGAGAGGTTTTACACGGGGCTCAGAACCTAGTTGTTCCGCAGAAACCTGGCTTCTGCTGAGCAGGATTTACTGAACATTAGTGTTGTGTTTAATGAGTGATAAGCTTCATCACCGAAGATTAATAACACGCATACTAAGGACATATATATATATCTATATACACATCTACCTAACAAAGATTAATAGGTTGTGTTCTAAAAGAGGAGAAAATGTTATAATCAGAGACTTAAAAACATTATATTTTCCCCAAGTGACATTTCAGTTAATTGGAAGATTATCAGTTCTTCTTCTTCTTCTTCTGCGATCATCCGGAGTTTTTTTTTCGGATGTGATTGCGTTGTGCCTGTTTACAGCAGAGCTGCGTTCTTGCGCCGTTAGGCCGACACATCCGACTTCTGCGGGATTATCAGTTCAACAAACATTATGAAACAGAGTAACTTCACCGTGTGGTAGAGTGAAGACCAAGATCAACAGTGTCTATCGGATTACCAGCATCCTGTTTGTTCGAGTGATTGGAGAAAGTCGTCATCTTCTGGGTGAGGTTCACTGTCCCGAAAAAATGGTGCTGTTGTGTGCCAAGCACTATGATGTTACAGACTTTGCTTCTAAATCACTGGTCTACCATTAGAATACACGTCACACATTCTACACCTTATATACACACACACACACCTCCTACATATACTCTTTGCTTTAATAAATTTCTTGTTTTTATATGTTGAGGCTAGAGTTGTCAAGTATGTTATGTTGGGGATGAATGAGAGGGGGCATGATCCAAGAGTGAGCAAGAGTGAGAAGAAGGTGTCCTCAGATTGAGGGAGTGTGTGGACGGAGTCTGCTGGATATCTCCAGAATAGAGATATTGAATAAACAATAATGTGGGTGTTGATTCCCTTCACTCCAGGGACGACAATAAAGTGGTAAAGAAGAACAAGTAACTACTACTACATTTATTCTTTACACACACACGACAGCACTTCAAATGAAAACCTTAAATTGTGTGTATATATTCTGAAAAAGTAAAGAACAATGTTGTTTACAGAAGTATAGGAAGACCATGATAGGAGAAGAAATCAAAGAGTCACTACAACAAGAAGAGAAAAGTTGAATGAATAAGATCAAGATCAGGCATTTAAAGTACTACTGCAACACAAAGAGGCACAGCTTCTTGTTAAACGTTCTGTAGGAAAGCAAAGAAAGGGACGGGGGGGGGGGGTGAAAGAAGAAGAAACGTTACATGTGGGTGGGCAACAGCAAGAAATGTATTGGAAGTAGCCTGTGGTGTGATGAAGACGCAGAACAGTTTAAAGAAAGAAAAAAAATATACACCTTTTCAACGCCAAGAGAGGAACTGTAAATGCTAGAGAGGCAATGTCTTTTCCCACCTACCCTTGGAGGGCACCGTCAAAACAGAGAAACCTGGACCAACGCAGCAGTTTTTGCCCATGATGTGTATGGTTTCCACTCAAGCATTTAAACAAGTGCTGCAGCAATTGATCTTGAGCATACGTACAACAGAGTACCGGTTGGATTTCTTAATGGTTCAGCTTCTAAAACTTAAGATAACCCCACTCCTCCTTAATTGGACCGCAGCATCCCTCTTTCAACGGAAAGTAGTTTCTAGATGTGGCAGTTGGACTTCTGAACCAAGAACAAGAATATATCGGGGTCTGCCATCATCTCCGGTGCCGTTCAGCGCCTACACTGTGAGAAACACCGGTGAGCAGATTGCAGGATGGGAAAGGACATTGTCGTATGCCTACGATGTGTTAGTGTTTCGTCAGGGTAAGGATAGCGATCAGATTGCTGTCAAACTACAAACAGAACTCAATCGGATATGCACTTAGTGTGGTGCAATGGTCAACCCAACGAAGGCAACAGTGACGTGGTTCTTTGTGAATAACCATATTGTCAACACTCCAACACCAACTGTAACTCTGTGCTCAGAGATTGTGGAAAGAACGCAGGCAATGAAATACACAGGAATACGATTTGATCGAAACCTTGCTTGTACTGAGCACATAGACCAGGTGAAAACAAAGACCAAAGGGTTTTGACTGAGATGAGGGTAATGAGGGCGGAAAACTGTGAGCAGCGCCATCTGTCTTCAATGTAAGGGTCTTTTCCTTTCTGTTGTTGAGAATGCGATGGCGATACTGACTCTCAGCCATAAGCAGGCGGAGAGGATACTGAATGAAGCTATGCGTATTATACTTGGGTGGACAAGAGATACATCAGGCAGGGCGATGCGCTGCCTCCTTGATTTTCCAACCGTGGTGGGGGGGGGGGGGGGAAGACAGTATACAAATTTGCCGAGCTGGTGCCTACCCCAGCGCCAATGTAAACACACAACATCCTCTGTATAGTGAAATTAAGAAGGTACAGGGCAACAGGTTAAAAAGAGGAAAGTAGTGGATGGGTCAAGACGAAAACATTCTCCAACAGGTGTGTTCACTTCAGGACTTAGAACCTGGCTACAAAAACATGCAGACAAGAAAATTCGGCTGCTGTGGAGGCGAAGGTACAGGCTTTGATATTCCAGAATGTTTTAGAGCAGTGGTTCTCAACCGGTGGGGAATCCCCCCCCCCCCCCCCCAGGGGGGGGGAATTTATGGTTTCCAGGTGGGGGGGGGGGATGAAGACCATTTCAAGATCTCGTTAATCCATCCATCATGTGCCATGCCGGTAAGCGTTGGCGTTCTGCCATCTCACTCGATCACCAGAGTCATGGATCAGCTCCGTGTTTCTGTCTCGACCATGCCATGTTAATACAAGAACCGATTACTTGATATTGTTTTTCCCTTCATACTTTACAGTTATGTATGTCTCATCCTTCTACAATTCATTTTATAAAGTAAGTAGACCTACAAATCATGTTTTATGTGGATATCTAGATTTGTTTTAGTATATGCTATTAAATTTACCTTCCATTTTTACGAATACTGTGTAGGGGTGGGGGATTTTTAGATAGGAAATATGGAAGGGGGGGGGGGACGACGTTCTGAAAATATGGTGAAGGGGGCACGGGCCAAAAAAGGTTGATAACCACTGTTTTAGAGGGTGATGCTGTCATTAATACATATGGGTCGGTCGTTGGACGCGTGAGAAGTTCATGGGCATTTACGGCTCAGGCTGGAGGGAGAATCATGAAGGAAGATTCTGGTACTCTTGCCTTGACTTCAAGTAGTCTGACTATGGAAGTCATGGCAGTAAGTAAAGCAATAACATGACTTGAGACCTTCACTCGGACACGCTTCTTTAGTGACTCAATGAGTATGCTCAGGAAGATGAGATGGGTTGGGTCCGAAAGTGGTTGGTGTCTCTTGGGCTTGCACGGCTGGTAAAGATTAGTTTCATTTTCGTGTCATGTCATGCAAGTGTACAAACAAATTAGCAGACTGACAGGCTTGCGGGTAAGGCTACTGTGAAGGGTGGACGAGCCACAGGCCAGGTTGATATACTGAATGTTCTACGGGAAATAAGACGTTTGTGAGAGCCAACTGATGACTGCGAATCTACAACCATGGTCTGACTGCGAGAACAGCACGTTAAAAGAGAGTGTGGCCAAACAAGAACACTACGCAGGAAACCAAAGAAGATTAATAAACCAACATAGAACTGGTATCGTAAGCAGCTACACGCTGGGGAATTTGCTGAGAAGGGGATCCGGGCACTTATGGACTGAATTGTTTGATATGCAATGAGGATGATCTGTCGACTAACTAATCGAAGGGTTCTTGGGGGAAAAAAAAACCCAACCCTATGCTGTAATCGAACCCAGTAAGTTCAGAGTCTGATGAGGACACCGTAAACTCTCAACCTCAGCTTCCCCATATGCTGTTTTAGTGGAATCAAGGACTGAATTATTATACCTTTCAGTCTCAGTTTAGCAAGGTATATTTGAACATGATAATGATGCTTGCAGATCTATTGTTTGGGATGTGGAAACATGATTTTTTTTTTCATATCCTATACAGGACATCGCTGTCAACACCAGCATCTTTCAGCTGTATGTTGATTTCTTGGCAAGATTACGCTCAGTAGTTTGCCATTGCTTTCTGAGCGGCCGGCTCACATACCCTGTAAGTTACCGATGCGATTCGAACCACTGCTGATTCTTACCGTCATCACGTTAACTACGAGAGTATACGAGATTACGGAGAAAAGTCATAACCGCTAGGCCACGAAGCCGGCTGGAAACATGATTGCCAACGTTTATCAGCACGGCACATGATGATGATGATCTGAAAAAAAGCCGTTGTTGCGGGCGTGGGAGGGAGGAGCTAGACTGCGATTAAATTGATTTCGAATATAGTTACTAATTTGTTTTATTTGTTTATTTATAACAAGTCGATCCGTAGCTTATCTTGAATAGCAATAATAATGTGTATGATTTAGTTGGGCGATATAAAAAATGCATGGAAATTTTCATCAGATTGATTTAGGTCACCGGAAGCACGTGACTTGACGCCATGGATAATTTTTAAGACGGAACGGGTAACGCTGTGCGCGACGAGAACCACGACGGCATAAATTTGCTCATTGGCAGATTATACGAAATTGTAGCGATACGCGTGGTTACGTGGTAAGATATTACGGTTTTTGTACGGGTTTTACTTTTAATTTCAGCCAGGTCGCAGACGGTAACATGATGTTAACAAGTTCCATAGACGCGTTGAGTCGGGAGTCAAGATGGCGGTTCCTTGCAGTAGGCCACTACCAGACGGGCTTGTGCTTCTTCCACTCTCTGCTAATCGAGTTCGCGATTTTATCACGAAACTCGGTCATTCACGCTGCTATTTCATGATGCCGGTATACAGTCGGGTATCGTTTTTTAAACACGTCTACATATGTTGGCGTTAGATTTGTCGTTTAAAATATTTTGAAGAAAATATGAAAATTGAAGAATCAACTTGATGAATTGATTTGATGCTTGCTGAAAACAAAATGTCATTATTATTGTCATATAAGATCTTGAGCCATAATAGACCTAGTCATGACCGTGTACTGAACCAACTCATCAGTTACTGCTGCAAAGGTATAACCTCTTCTGGGCCATGTTTTATTTAAATTGAAATGTATCACATTGTGCTGTGTTTGTTAATGTCTCCATATTTCCATAACATTTTAACATGGTTATAATTATAACATTTCTCCAATTTTCCATGCACAAAAAATGTAACTCTATTGGTATTGGATAGAGCTGAGCTGACCAAGAAAAAAAATAATACTTGCGAATGATTAGTTCATTCAGCTTTTAGAGAAATGATATTTTAATAAATCGAGGTTGTCAAAAGTAAAAGGATCCCGGGAAGGTTAACCCGGTCAACAAATGCCCGCAGAAGTCGGATGTGTCGGCCTAACGGCGCAAGAACGCAGCTCTGCTGTAAACAGGCACAACGCAATCACATCCGAAAAAAAAACTCCGGATGAACGAAGAAGAAGAAGAAAAGTAAAAGGATGGGGGAAAGACATTTGATAAAATGAACGTCTTATGCATTAAACCCCAATCATTAGTTTACAGGGTCTAAAAATAATTAATAATTCTTGCATATGTATGATGCAGTTATTTTCTACCCATGTCAAGAGAAGAGAAAAAACTGGAAGATGTATGAAATGTATGTGGACAGAGGATGCTAGCGAGAGCAGATTCTTGACATGTTATCGGTGTCACTGTCAGCACACAAACTGATATCATACATCTTGTTGGAGATAGCAGCATGATGGCCTAACCAGTTGGCAAGACAGTTGATATTTTGATTTGATGTGCTTGTTTCTATTGTTTTTTAAACACCATTGCTTATTAGTACTTTTTGTATGTGCCATGTGCTCTCATGACTTCACAGCACATGCATCTGGTTTTTTAATATATTGTTTATAATATACTTTATTTCCAAGTATTTTTGTGTAATGTTTGCTAATGGGAGCTCCGGTAGGGGTGGCTAGACACTCGCCTGCGGTCATGAGTTCATATTTGCATTGGGGTGGATTTTTAAAATTACCTAACTCCCAGGTTGACCCTGGGAATACCATGCAAAGAATACCAATGACCAAGTCCTACAAGAAACAAATGATAATCGTAAACTGATTAGAGAAATTAAATGTAGACAGTCACAATTTTTTGTTCACGTTATGAGAAGAAATAAATTGGATAACATGGTTACAACAGGCAAGATCAATGGGAAGAGAACAAGGGGAAGGCAGAGAAGTAAATACCTGGATGGCTTGGCCACGTTTTATGGTCGGGACAAGAACTCTGAGCTGATCCATGACTCTGGTGATCGAATGAGATGGCAAAACATGACTGCCCATGTTTACCGGCATGGCACATGATGTCGACTCTACTGCCAAAAGGAGTACCAAAATTATCTTGGGAAGTAAAGAAGTTTGTGAGATACTTACCATCATCCACAAAGTGCTGATTGGTGTATAAAATCATACATTCAGCACATGTCTTGTGTATTTTAAGACATTTAAATTGGTCCTATACTATGTTATTTGCTAATGAAATGTTTCTTGCTTTTATTTTTTTTTAGTACGATTAGAATGTTATGCACATAATTGTGACTTAATAGTTTTAAACATTTGCGCCTGTCTTTGCTACCTTAGTTGTGTTGGCGACTGTAGCTTAGGGGTTGTGAATGCAGTTTAATAATCTCAAGGCCATGATGTTGGGTTTGAATTTGGCTGGGAGCAGATTGCTTTGCTTTGATTTTCTCTATCTCCATCGGCCATTCAGATGTAATGACAAACTACTGAACTAACATTGTGTAGAAATTCACAAACTTCCAATAAATGCTGGGGTTGACTGCGGTGCCCCGTAAACTACATGCAACTAACTTCATCTGTAGCTTTTTTTTAAAAAAAAAAAGAAAAAAACTATAATGATGGCATGTACTATTAAGAATTTGCATACTTTATTAAACTTCATAAATTCATTTCAGTGGAGTGTGATCATGCATACATGCGTGTAGGAAAATATGAACAGTTTGGTTGTCATTTTCATTTTTTTTTTTTCACATGTATATTTTTTACTCTTGTAATTCTTCAGTGTCCATGTTTGCTTACCAACATGTGAAGCCTTTTAACCACATTCACAAGAGAGCAGTAAGATTTGTCCACATCATGACAAGTCTATTTACTATTAGGTTATGTTTGCTAGCCGAACATTTAAAAAAAATTGATATTGATGGCAGAGACCGTAGGCAACTATGCTAGGCATTATTCACAATGATTTCATGTTATTTTTTTTCTTAGCTGTTCTGATCCTTGAACAATGCCGGCCACAAAACTCTATGTTGGCAACCTCCCAGAAGATACTGATAAGGAAGAGTTAGAGGAGGCCTTCAGAAAATTTGGCAGCATAGTGGAGTTTGATATTCTCAAGGATTATGGATTTATCGTAAGTTGTTTGGCAAACTGATTAAATCTGGACATTTTTAACTGACATTAATCACAGTTATACTTGCTGATATATACTTGCTGAAATATACTTGCTGATATATACTTGCTGATATACACTTGCTGAAATATACTTGCTGATATATACTTGCTGAAATATACTTGCTGATATATACTTGCTGATATATACTTGCTGAAATATACTTGCTGATATATACTTGCTGAAATATACTTGCTGAAAAACACATAAACATTCCATTTATAAATAATAGCAGCATGGCCAAATGGATAAGAGCAACCTTTCGGTCTGCTGAAGTTGCGGGTTCAACCCCTACACCTGTCAGTAGGTGGACTAAAATGTTGAATGGAGGACGTAAATTACAAATACCTCAGAAGTAGGTTTGCGTGATGGCGAGGGACTTTAACAATAGGGAAAACTAATCCACATGCAAAAATCAGCCCGTTACATTAGAAGTAGTAGATGAGTATGGATTATGCTTGAGTTCAAAGTGAATGGCAAGAAAAAAAAATATATATATATATATATATATATATATTTATTTTAACGATTTTTAAAAAAACGATTAATCGAAAACTTTTCTCCCGTCACTTATACAAATGAACCGGATGTCGAAAAATTGTCGGACATTTTAACCTTAGTGCTGCAAACACAACCGAGTTGCAAAATTGTAATGAGTCACCATTGTGTAAGCTGCAGCTAGATGTACCAACAAGATGAAACAGTATGTTTATTATGCTACAGAGTCTTCTACAGGTCAGAGAAGCATTACATGTCAGATGAAAAGAAGCAATACAAAGGTCCAAAACTGTCAGGTTCAGATTGGGAGAAGATTTCAAAATATGTCAAAAGTTTTGGACTTATTCTGTCAGACCACGGTCCTGCTTGGCGGTCAAGATTTTGTTTCATGTAGCTGTGTATTGCCACTGCTATCATCGTTGACAAAGCATATGACTGTACACGATGATGATCCGGGCTACATAGCTAAATTTAAGGCAGTATGTATTAATGACTTTAGCGAACATATAGCTAAGCTAATATGACAAGTATTTAAATATCTGTATGCAACAGCACTTGATTCACACTACAAATACCTGAAGTGTTTGTCAAAAGATGCAAAAGAACGAACTTGGTCACGTGCTGAACAACAAATAGCAGTTAATGTTCATGATGAGCAGATGGAGACTGCTGCAACGAATGATACTGACATTGACAATGAAACTATATGTGAACCAAATGAAGAGAGTATTAAGCTAATTGAGTCTGAAATGCGACAAGAAAGTTGCTGAATCGGTTGACCCTTTACAATGGTGGAAACTTAATGAACATCGATATCCAAATTTGGCATTTCTTGCCAAGACCATTCTGTGCATACCGGCTACCTCAGTTCCATGTGAATGATTGTTCAGCTCTGCTGGTTATATTGTTAATAAGACGCGCTCGTCACTTGAAGCAAATACTGTCAACATACTCGTCTGTTTGCATAGTTGATTATTAGATGACATATGAACAAGACAATCCAGTTTTATTTCGATTTTTGACAAATACGACTATAACGTGAGTTATATGACTAATTTTTTTGCTTTAATCGTTAATTTTTCAAAAGTTAACTATTAAATTTAAATTAATCGGTCGCAGCCATAATTAGAAAGTAACATAATTACTTACTCTTTTCAGCATTTTGATAATGAAACAGAGGCTAAAGCAGCAGTAGAAGGGATGGACGGCTTTCTGCACCATGGAAAAAATATTCGAGTTGAAGTAATGAACTTTTCCAGCCTTTTTTTAATTTGTTGTGTACATAAATACATAGCACAAATGTAGAAGCACTGTAATATAAGTTCATGTTTGTATATAAGTTTACATGTTTCAGTATGCTAATGTCTTGGTTTCTCATTAAGGGCACATATTTCTTTCCAGTATGCAGCAATGCAGCAGCTATTAGTCAGTTTATGTGCATTGTATATCTTGTCCTAGCCATGTTTTAAGAATGTTACATAGCTTAGACTGTAATGTAACATGTCCTGATGATTTGAAAGTGAAAAACTGCTTTGACTGTGTCATTAACTATCATTTATTGCCAGTCAGTATACATAAGCAGGCTGATATTTGTTGCTGCTGTAATTCTAGTCTGCTTATAGTTAAGAACAGGATAAATATTAATTTTTTAAAATATTTGTTCAGTGGTTTAGTCATCAGAAAGCAGCTTATCAGTCAGTATGTTTTTTTATAATATACAACTATAAGAAAGAGGTAAATAGTATTCTTTGTTTATATGATGAGAGGAGAGGCGTCAGAAAACATCCTGATTGCAGGAAAGAAAAGTGGGACATTGAGGCAGAGGTAGACCAAGAGACATGATGCTGGGTGGACTGAGATGGTGGCATGGAGAAATATCAGTTTATCCAGGACATAACCATGTACCGAGATCTGTGGAGAGACAAAGGCTTACACCAGTTGGTAAAGCATGTGTTTTCCATAATCCATCCATTGTCTTGATTGTACTAATTGCCATATACTTCAATTGGTTATTTCTCAACATAAATATAGATATCATTACTGTGTATTTCTTTTAAAGATGTCTCGAAGCAAGGTCCGTCAGAAGGCTGGTATGGGCGGGAAAGGCGAGTGTTACCGCTGTGGTGGAGATGGACATTGGTCAAAAGAATGCCCAAGGGGACCGTAAGTAGAGTAATAATTTTGTTTAACATAGTTTTCCTGCACTGTTTTTGGACCTGTTAACATTCACATTAAATAGTGTTTGGAGTGGCTTTGTCTTTATGCCTTCATATCTAACTTGATAAATGCAGAGTTTAAATCTAGTTTTCTTTAGAGTTCTTTTCAGAGGTACCTACTGAGGTACCTCTTCCCAGACGTTTGGTAACAGATTAAATGTCAAGCCTTCTCTGACTAGAGATTTTTATAATTCTATGTGTACATTAAGATGCATAATTGGAAGTTATAAAGACTAGGCTTAGATCAAGCATTGAATATTGCTTGGATAGCAAATCCATTACGTGGAAAGTCTGAATCGAAAGCTCACTGTGGATGTCATCTGCAGACTGCATTATTCTGGTTTCCGGAGGAATAGCCTGTGGTGAGCGAAAATCCCAACATACGGAAGTGAGGTTGCAGCCATGTGCAGGATATGACGATTCCTTGGGTGAGCCCAGTACCAGAGCTCTGTTTCGGCTCTGCAATTATGGAAGCCTCCTTGGATGGCGGGTGGCCCATGGTCTGCCCCGCCTTCCCTTGAGGGTTGACCGGGATGTCTTTGGCTGTTCTAAATGGGCCAGCTGGGATGGGAGATAACACAGAGTCTAGCATTCTACGAAACACCTGGTAAGATTAACCTGGTCAACAAATGCCCACAGAAGTCAGATGTGTCGGCCTAACGGTGCAAGAATGCAGCTATGCTGTAAACAGACACAATGCAATCACGTCCGAAAAAACTCTGGGTGAATGCAGAATAAGTAGTAGTATCAAGCATTACTCTTTGAAATGTCAGAATGAGTAAAGCAGCACAATATATGTGTAGTATAAGCAGTTTGCCGGCTTTGTGGCTTAGAGGTTATGACTTTTCCCCGTAATCTCATATACTCTCGTCGGTGACGTGATGACGGTGAGAATCAGCAGTGGTTCGAATCACATCGGTAACTTAACGGGGTATGTGAGCCGGCCGCTCAGAAAGCAATGGCAAACTACTGAGCGTAATCTTGCCAAGAAATCAACATACAGTTGAAAGATGCTGGTGTTGACAGCGATGTCCTGTAAAGGATATGCAAAAAAAAAAAATAAGCAGTTTAAGTTGAATGTATGTCAAAGTGTCTAAATATCATGTTTAGACAGACAACAGAACAGTTCCTAGAATACTGTGAACCAAGAAGATGAAAAATGCTGTTGTTCAAGATCTGAACATGGAAGACAACTGACTCATAAACGGCACATCTCAGAAACTTAAGTAGTTTGGCCATGTTAAATGTCACAGCAGCTTGGCCAAGAGCAGTGATGAAAGGCATGGTTGCTGGAAGAACAGGCAGCGGTCGACCTGCATGAAGATGGACACTGGACATTGCAGACACCCTGGGCTTTAAGATGCTGGGTCAATGGCAGATCATTTTATGACAGGTTAGACCAGTGTTTCCCAACGTGGGGCCCACGCCCCACAGGGGGGCAATTTGACTGTTAAGGGGGGCAATTCGAAAATGGAAGAAATCGGCTGAACATAACAAAACGGGGAGACTTGAGACTGAAGTTAACTAAATTGGAACCTGACATAAGATCTCTTTGCAACAAGCATCAAGCGCAAGGATCTCACTAAATTTAAATAATAAATAATTACTAATAATTAAAATAATATAGAAAAATCTTTCATTAAAATTATTTTGTACTTGAATTTCAGTTCTCCATTATATGTTTTGAAAATTTACTTACTGTGTTTGCTCAATAATTACCTAGTGATTTCTTCCTAAAACCTATCATTCAAGTTTCTTTAGTGAACATTTCAATTTTTGAATAGTAAAAATAATGTTTATGTTGGGGGGGGGGGGGGGGCAATATGAATTTTAGAAAGGCTTAAGTGGGGCATGGTACAAAAAAAGGTTGGGAAACACTGGGTTAGACAATCTTCTGACTGATTTTGCGAAGGATCTACTACTTGCTAATGACACAGAGACAATGCAGTTAATGTCATTTAGAATGAGTGATGAAGATCATGGTTTAATATGTTATGGAGGAGGGGAACACAATAGACTTAAGTACTCTAAAACTTTAAAAAGTTTTTTATGCATTTTTCCCCCTAGCATTTGTTTTCTGCAGGATGGTGTTCCTAGCCTTTAGTGTGCCCCACCCACTTGTCTTATATGCTTGTTTTTGTGTGGCCAGATTTGCACAATCTGTCTGGCAAATTCTCAGCTGTCTTGTAGGATGTGCTCCAGTTTGCTTGGTGCAAGTGGTGAAGTATCTGAGACCAGTTTGGTAAATGTGTGCCCTGGGCCAACAATTTTCTAAAAGTAATGTTTTAATGCAATGTGTGAGCATTAGAAAATTATAATAAATACATTGTAATATGTCCTTATTTTTAATCTATTTCAAGATCACGAGGAGGGCGTGACCGAGGCGATAGATACACTCCTTACGAGAGGGAACCATACCCCTATCCCTACCCATATGACTACTATGCAAGAAGCCGCTTGATGCCGCCACTGCCATATGACCGCTATCGGTATGATGCCTATGAGCGTAGCAGATTGCCACCACTTCCTCCTTCACGTGACCCACTGTATCGTGACTTTGGGAGACAGTCACCTGACTACTACCGCAGACCATCACCACCCCGAGATCCTTACTATGATTATTATGAGAGACGCAGGTAATGTATGGAAACGAAGTCTTTGCGTGCTGAGCTTTGTACAATGCTAAAATAACATTCCACTGAAGTACAATCAAATATAATAGTCTATATTTGTAACTACTGTTATTTAAGTGTACTTTGGTGAAAAGGGAGCCATTGTGGATAATGTGCTTGCCTGCCTCAACAGTGACCTGAGGTAAATTCCCAGCATATGCGTGGTTATATTATCTGACCTGTATTACCCTGGGGTAAGCTCTGCCACATGAAATGGGTACCAATGTTCATTATTTCCTGGGAAATGTCTTGAAAGGAAGCAATCAGGAAGGGAACTGGCAGTCCCATCTCATATGTCATAGATTAGATTATATGAAGACCTATCGAACATATCAATGACACTGTCTGCTGTGGGACTTTTCTATAGTGAATTTTTACAAAATGTTTGAAGTCTTTAACTAGGTATATATGCATCTGTGTATATATAGGGTGCATTTTTAATGACTGTTCAGTGTTTGAAAATGTTGCAGGTCCAAGTTTTGTATTCATCCTCTGTAAAGTTCATGCAACATAAGAGGTAAATACAAAACTTGGACCGGCATTATTTTCAAACACTGCAGTCATTAAAAATACACCCTATATAAGTACATGCTTTTTAAGTGTGAGTAGTTTCTCTGTTTAAAGTTACCTGGTGAAGCTTTTCAAAGAATTCAGGAATGTGAAAAGTATGTTATTTCCTATAAATGTAAAGCAGGATAATTCTAGAGAGATTAATAGATGCCTTTGACAAAACTAAAAGATGAATAGGCAGGCTTCTGGCCAAATGTTCTACACAGGCCAGATAACTACATTATGCGTAATAATAGAGCAAAGTATTAAATGAATTCATAATTTTGCATTGGATTTGTGAACAATGAAAATGCATTTGACAGAGTTGCTATTACTGTGGGATACTACAGAAAAGTATTCATTTAACGTATAAAGAAATGCAGAGTTCTTCATGATAGTTTGCTAACAGATATTAGTTTTTTTTAAATCTTATGAAGACAACAAATGTTAAAACCATAACGAGAAGTAACACATTCCAGCAAATCAAGAGATGAGGAGAAGGATCTGCACAAGGATCGAGCGCACATTGAGAAGGCTTGTTAATAGCACAACTAGATCCCCCAGGGCAGAAGAAATAGATTGTATACTGAAGACACATTGAGAAGAATATTGGAGGCATGAATGAAAGGGGGAATGTGGAGGAAGCTGCTGAAGATTGAAAAAAATTAGGGCTTGGAATAAGTTGAGGACCTGTGCATTGGATGATAAAAGGTGGAAGAAGTGACTCTTTACTACTATTTTGTCTGTTAATTCTCTTCTGCTGTTTTTCTTGGCTCTATAAATGTTATTTTGCTGCTGTGTACTACACATGTTGAGTTAAAATAGGCAGTGACGTCGTCTCACCTAACAGTTTTTAAATATCCATAGAAACAACAATTAAATAAATGATGATGTCAAATGTCATGTATCTAAGTTTGTCTACTGAAAATATGACCACAGACTAACATTTGTTAAATGTAGTTTTAAAAAAAAAACAAATCCAATAAATGTGAAACTATACAGGTTTCGATGTTATTGGTATTTTAATTTATCCTGATCTTATGTTATTAGGTTGTAGACAAAGGTGTAAACATAAAACAAGTGCCTGTAATCTTGTATATCCATGTGAATACCTTTTAAATAACCATCCTATTTCTTTATTAAAGTTATACTTTGTTCATATTTACTCAAGAATAATGATTTTGAGTTAACAGTGGTTTTCTTTGATTACAGGATAATAGAAATAATGAACCTTATTCTAATTTTTTTTTCCCCTCAACTATCTACAGGTTAGCTGAGCTGGATTCTTATGCTGATAAGCTTGGGTGAGTATGCTATTTTTAAACAAACTAGGCCCCCCCCCCCCCCCCCCCCCCCCGAATTTGGAAGCAGTTTGTCTTAAAGCAAGTTGCCCTGTACTGTTTTACCAAGTCTGTGGATAAGAAAATCCCATGTTTTTAACAGACAGTTCTTTAGGGCTTACCTTTGTTCCTGTTCCCTGTCTACCTGCAAGGCAGCAAATTGTCTCCTTTTGTCTGGTCCCCATCCTTCAATTGGCAGACATTGCCTGCCAGGAATTGGTTTGGGTTCAGTCCCCTTCAGAGGGAGGATTTGTATTTTCCTACCTGGGAAGGTTAACCTGGTCAACAAATGCCTGCAGAAGTTGGATGTGTCGGCCTAACGGCGCAAGAACGCAGCTCTGCTGTAAACAGGCACAGCGCAATCACGTCCGGAAAAAAACAAACTGGATGATCGCAGAAGTATTTTCCTACCAGACAGCCTCATAACAACAGGTACCAATTTCTGTTGTCTATGTCAACAAGGCAAGGAAGTGCTCACCTACCTTTATATATCTTGGCTAGAATATGTATTTGGCCCAATATTTGTTAACCCAGCGGCAGTATCTGCTGTACGACTGACTACCTTTACTGTATCTCTCAGCCTGTCTACTTGAGGCCCTGACAGTTGTTAATATATAAATGTTATGTTGTGTTTAGTTTTTTGGGAGATTTGTAAAATCATACAACTGATTAGGCTGCGTTTTAAGCATGAATACAAAGTTGTTGAATAATAAAGAAGGAAGCCAGTGCAATGGAGAAAAATAAAATTGGCAAAAATAGCACAAGTGATAGATAGTGCTAAACATTTGTCTTTTTTTTTTTTTTTTTTAAGAAAATTGTAATTCAGTCTTGTTTCTGTGGTAGTCTGATAACAAACTGGTTTTTAATTGAATATGTGGATTTCTCCAGAATTCTAACTGGCCATCGCTGGCAAGGAATATAAAAAAACTAATTAATCCAAAATGAATGTCACTGAGCACCTTTACACGCCCCAGGGTAAAGAAACTTATCTTTATTTATCATACTGTGCCCTGCCAGTAAGCATAGGTGGTCATGGTTCACTATCTCACTCGATCACTGGAATCATGAATCAGGTCTGTGTTCATGTCCAAACTATGTCAGTGGCCAAGCCATTCAGGAGTTATCTCTGCCTCTATCTTTCACTTTCCCCATCAATATTGTCAGTTGTCACTAAGTCTCAAATTGATTATGTGGTTGTTTCAGGATTTGAAATTTAAATATTGAGCATAACCCACTACTGGCAATGCTGATCGCATTCTGGTATGAACCTAAGGCCTATCCACGCCAATATGGAAGCACTAGACTCGAGTTTCACCCTCATTTGAGCTCGTCAGTAGTGCACATCCCTGACCGGATCCGGAAACAGTCCCGGATCACGCGTGTGAAGCGGGTGTGTAACCACGCGGCACACACTGGACACACCAAATTATCACAACAGAATACCACAACGCTACCCATCGTAGGCTATGCTCAAGATTGCCCAATCGCCGCGACCGACGTCCGTCAATCGATGGGACCCGAACGATCAGGACTTCTCACTGGCAAGGAACACCAGGCCTCCTAAAATCCAGTGAGCAACAATCAAATTGATTATGTGGTTGTTTCAGGATTTGAAATTTAAATATTGAGCATAACCCACTACTGGCAATGCTGATCGCATTCTGGTATGAACCTAAGGCCTATCCACGCCAATATGGAAGCACTAGACTCGAGTTTCACCCTCATTTGAGCTCGTCAGTAGTGCACATCCCTGACCGGATCCGGAAACAGTCCCGGATCACGCGTGTGAAGCGGGTGTGTAACCACGCGGCACACACTGGACACACCAAATTATCACAACAGAATACCACAACGCTACCCATCGTAGGCTATGCTCAAGATTGCCCAATCGCCGCGACCGACGTCCGTCAATCGATGGGACCCGAACGATCAGGACTTCTCACTGGCAAGGAACACCAGGCCTCCTAAAATCCAGTGAGCAACAATCAAATTGATTATGTGGTTGTTTCAGGATTTGAAATTTAAATATTGAGCATAACCCACTACTGGCAATGCTGATCGCATTCTGGTATGAACCTAAGGCCTATCCACGCCAATATGGAAGCACTAGACTCGAGTTTCACCCTCATTTGAGCTCGTCAGTGGTGCACATCCCTGACCGGATCCGGAAACAGTCCTGGATCACGCGTGTGAAGCGGGTGTGTAACCACGCGGCACACACTGGACACACCAAATTATCACAACAGAATACCACAACGCTACCCATCGTAGGCTATGCTCAAGATTGCCCAATCGCAGCGACCGACGTCCGTCAATCGATGGGACCCGAACGATCAGGACTTCTCACTGGCAAGGAACACCAGGCCTCCTAAAATCCAGTGAGCAACAATCAAATTGATTATGTGGTTGTTACAGGATTTGAAATTTAAATATTGAGCATAACCCACTACTGGCAATGCTGATCGCATTCTGGTATGAACCTAAGGCCTATCCACGCCAATATGGAAGCACTAGACTCGAGTTTCACCCTCATTTGAGCTCGTCAGTAGTGCACATCCCTGACCGGATCCGGAAACAGTCCCGGATCACGCGTGTGAAGCGGGTGTGTAACCACGCGGCACACACTGGACACACCAAATTATCACAACAGAATACCACAACGCTACCCATCGTAGGCTATGCTCAAGATTGCCCAATCGCCGCGACCGACGTCCGTCAATCGATGGGACCCGAACGATCAGGACTTCTCACTGGCAAGGAACACCAGGCCTCCTAAAATCCAGTGAGCAACAATCAAATTGATTATGTGGTTGTTTCAGGATTTGAAATTTAAATATTGAGCAAGTCTCTCTAACTCTCAACTAAGTCTCAAGTTGATTTCTCCTATTATGGTCAACAAATCTTGACTGTCCATGTCTAATTTCTGTAATCAATTTTCAGCGTTTATTTCTTGTAGAACTCTCTGACAGTTTTCTGTCTGTCCATGGTATTCTTTGCATTTTCCTCAGTAGCCACATTTCCACTGCCATTGGATGTTTGTAAGCTTGATTGTCCATGTTTTACACGCACATAGCAGTATAGGTTATATATAGCACTTCAACACCCCCTCCCTCTTGGTCATTTATGCACAGATTGTGTAGTTGATAGCTTATTTGTGTAGAAGTGTATTGTTGCCTCATTACAGTAACCATGCTGTTGTGGTTTTCTGTAGGGGTTCATCATCAGCAGCAGCAGCGGCTACCGGTGCACAAAATGACATGAAATCAATAGCAAGGACACCAATGCAAGGAAGAGTTCCAGGACCTTACTAAATGCCCCTATAACAGACTTCAGACTTGATCATGTTTGTACAGTGTCATACTGTGACATTTTTAACACCATGTGAATTGTTGCTGCAAAACATTCTTTGTTTGACCACCATTTAAAAATGGTTTGTTTGGTTATATGTTGACAAGATTGAAGACATCACACTGGCTTTTCATGTATTGACAGTATGACAGTTTATTGCTCAGAACTGTATGATTTAAGTTCATTGGTTGTTTTTAGTGTCTCCATGGAGAGTATATTCACAAGTACTTGGTCATCTGTTATGTGGAGTATTCTTGTAGTGGCAGAAAGCTCTATTGGTTTTATGGGGTTTGTACTAACATTTTGTATCCTGTCTGATATGCTGATTCTTAATGATGTATATTGTCTGTTAGGTTTTCTTGTAAGCTTTACAAAATTGTCAATCTTGAATTTTGTAATAATTTTTGTTAGTTGCCTGCAATTACTGACCTTTTGTGTTTACTAGAAATAAGTCTGTCATATTTCATATTCTGTTTTTTTCTTTTTATTCCAAAAACAACTTATAAGCATGAACAAGTTTCTTCTAATGTTCCATAGCCAGCATAAGTTCTCCAGCCAGTCATGTCAGTGTCAAGAGTTCTTGAATGTCCCTTTAGGCCAAGCTGCTTTAAGTGCATTGTGCACAGAGTTGGAAACGACCTCTTGTGCCTATCTTTACTGGGAATAGCCGGACAATATACCCATTTTATATCATATTTACACCATGCTTTTATACTGAAAACTTGTTTTGCTAATGTCATTTGATAGTGCTAAATGTGGGATAACAGTTTTTTGTTTAGCAGAATTTGAAGTTGTGTTACACATTATGCATGTCCTGCTTCTGTTTTCCAGTGTGTTGATTATTGTAAGCAATGAATGTGTCTGTATTTTATCATCATGAAGTATTTGTTGTTGTTGAGTGCCACAAGTAGTACATTTCTTTTCTAAATTATTTTGTTCTGGTTCTGCTTCTTTTGTCTGTTTTGTTGTTGTTGTAATCACACTGTACGTATATGCATGGGAAGATAAAAGATCATAAGGTAACCGTAAATTTCCTTAGGGGTGAGAAGTGTTAATTCTTCAAGTATCATAACATAATTATGTGGGGTGGCCAATTTCTATATTGTCCGAAAATTATCTGGTACCTATTTAATGCAGTTGTTTCAACTACACAGTCCCTTTTGGTTTGAGTCAAAATTATTGTAACTACTGAGGTTCTGCACTTGAATGTCAATCTTGAAAGGTTATATAAAACCTGTTCTGCTGTATGGCAGTTGGTTTTGCAACAGAAGTTGCCAAGATGTGAATACCATGGCCTGCCAGAGTAACTTGCAGTTGTTGCCTGAAAGAGGCTAGTGAGAATGGAACATTAATCACAGAAATAAGAAAGTGGTTTTTCGGTCATATAATTAGAAAGGGCATTAAAAAACATGACTGGAAAAATAGTGGTTTAAAAAAAATAAGATAGTGATATGAAGAGTAACTATGTTAACTTTTCCAAGACAGTGGTTTGAGGAATTTCGGTAGAATTAATCCAGAACACGAAGAACCAAGATCTGTGGAGAAATGAACATCTACACTCCAGAAGTATTTAACATTGAACTGGTATGCTGACTGAAAAACTCAGTAGAAGTGAATTTGAGGATTTAACTTTTGGATGCAAGTTACTGGATTATTTCTTAGCCAAAAAAACGGAGGCAACTTTTTCTATTGAGACAAAAAAAAAATTTAAGTAGTGAGAATACTAGATGCTGGAAACAATTGAGCCTGAAATAAGAGAAAGTTTTTTTTTTTTTTTTAATGTCCATCTCATTCAACATACTTCCTTATAATTGAGGTGGTTCTGAAATTGGCATGGCTGTCATCCTTCTCCATATCTTGAGATCTGTAAGGGCATGTATCAATTTGTGTTGACTCCCTTCTATGCCATAACTGTCAAGACTTTCAAGAAGTTTCTCTTGTCTTCCTCTATATTGTGCTCATTGTATCTGTAGAGTAAAGAGCCCTCTTATCTAGCCTGGTGTATATCGGGCCTATGGTGCTGGCTCCATGTATTTATAGATCATTCAGCAGTCTGTGGGTGATGTGGCCAGTCACCTGTACTTCCTAAGCCATTTCCCGGCATGTATTTTAGGCTGAACTGACTTGGAAACCCAGGTCAAATTTCTTTTTAATGACTCTTTGGGGATTTGACCAACTTTTTGGCAGATGTCTCTTTAAAGTAAAGATAAGTGACTTAAAAGATAACTTGAAAAATACAGCATACTTGATGCACATCACACAAGGTCCTTGTGTTGTACTGCAATAGGGTACATTTTCTCCATCCAATCCAGCAACACATCTTTTCATGAAGTATACACTGTTTTTCTAATAATACCATATACATCTAATGGTTAGAGGTTTCCAGTTGAGCATTTGAAGTAGATTTACTACCAAAACTGGCCCCATGGTGGAGTTACGAATGCAGTTCGTAATCCTGCATAACCGCGTTTGAAACACAGCTAAGTTGGTTTGTTATGAAATGGTATGAGTGCCGGTCGTTCAGAAAGCAATGGCAAACTACTGAATGTAAACTTGAGAACCTCTGGTTAAGAAGGGAAAACCCAAAGAAGTTTGGGAATCATTCTGAAGTCTTTCCATTAACTTCAGAAGGTAACAGTAATCTAATGCAGATACTGCTATAAGGGATTGAAATCTCAGTTGCCTGATGCTATATGGCAAATAACGGCAATAAAAGCTGATTCATTCTACTCATTGGTGTATACCCAGAAATATCTGGTATCATGTTCCTCTCGTACCTTATGGTGTCGAGGTGAAGTATAAACAGTGGGAGAGTGCCCACTTATATGGGCTTCATATATCGATATTCCCATGGACTATTATTCCCTGCGTCCATCGTTTACGTGGTCGTCCTCTTCCTCTGCTTCCCTCTGGTCTGTACATCATTGCTTGTTGTGGTATACTGTTAGTTGGTAACCTACTTGCATGGCTAAACCATTATTTAACTTCCTGCCTTCTAATAAAATCTAGCACAGCTATAACCCCCACTTTATCGCTGATTTCTTCATTTCTGATCTTTTCTCTTCTTGATACATTGAGTGTTCTCAGGAATCTCATTTCTGTTATGATTTTTCTTTTCTCTTTTTCTGTCATTGTTCAGTGTTGGCATTGGTAACATAGAGTTGGTAGGAAAATTGTGTTGTAAAGTGCTTTCTTAGTAGTTATTGCTACATGTATGTTCTTTAGTATTGGTGCCATTTGTCCAATGAGTTGGTTTGCCTTATTGCATATATTTTCGATCTCGTCCTCTGATTTGCTATTTGATATTATTATACTTCCTAGGTACTTGAAACCCAAGTTGTGCTGTATGGCTCTGAAACCTGGAGTACAACTAAAGGCGACGAAGCCTTGTTACAAACCTTTGAGAACAAAATCTTAAGACGCATCTTTGGGCCCATTAGGGATACACAAAGTGGAGAGTGGGAAAGAAGAAGCAACAAAGACATTTATGATCTAAGTCCCCGCTAATCACTAGTATCATGAAGGCTAATAGACTGCAATGGCTGGGGCATATAGAAAGAATGGAAGATAATAGGGAAACAAAACTCGCTTACACTCAAGAAATAAATGACCCTTAGGTAGACCAAGAAGACGGCGGAGAGATAATATACATACAGACCTACAAGCACTTGGAATCAACGACTGGCAAGAGAAGGTCCACCAGAGAGACGAATGGAGACGGCTTGTATCTGCAGCAAAGAACCTCAATGGCTCAGAATGCTGAAGAAGAAGAGGTACTTGAAACTCTTTACTTGTTTCAAGGGATGTTCGTTTAGGTGAATCGTTACTTTTTCTTCTTTAGCTATAGTCAATACCTCTGTTTTACTTGTGCTAATTTTCATGTTATGTTCCCTACACATTTCGTTTAGACTATTCATGTGGTCTTGTAGGTCGTCCGCAAACAGAAGTTCTCAAATGGTTAGATTTGCAGATGGTTCTTCTTCTGTGTTCTCGTCATGCGGTGTTCTTGCGGTCTCTGTTTGGCTGGTTTCTTTACATATGTTGTCTATATATGTTATAAACAAGAGAGGCGACAGGACACAACCTTGTCGTACTCCGGATCTTATGGTGAATGGTTCTGAGTGTCCTCCAGTTTCTCTCACTATGCATTCACTGTTGTTATATAAGCTTCTACATAGGTTTGTTAGATGTGTACTCCATATTGTTTAAGGATTTCCCACAGCTTGTTTCTATCTATAAAATGCCTTTTCTTGGTCGACGAAGGCTAAGTAGAGTGTTTCATTAAATTCGATTGATTTTTCTATAAGTTGTCTAAGAGCAAAAATTGCATCAGTGCATCCTTTAATATCTGGTAGCATGTTCTTAAAAATGACGGCCAGACCCTGTTAATTTATAATGACGCCACGATGTTAGTATATCAGAGGGTTGTAGATCCTAAAGCTACAGAATTGTCTACTGGTGACAGCTCATTGCTATGCTTATAGAGGTTCAGGGGCTCAGAGAATGAGTTTGTAGCTGTTGGAGACAGTTCCTTTACTTTGAAACGCAGCTCACTTAAAGAGAACGTGGACAATAGTTTCATAAGTACGGAAACAAGGCACAGAGGTGTATTTGGTGTTTTGTTTAAAGTTTGGCAATCGCTCGCTTTGAACTCAAGCGTTGTTCATGCATATGCTACTACTACTAGCTCACTGGACTGACTTTTTCGTGTGGACTTCTTCTGCGTTCATCCAGAGTTTTTGTGACGTAATTGCGGTGTGTCTTGTTATGCACCCTTAGGCCAACACCGGCATTTGCGTGTGTTTTTTAACCAGGTAAGCATTCCTGGGGGACTCACTTTTGTGCTGCCGTCCACACCCCAGCAGATCATGTTAGAACGGTCAACCCTCAAGGGAAGGCAGGGGTAGTCCACGGGCATTATCTGCCGTCCAAGGAGGCTTCCATATTTGAAGAGCCGACACATAATGCTCTGGTACTGAGCTCACCCAAGGAATCGCCACGTGCTGCATATGGCTGCTTTATTTCATCACTTCAATATATTGGTCATTTAGTTCGCTACGGGCCGCTTCCCGCAAAAACGAGGAGCGGTCGGTCTGCAGATGGCACCCACTCAGCTAACTGTCGGTTCGGACATGTGCTGGTTGCTGTGCTCGGAGGTCAAATTAGTCAGCTGTTCCGGGGCACGAGGGACGTTTCACTCGGATGTTTTTGCTTTGTGCCAATTTATTTGTAACCTTTAGGCCGGTACATCCAACTTCTGCGGGCGTTTTTAAACAGGTTAGAATTCCTGTGGGTTTCCAGGAACATTCTGTTGTGGTGACACTCACATCTCAGCTAGTCAAGGTAGAACGGTCAAAGACATCACGGTCAACCCTCAAGGGAAGGCAGGGGCAGACCATGGGCATTCCCCGCCATCCAAGGAGGTTTCCATAATTGCAGGGCCGGCACATTGCGCTCTGAGACTGGGCTCACCCAAGGAATCACCACGTCCTGCTCATGGCTGCTTTAATCTCACTTAAGTGTATTGGGTATTTCGTCCGCCACTGGTCACTCTCCACGCAAACCAGGAACGGTCAGTCTGCAGACGACATCCACTCAGTAAGCTTTCGCTTCGGACTTCCACGTAATGGATCCGCTAGCCACGTGTTCCATTTCGTGTTAATGAGATGACATCCTCGAGAAAGGCTAACCTCATTAAAAAAAAATGCCCTCCGAAGCCGGAAGTGCCGTCCTACGGGTGGCAAAATAAAAATTGGCACAACGCATTTACGTCCGAGTGAAATGTCTTGTCCGAATGTCTTTCGTGCTAGGAACAGCCCTGACTACCTAGTTTCCGAATGCCGCTCTTGTTCGGAACAGCTCTGACTAGATAGTTTTCCGAATGTCCGTCGTGCCTGGAACAGCTCTGACAGCCGCAACGACAAGCACATGTCCGTGTCGAAAACTCGCTGAGTGGATACTGTCTCCAGACCTGTCTGGTTTGTGCGGGAACGGCCCGGGGCGAACGAAATCCCAATATATTTAAGTGAGGAATTAAAGCAGCCATGAGCAGGACGTGACGATTCCCTCGGTGAGCACAGTACCAGGGCGCTATGTGTCGGCCCTGCAATTATGGAAGCAACCTTGGATGGCGGAAAATGCCATGGACTGTCCCTACCTTCCTTTAAGGGTTGACCGTTGTCTTCGACCGTTCCAACTTGGCCAGCTGGGTTGTGGATGGTACCGCAAAAGTGAGTCTCCCAGGAATACTTTTTTTTTTTTTGGCATATCCTTTACAGGACATCGCTGTCAACACCAGCATCTTTCAGCTGTATGTTGATTTCTCGGCAAGATTACGCTCAGTAGTTTGCCATTGCTTCAAAAAAGCACGCTATAACCGGATGTGTCGGCCTACGGGTTTCTGCCCAAGGGCGCATAACGGACACACCGCAATCACATCTGAAAAAAAACTCCGGATGAACGTAAAGAAGAAGAAAAAGATGACATCCACTACTAAGTTTTCGCTTCAGACTTCCAAGTAATGGATTCGCTAGCCAAGCGTCCCATTTCGTGTTAATGAGACGTTTCTCCACCTTTGACTACGCTCACTAAATGAGCTCAAGTACAGACTTGCATCGTAACTATTGCGTTTAGTTTAGTCGATGGATCAACATCTCGGCACACGGGTGTAATCCATAAGTGCTCCGTTCTCCTCCTAACTCAAACCTGAGTCTGGAGAAACTCAGCTCAGTGCACGAACTCCGTAGCACCGGCGAGGATCCTGGAATACTTTGGGTAGATTTTTAACTCGAAATTTTGCCCGGGCAGCGTCGTTAGGCTACTCTTTTTCGATTTACAAATGCCAAGGGATTTTAACTATTGCGTGCGACTGGGACGCGTTTTCCACCCGTGGCAACGCTCACGAGGTAGGCTGCATATGCTGCTGATCAACATCTTACCTCTATGCAGCAGAGGGCGGGTAACGGCCAAGCCTTCTCATCCGGGGGATCCCTCATATCCCTCGGCTAAGAGCCGTCGAACAAGTGTCTGGGCGTAGCATGTAGCAGGCTCAGAATATCACCTCCATTTAGCAGTGGATCGGCCAGACCCTCACATCCGGGGGATATTGACATAGAGGCGTTCAGCCATATCCGTCAGCAGAGAGCCGTAGAATATGTGTCTGGACCAAGAATATAGTGGCAGCGTGCGCCTGATTCGGACCTTGACTGTCTGTCAGTCTACCTGCAAGGCAGCAGGTGTGTGTCTCTCCTGATCTGGTTCCTACCCCATGAGCTGAGGTACTTGTAATTTACACCCCGAAGTCAAGGATAAAAAGCCAAAACTTGTCCACCTGACCGATGTGTAGGGGCTGAACCAGCTACCTTGGCATCAATACATTGGAAGTTTAAGAGCGAGGGAGTTTATCTATTTGGCCATGCTGCCCTCATATCTGGGTCATATAGTTTATTTGGCTCATGATTCTGGGATTCCTTGTTTGAAACTGAGCAATTAGACTCTTGTTTTTTTATTTCCCTCTCCCCCTCCCCTTTTTCCCTGTTGTGGCCATTGACTTTCGGTTGGAGCATTTCACTAACGGACAGAAAAACAGAGACAGTCCTTCAAGAGACAAATGAAACCGTAAATTGACTAGGATCGTAGACTGTCAAGATTGTAAGCACGTTATGGTGAGACCTAAATTTGAACAGTTAATAATAACTGGACATTGGAAAAGACCAATAGATAAATACCTCGGTGGTTTTTGCAGCATGGGACAAAAACACATACTTGATGCAAGACTGATGATCGATCGTGTGAGATGGCTATGATCGCTAATGCCGATCGGTATGGCATGTGATGATTGCATTTAAAAAACACATACTTGATGCAAGACTGATGATCGATCGTGTGAGATGGCTATGATCGCTAATGCCGATCGGTATGGCATGTGATGATTGCATTTAAAAAAAGGTCGACCAACCCTTTTTCCTATTCTCTTTAAATGCTGAACCATCTGTGTATGACTCAGTTGTCGATGCTCAGTAAAGAGCTGAACAGATTAGCAACAGAGAATGGTTACGAAGTGATTCTCTTAAATTTAAAAACAACATTGCAATGAAAATATCACTTTGAATGGCAACATTGTCAATTTCGGAGCAGATATGGTGATAACACAGAAACACAGCTGTTCATCTCGTAGCAATGTAATGTCAGCAGTCTCAATACTAAGGAGCAGCACACTGCAAAACTAGCAGACGTTAGAGCGTCACAATTCAGATTATGTCCGAAATAAAGTAACATTGTCTGAATGTAGCTGGATCCCGTCTCTTTGCAACAAATGTGGCAAAGAAAAGGCTGCCAGATAGGTTACAGATTCTGGGGCGACCATCTGAGCCTGATAAAGCATATCCGACTATGATGCTAACACTTTTGTAGAAACAGAAACAAGTGTGAAGAATACAAGCAAGGTTATCAGAAATATATTACCAACTCCACAGAAGTAAGCAAATGCCTAGACCTCGTACATACGATGAAAGACAGTTAGTTCAACAAATGAGACAGCAACTAAGCATGAATATATATGTTGAGCTGATTATTAAATCCATAATTGATCTCACAAAATCGCCTATGTGTGCTCCGTCTCCCCCACATGGTGTCGACAGGTATGGATGATTGTTGCTGTGGCGAGTTGGTCATGCACGTCTCTGCTTCCCTCTCTACCATGACACTTCTGCTAGTGCCTAATTCGATTCCCGACTTGTTCTGGCGTAGCTGCACATAGTTATCGAGTGTGTTTCCTAGCGCAATAAACGATCATATATAGAAAGTATGTTCCCCTTGCACAATCTTAGAGTTCTCCTTGGAGACCAGCCAATCCGCCATTCATTTCCAAGCACATCTGCATGATCTCAACAGTGGAGCTACTTCAGCTCTAGTAGATATGATACAGTGAAACGTTTTTACATCTGCCAGAGGAAACTAGAAACGGAACAAATACCGTCTAGAAATATCTAGAATGTGTAGGTGAACATCTAGGAAACATCCGGATGGGAAAATGGCTGCCGCTTCCACCGAAGATGGGCAGTGTGGTTTCGTGGAGGACTTATGTGTTGGCATTCTGGCGATGGCATTGTTAAACACATGAAAACGGAACAGACAACATCTAGAGGTCTCTATACTGTGTGGGTGAACATCTAGGAAACATCCGGATAGGAAAATGATTGTCGATTCCATCAGAGATAAACTGTGTGTTTCGTGGTGGACTATTGTGTTGTGTTGACATTCTGGCGGCAGCATTATGCACAGTGTATCTGTGCGGGCCGTGTGTTTGTCGAGACTCCTGTCTTTTCCACTTTTCACATTGGATAGTGGGGAGCGTTTTGTGTGATATTCACTGGCACAAGAACGGGGCATAATGAGGACGACACGTTGCTGTGAAGTTTGAACCGCGACTAACTAACTAACTAATATATGATAACTCGACCGTGTGGACCCTGGACCCTGGACCCTGGGGCGAAGCAAAGAATAGTGATACAGTATAACATGTCATACATATAAGAGGCGACTAATATGGGTTTTCGCCCTTGTGTTACAGATACTTTTAAAGAAGCAAAGAATAGTGACACAATATAACCTGCCATACATGTCGTAAGAGACCACAATGGAGGGCTGAGCGTGGGACTAGCTTATCATTCCATAGAAAACCTTTAGCTGTGAAATTCAACCTACTATAAACAAGTCTAAAGATACAGAATAACCAAGAGTAAATGGGGAGCTTCTAGAATAGGTACTTCGCGCTGCGGAGAAAACTTCACGGAGTCTGGAATGCAGATTTTCCTCCTTTCACATTGAGAATTTCCAGAATTGGCACCTAGAATGTTAAAAGTAGAAAGGCGCTGGTCTGGAGTCCACTGGGCAAGAAATAGCGGAAGATCTAAAAACATACATGGAGAAGAAAAGTAGTGACATAAATTAACTGATTAAGTGCCATGGGACGATTAATCGTCTTACGCGATTTACCGTATCTGCCATGGGCATACATATTGCTTTATAACACAACATGTCTGCTACCATATTAACAACTTTAAGTCATAGCTGTGACACACCTCTACTTCCCATTTTCCGACGTTAATTTGTGTGTGGTCCAAACCTTCTTTTTATTTGGCACATAATCTGCTATTAGGGGGAGGGCACATGGTGCTGCATGGGCTAGCTAAGATAGAATGACTTAGGTGAGTTGATTGAGAGCCTCTTCCCCCAACCAGGGATAAAGGGTGAAATAAGAAGACAATATAATAGCTCTGTGTATATCAACCACTCATGTAAGAAATATCCAGACCGAACCTTCCGGAGCATTGACTGATAGTTATGACGACTAACTTGTGTCATTGAGTCACGGAGAGCCACCTCATAGCTACAATAACTGCCTCCACGTATTTTTTCTCATTCTGGATGTCATGTTTGAATATGCTCAATTATGCGCTGCAGTCAACTTGTTTCTCCCTGTAGCACGAAGCTCCATCTCGATCAGTCATCTCACTGCTGGCTATGCCGGGACGATACGCCCTGTATATCAGGGTAAGAACTTTTCCGCCGTTACCAGATGGAATTTTATTGTGATATCAAGAACCTACTGTTTGCATTATCATTAAATTATTGCAGGTTGTTGTCTCATTGTATAGGAAGCTGAAAAAAGGGTGTTAGTTTCGTATGTTTTTTTTTTACAGTCGGCAAGCCTAGCTCTCATGGCTGCTGTTTAATAACGCAGTAAATTTGTTGTGTGCGAAATGTGTGAAAGATAATTTCCATGCATTCATTCTTGCAGCGACGACTAGTTTTTCGAACATAGACTGCCATGAAGCGACAGAACTGAGTAGATAATTAATCATATACATTTGTGGGGAAACGTTACGCTATAGTGTCATGAGCGCGTTCGATGTCAGCTCTCGCCTAGCTGGTCACATATTCCACCGCGCACTTAAGCCTAAACATGTGATGGACCTAACACTTCATAAACCGACAGCAGGTTCTACTACAGAACGTGTTTTATATTATGATTTCAGAAAGTGAAATTTTTTTAAAGCCGGTCTTACGCCATGTCTAGCAAACATTTTGATTTTCAAAGTGACTCAACAAATACAATTTGTCAGCAATAAATCCAGCGCAAATGGGCGAAGTTTCGTGTGTCAAGCTTTTCCCTACTATTCTAATCAATATCACAGATTTAACTAATCGCTGAAAATGTCCTCCAGCTGTCAAGACATGTCGAGTTTGCACACAGACTGATGTTTTCTACACTATGTAGCATGCTATATTGATTATGCTGTATTGCAGTATGAAATGAAAATTAACAAATAACATGTTTACAAATATGAGAAACATTGCGAAATAAACTGGAACAATGCTGGGGAAAACGTTCACGTAAAACCCGACGGATTTGTTGCTTCACTGACCTATGACCTATCGAAAAAACTGGGGGAAATATCACAGCGAGGCTTGTTATTTGAATAGTCTGGCTGAGAGGGTAAAGATGGCTTCTTTTGGCCCTGGTCTCGACGCAATAAATCTGGGACTACGTCTGCTCTGGCCCCAGTACGTTAAGATAGCAAGAGAAACAGTTATGCCAGATGTCATAAACAGGGGATGCTTAAACAAAATAGAAAAATAGTAGTTGCAATGTTAAGAATACGAGAAACAAGAATTCATGCTTTATTGTAAACGTGATTTATTTGTAAACCGAGACGCAGAGGTGTTTCCAAGGCACCAGGGCCGGGTTATATACTGGCCAAGACCTATTGACGCGTCCTCGTCGAGCGTCCTGGGCAACAGGTCCCTTCGGGGTCCTGGCTAAAGTCAGTAGGATCGCCGATTCCTCCGAAGCCGGAGAGTGTCTGCCTTACGGCGAGGAACCACTAGTCTGCACACCAATAAGCCAGATATGGGACAACGGATACTCACGCAAAACTCAGGTCCTGTATGGCATCACACTGATGTTGGACAACAGGATGCCTTCATCCGACATACAGGACTTCGCGTTGGAGCTCAAGCCAACGAACACAAGCAAGCAATGTGTAAACCAAGGCAGTGGTGTTCTCAGTGGTATAAAATATGAGACTATACCAGACAAATGTGAGAGTATCTTACGTAACTATGTACGTAAATAAAGGACAATTTTACACACCTTCAGACACATTAGATATATGTAGCTAGACCTATACTTTTATAGACCAGCCGGCAGTCCGGTGGGTGATGTGATCAGTGTCACGCTTGCCGACTTTACTTCCCAAGATATTTCCGGGTTCTCATGTTAGACTAGGTCCTGGGCACCCCGGTCGAGTCCGCTCCGATGTCGATTCGATCCCATGCCTACCCATCTCGGAGGCGAGCGTCTAGCCAACACGCTGCCTGTGTGGGGCAGGTAATTATGAGAGCATACTATAGCCGACCCTGATGCGAAGGAGTTAAGAATGCAATTCGTAATCACGCATAGCGCGTTCGAAAAACATCTGCAGGCGATTTGGAAGCAGACCGCCTTGTGTTGGTTTCCATATAATGGTATGAGTGCCAGACGTTCAGAAAGTAATGGCAAACTACTGAACGTAAACTTGCCCAGGAATCACACACAGCAAATATAAATAAATAAATAAATTTAAAAAAAAAAATGCTGGAGTTGACTGCCATGTCCCGTAAATGAGATGCAACTAACTACAACTTGACAAATAAATTCATATATATTGATCTCTGCTCATAAAAGCAGTCCGATGTTTGTAATTTAACATCAGTTACCAGTTATCAGTTGGGGTATCTTCATTGCACCCCGGACAGGTCCATAGGTGCTCAGATCCCCCCCCCCCCCAGCATATGCATCAGCGTCCGGTGGATTCACTGACGTCAAAGTCCTCTGTTCTCGACATATCTTTAAGGACGTTAATAACATCGGCGCGATCCATGGGCTGGCCATCAGCAGGGGGTGCAGAGCCAGCCAGTTTATCAGCTCGTTCATTTCCCTAGACTCCCGCATGTTCCGGGACTAAGATGAAGGTGACTTTACGAACAACAGACTTCCGCAGCGACTCAGTCCACTGTCTACCTACAGATCTAGCTTCAACCTTCCGAATCATGCTCATTGAATCACTTAGTACACACAAGTTGGTATAATGCTGTGATTCCAGCCATATGAAAGCCCGTGTAACTGCCATCACTTCCATCGTCATGCTGCTCGTGGTCATAGAGTGGGCACGACTGGATTCTTGAACGGTTCGGCCCGCTGAACGGGCTGTAAATGCCCACGCACTTCTCTGCTGCTTTACAACAGATCTTGTAATTTAACATATGCAGGGTTAATACACAGTTCTGAAATCTGTGGAGCGTATGAACAGTGGCGAACTGGGTCTAAAATATTAGTTGTCAGGAGACACGGTAAACTCACCACATAAACACAACTGTTTAGCATTTAATATTCAAGACACGGTATGCTATCTTATGATCCAGCATCTAAGAGCATGACGTAATGACTACACAAGCATATCAATTTAATATCCAACATTTAAGAGCATTGTATAATGGCTCATGATATAAGTCCTTTGTAGAAAGTCGCTCTTATCACGGCCTGCGGAACAGTTTCTCGATCTTTCGCCATTTACTCTGCATCATGCACCGTCATACCCAGGGTCTCGGTAATGTTCATTGTCCATCTTCCTGCTGGCCGAACTCTGCTTCTCTTCCAGAAACCATGTATTCCATCACTGTTCTTTCCATGTCTCTGTCACGTTTAATATGGCCAGTGTATTTTCTGAGTCACCATACTATTTACGAACCAATTTTCTCGTACAATAATGAGAGAGAGAGAGAGAGAGAGAGAGAGAGAGAGAGAGAGAGAGAGAGAGAGAGAGAGAGAGAGAGAGAGAGAGAGAGAGAGAGAGAGAGAACGAACGAACGAACGAACGAACGAACGAACGAACGAACGAACTTTATTTTCGAAGGGTAACAAATTGGGCACGCAGGCCCGTCTTACATTCGGCCCTTCCAATCACTCATCTTTCGTTCATCAGTGCATAGTGCATTCACATAGGAAGAACAAAAACATTGTCAAATGAATGTTGTAAACATATACAATGCATGTTACCATGTTATGAGACAAATCCCCCACCCACACACATCCACCACCAAACCACACACATACCCACAGGCACATGCATCCCCCTATCCATCCACCCATCCCCAACCCACACATCCCCCCACATACACCATCTCCCCACCCACACACTCACATCTCCCACCCACCACACATCCCCCACACACATCCCCCACCCACCCACACACAAACCCAGGCACACATGCAGAGAGAGAGAGAGAGAGAGAGAGAGAGAGAGAGAGAGAGAGAACTTTCTTTGGTCATGTGATGAGAAATGAGGCATTGGAAAACATCACGACAATTGTAAAGATAAAGGGAAGAGAGGCAGTGGCATACCAAGGGAAATGATGCTGTATGGACTAAGACAGTGGCCTGGAGGAATATCATCAGCAGAGTTGACCCCGAACACAAAAGACCGCGATCTGTGGAGAGACATGATCGACGACGTCAGCTGGAGTGAACTTGATGATGATGATGTCTTATCAGTGCCTCTTTTGATATTTGGTACATAGTTTTAAATTTCCTTTCTTTGGGAGGCTATGTATATTGTTCTCCCCCTTGCGTTGGACCAAATTGCAGATTCTTACACATAGAGCATGGTAGATACGGATGCTGGCTTCTCCTGCTTGAATCAGTATACTGACTATACAAACAAAGCTGTGTATGATCCAACATTCAAGAGCATGGTATAGTGACATTAACAAAACTCACCTGCTTCACAGGTAAATTTAGTCTCGTGGCTGTTATAGTGGTTGGGCTGGGAAATGTTAAATTTGACATATTCTCGGGCGCGGCATAATAATTTGTAGTAACCAGTTCTCATTCTTGTCGTGCTTTTTTCCCAGACAATTCGCAACAAATTTGGATAATTACCCGGTAGACTTTTCAGGAGGCTCGGCAGACCCCCAAAACTCTACTAAAAAAAGTTAGTTACATGCCCTTTACAGGGTGTTGCAGTCAACACCAGGATTTTTTGCTGTTGTGATCTCTTGGCAAGTTTAAGTTCAGTAGTTTGCCATTGCTTTCTGAACGGCTGGCATTCATACCATTTCGTAAAAATGCAACGCAGCTCAGTTTGCTGCCAGATCGCGCGCAGTTGTGGTTTGAACGCGGGTATGCGAGATCACGAACTGCGTCCGTGAACTCCATCGCCACGGAGCCGGCAAACCCTACTGTTGGAAGGAAATATAACAACGCCAATGTTGAAGACTGCCGGCTGCCTGGCCGAGGGGTCAGCAGCTTTCTCCGTAACCCCGAATACTCTCGTGGTTGACGTGAGCGCACGAGAATTGGAAGCAGTTCGAGTCGCGCCAATGACTTATGAGAGTATGGAGCCGGTCGCTCAGAAAGTCGTGGCGTGCTGATGAGCGTAATCTAGCCTAGGAATCAACATACAGCTGAAAGATACTGATGTTGACCGCAATATCCTGAAACAGGATGGAAACGCGGGAAAAAAAAATGCTGAAGACTGAATTAGGACAATGTCTTAGTAAGCACGCCACTATGCTATTTTCAAGCCAGGAGGACAGAGTTACTGTGCGGAAAAGACTATGGGAGAGAAACTATGAGAGGGAAGCTATGAGAGACATACTATGGAAGAGACTATAAGAATGAGACTGAGAGAGACTATGAGAGAGATTTTTGAGCGAGAGGCTAAAAAAGAGACCATGAGAGAGCTTATGAGGGAGACTATGAGAGAGTTTTGCGAGAGACTGAAAGAGATTATTGGAGAGACTATGCGAGAGACTATGAGAGAGACTGAGAGAGTCAGAGATACTATAACGAAGACTGAGATATACTATGAAAGCGACTATGATAGAGACTATGAGAGAGACTATGAAATAAACTATTAGAGAAACTATGAGAGGGATTATACGAGGGAGACTGTGAGAGCCTATGAGAGGGATTATAAGGAATGTTGAGAGAGACTGGAAGATTATGAGAAATATTTTGAGGGGACTATGAGACAAACTATGAGAATGATTATGAAAGAGAAAACAAATATGAAGGGAACTATTACAGAGATTACGAGAGAGATTGAAAGAGACAGAGAAAGACTACAAGGGAAAGAAAAACTGGATGAGAGATATACATGTGAAACATGTCAAAGGCAAACAAATGCCAATTACGAAAAAGGGGAAGAAGAAAATGTTATCACATGAGAACAACATCGAACGAAAGAAGAACAACAATTTCTCAACTGTTTAGACACACAGGTGATGTTTGCACACACAGGCAGATCGAGAAGGGAGATTAAACTGAGACGTCAGTGTTAGTTGTTGACATAAATTATGACACTCGTCAATAGATTGATATCTTGGGTAGGGAACTTGGTGGAAATATAACTATGGAAGAACGTGTAATAGGGGAAGAGGAACACCACAGCGCAGATGGATTCAAAATGGGGTAGTTCATTTACACACGACAAAGACAGGACAGCTGGCTCATGATAAAGAACAATTTCGAAAGAATGTTATGAGGGTAAAGTCATGCATGGGGCAAGTCGTTGTTTGACGATGAAAGCTTGATTATGGATAGGTCTTAGAAACTAGAGTGAAAGCAGAGTCCGTGTGGAAGCAAAGTTAGAGTAAAAGCAGTGTTAGAGTGGAAGTAGAGTCAGAGTGGAGGCAGTTAGAGTGGAAGTAGACTTAGAGTGGAAGCAGAATAAGAGTGGAAGTTGAGTCAGAGTAGAAGCAGATTTAGAGTGGGAGCAGAGTTAGAGTGGAAGCAGAGTTAGAGTGGAAGCAGAATAAGAGTGGAAATAGAGTCAGAGTAGAAGCAAAATTAGAGTGGAAGCAGAGTTAGAGTGGAAGCCGAGTTAGAGTGGAAGCAGAATAAGAGTGGAAGTAGAGTTAGAGTGGAAGCAGAGTTAGAGTGGAAGCAGAGTCAGAGTGGAAGCCGAGTTAGAGTGGAAGCAGAGTTAGAGTGGAAACAGAATAAGTGTGGAAGCAGAGTAAGAGTGGAAGCAGAGTAAGAGCGGAAGTAGAATTAAAGTGGAAGCAGAGTTAGGGTAGAAGCAGAGTTAGAGTAGAAGCTAAATGCTGAAAGTAAAGTTTCGTTTTACACGACTTAAGGCTGACCGAGCATATGGTGCTAGACCCAAATATTTACAGGCTACCCGGCACTCGAGTGGGGCGGTCATCTTTAATCTGTCCTTATTTTCATTGTGTTCGTCTGCACCGTGATGTCACGGACTTAACACCATTGACATCCTTAACAATATTAACAAATTATAAGACAATGGCATGGTTATTGTAATTTCTATCACACTTTTAAAGTTTTCATTTGAAGTCCCCTCGTACAAATACTGGCAAATCACCATTAAACACGGGCGGGATATCGTAACTACCAGAGATAAAGTAGTTCTGCTGTTCAGGTCATACCGGTATACTTGGAAATGAAATGGCCCACTGGCTGGCCTCCCCGGGGGATCACTCAGATTTTGCCAGGTAAACATGGCACTTCCTATTGTCTTTTACTTTTGCCTTCGCTGTCTTTGAACTCAAGCATACACGTACTACTACTTCTAGTACAGTGAACTGATTGTTTGCTTGTGGATTAGCTTTCCCTTTTACCAGTGTCCTTCGCCTTCAGGAGAACCCACCCCAAGTCAAGGACGAGCGAGAAGTGAACAGTTTAGCCCAACTAACTGGTGTAGGGGTTGAACTCTCTACCTCGGCATCAATACATCGGAAGTTTAAGATCGAGCGATCTTATCCATTCTGCCACGTTAACTTCCATCACTATTAATATTAATGAATCGTAATGAATGCGATATTCATCTTCTCCGAAGTCGGAGAGTATCTGCCTGCACGGCGAGGAACCACCAGTCTGCACACCAATAAGCCAGACATGGGACAACGGATACTCACGCAAACCTCAGGTCCTGTATGGCATCACACTGATATTGGACAACAGGATGTCGTCATCCGACATACAGGACTTCACGCTGGAGTTCACAGCAAGCGAACACAAGCAAGCATCTTCTCTCTAGCAGTTGTCACCGTTGTTCTCCTTCATAGCGTTATTCTTTGATAGACTGATTCCTTGCTAATCCAGCCTGTGTTTATTGCTTAAAGTATACTGTTTATCCCCACAGGCGTATATACAGCTGAAACTATTACCAAACCAGTCGTGTCTTTTATCATGGAAACTAGTTCAAGATATAACGCAACTGTGGCACAAACGGGATTCCGTAAATACTCACGCACGTGCATCACTCATAGCAACGCAGTGTAACATAGCAGAGTTCTATTTCCCTCCATTCTTCTAAATCTTCACAACAGCAGGCGCCAAACATCACCCACCTCTTGCGGATTACATGATTCTGTTGTTCCGTTTGTCGTTTATTATTGTTTTCCTCCGGTTTAATTCTAGGAATCTGAACAGATACGAGGGCTAAGGATGCAAAGCTGATATTGATGTATGACTGTTATTATTTTATTTTTATTGTTATCATTAATAATTTTCATGTTTATTTTCTAAAATCTTTATGGGATATTGAAGTTAGTAAATAACAAACAGCATGCTGTTGTAGTGAGACTTACATTTTCATTAATACGCAATGCTGTCGAATCGTTTTGCATTTTAGAAGATCGAATTTAAAAACAACAAGGTAGTACAGACACGACAGCCAATTTGTATTTATAATCAGCGTCGATATGGTTTGATATAAGCTTTTTATGAGTGTGTGTCACACGTTTGGATAGTTTCATTATTTTAGGAAACTTTTTACTTCTGTGATACTTCATACGATGTGTAAACAAATCGGAATACATAAGTTTGGTTGTATATTGTTATAGTAAGTAAAAGTAAATGACAATTTCCCTCGCCCTGGAGCGAATATATTGTGCTAGCCTCAGTGGCGGACTGGCCAGGGTGTCAACTTGCCTGTGGGACCCTGATTAATCGGGCCGTCTTAAACATTAGACAATATATTAAACATGTTAATATCCTTTTAGCAGCTTTCTTTACAGGCAATCTTTAACTTTAGACCCGGTTCGCCACTGGCTAGCCTCATAGTTTGTAGACAGACAATCTGTGATATGGTCAATATCATGTCCGCCGCCATTACTTCCCAGAGCATTTCCAGGTGCCAATTTTAGACTGGGTCGACCTGGAATCTCACGTCAATTAAATCAATATTTATGCCTCGATGAGGATTTGAACACGTGACTACAGGCCTGCAGGCAAGCGTGCTAGTCGCTGAGCTACCGCAGTTACTTGTATAGATGCAGCTACTGAAGAAATGTTATTTAAGAGATATGGAATTTCGGGTTGGGATAACTAACAATGATCTGTTAACAGCTTTAACCAGGCTTCAAACATTGCCTGAAGTAGTAGATAGCTTGAAGTTACTACCATCTGTGATGCCCTGTCTCCGATTTACTTTTATTTGTGTAGGGTTTCTCCAAAACTTTCTGCCATTAGCTGTATGTTATCTGCTAGCTCGGCGCTCACAAAATCCGACACCCCACATTGTGCCAATGGCTTCGTGCGGAGGAGCGCAATTGGGAGTGTAAAATCCTTATCCTGGTGCGAGGAAATGCAACCTATAGACTAAATATCGTGAAAGGGCAGACCAGGCCCTAAGCCTTGGACGACAACTGGTCTAGGATCGAAGCTCCGACAGACAGACAGTTAAAACATTGCTTTGCTGATCCGGCAGCTTCTGCCGCTGGTCTTGTTCTATAGTCTGTCCAGAAATGAATGCCGTCATTCACGATCAATTATTTTGAAAACTGTCTGTTGCATCGTTATGAAATTTTTCCTGCCGTCTTATATTTACCCCCACCCAAGGAATATGTCTTTGATAGGTCCAAAAGCAACTTAAATCATGGAAAGCGGCGATATTTTTTTGATGTTTTGGTGAAAAACTTGTGATTTCTCGCTAACAAACTTGTTGTACAGTAATGAATGCCCCGCCAGTTCAGATGGCGACACAAGGCGCATCCGGATTCGTATGGGAGTGGGTGCAATGTCTACTCTGCTGAGACGGAACATGATTACCTGTTTGTCACGACGAATATAGCTGTGAATGTCTCTGTAGTGGGCTTCCTTCATAACAGTCAAGATGTTGGTCCTCTTTTCATTGAAGTTTATAGAATTATTCGTATGTTCGTGTGTTTTCCCCTCATTTGACAACGTGTTTCTTCTCACGTCTCTTGTTATGCCACAATATGTCAGTGCCCACCACAATATTACTCTTCAGTTGGTATTCAATGCGTCTAGAGCTTTTTTTTTTTCAATGCCAGTTGTTTGTCACCGTTGAGGGCCTACGGAATTGAAAATTTATCACTGTGGAATACAAACTGTTGCTATTGACAAGTTGTATTGTTTGTGCCGTTGCTGTCATGTTAAGGGCCTGCAATTCTTCTTCTGAATAGTTGGAGCAATAATATCCAAGTAGGTGTGCATGTGGATTAATGTCAGCGATCTGCCCAGACCTAATCTGTGTCGCACGATTCCAGTAGGTTGATGACTGCTCTCGGTTGCATAAAATTCAATCCATCCTTTCTCAAATAGTCATCCTTCTCTTTCAAAACATGGTCCTCACATTTTTTTCCACTAACTTTTATCAATATTTAATAGCGCGAACTGGGTTAGCATCTTGACGTCAGACAATTTGAATATAGTATTGTCAGCTGCCACCTGTCCTTTAATTGTAGCCCAAACAAGTTCTATAGGGTTAAAATGAGAATGGTACGGCGGAAGTCTCAAGCACCAATGACGATGCTCTTCTATCAACTTGTCGATTTGATATTTCTTGCTTTTTGGGGTCTGTTTCTTCTTCTTCTGCTGCGTTCATCCATAGTTTTTTTTTCCGGAAGTGATTGCGTTGTGTCTGTTTACAGCAAAGCTGCGTACTTGCGCCGTTAGGCCGACACATCCGACTTCTGCGGGCATTTGTTGAACGGGTTAACCATCCTGGGGGTTTCTTAGGACGTTTTACTCTCACTGTTGTGGTGTTATCCCCCATCCCAGCTGGGCCATATAGAACAGCCAAAGACATCCTCGTCAGCCCTCAAGGGAAGGCAGGGGCAGACCATGGGCATTCCCCGCCACCCAAGAAGGCTTCCATACGTGCAGAGCAAACACATAGCGCTCTGGTACTGGGCTCACCCAAGGAATCGTCACGTCCTTCACATGGCTGCTTAGCCTAACTTCCATATATTGGGCCTTCCGTTCACCATAGGCTGTTCTTCCGGAAACCAGAAGAATGCAGTCTGCTGATAACATCCACACAGTGAGCTTTCCACGTAATGGATTTGCTATCCAAGCAATATTCCATTTCGTGCCACTAGGACACTTTTCCACCTTTTATGAAGCCCACACAGCGAGCTTTCGATTTGGACTTTCCACATAATGGATTTGCTATCCAAGCAATATTCCATTTCATGCCTCTGGGTCGCTTTTGTAACCGACATACCTGTGGTATGAAGTGTGGCAGTCTGAATACTTCTTCACGCACCTTTAAATAGTTAGTTAGTTAATTAGTCGACAGATCATCCTCATTGCACATCGAACCATTCAGTCCATAAGTGCTCGGATCCCCTCCTCAGCAAATCCCACAGCGTGTAGCGGCTAACGACGCCAGTTCTGTGTTGGTTTATCAATCTTCTTTGGCTTCCTGCGTAGTGTTCTTGTTTGGCCACCCCTCTTTTAATTTGCTGCTCTTGCAGTCTGGCCATTGTTGTAGATTCACAGTCATCACTTGGTTCTCGCAAAAGTCTTACTTCTCGTAGAGCATTCAGAATGTCAGCCTGGTCCATGGCGCGTCCGCCCTCCACAGTAGCCTCACCTGCGAGCTTGTCAGCCCGCTCATTTCCTTGTACCCCCGCATGCCCTGGCACGAAGATGAAACTAATCTTTGCCAGCCGAGACCGCTCCAGAGGCAGCAACCATTCTCTTCGGATCGACCCCTCCTCTACCCTCTTGATCATGTTCATTGAGTCGCTAAGGAAACAAGCCCTAGTGAATGTCTGTGTCTCGAGCCATGTTATTGCTTTACTTACTGCCATGACTTCCATGCTCAGGTTACTTGTGGTTTCAGTGAAAGCACCAGAGTCCTCCTTCACAATTCTCCCTCCGGCCCGAGCTGTAAAGGCCCATGAGCTTCTCACATGTCGGACGACCGACCCATCTGTGTAGATGACCGCGTCACCGTCTAGCGAATTCTCGAAAATCAACGCTTGTACTTCAGCCTCCACAGCAGCCGGATTTTCTTGTCTACATTTCCTATCTAGTTGGATGCAAACTGAAAAGGATGTGCAGAAGTCTGTTGGCACTTGCACCCACTGCTCGTCAGGTTCTAAGTCCTCAAGTGAACACACCTGTTGAAGAATGTCTTCGGCTTGACCCATCCACGACCGTCCTCTTTTTAACCTGCTGCCCTTCACCTTCCTAATTTCACTATGCAGTGGATGTTGTGTGTTTGCGTTAACTCTGAGGTAGGCGCGGCCCCTGCAACCTTGTATTCTCTCTTCAATGGTTGGAAAATCAAGAAGGTAGCGCATCGCCCTGCATGCTGTATCTCTTGTACATCCAAGAATAATGCGCATAGCTTCATTCTGTATCCTTTCCATCCTTTCTATCTGCTTATGGCTGAGAGTCAGGATTGCCATTGCATACTCCAAAACAGACATGACCAGCCCCTCGTACAGAAGACATAGATGGCGCTGCTCACAGTTTGCTGCCGCCATCACCCGCATCGCAGCCAAACCCCGCTTGGCCTTTGTTATCACCTGGTTTAAGTGCACATTATAAGCAAGGCTTCGGTCAAACCGTATCCCTAGGTAATTCATTACCTGCGCTCTTTCCACCGTCTCTGAACACAGCATTACAGTTGGTGTTGGAGTGTTGGCAATATGATTATTCAACGAGAACCAAGTCACTGTTGCCTTTGTTGGGTTGACCATTGCCCCAGCTTCATCACACCAAGTACTTATGCGATTGAGTTCGGTTTGTAGTTCCACAGCAATCTGCTCTCTATCCTTACCCTGACGATACACTAAAACATCATCGGCATATGACAATGTCCTGCCAGGTCCAGTGATCTGCTCACTGGTGATTCTCACTGTGTAGGCGTTGAACAGTACCGAAGATAATGGTGATCCTTGTGGTAGGCCAGGATATATTGTTGTTGGTTCCGAAGTCCAACTGCCACATCTAAAAACTACTTTCCGTTGGAAGAGGGCTGCAGCGATCCAACTAAGGAGGAATGGACTTACTTTAAGTTCAAGAAGCTGAAACATTAAAAAATCCAATGGTACTCTGTTGTGTGCGTCCTCAAGATCAATCGCTGCAGCAGAGGTTTCAATGCCTGAGTGGAAACCTTTGTGGTCTTTGTCAGGCTTCGGCAAGGGAATCAGATAGCTCTGTAACCATTCCTCCTTGATGCTAGCACTCCCTATACTGTTGTTGTACATGTCTGCTAGTTTCTCTAGCTCATTGTCGATACACGTATTGATGTCGTCGTATCTTATGCCATCCGGACCTGGAGCTCTGTTTTTTGATCGTCGAAGTACAGCCTTGATTTCTTTCACTGTCACTGTGTCTTCATCCGAAGTGTTCTGGACCTTGCATCTATCTGAGGTGACCTCCTTGGCCAGATTTCGGCCTCCCATGTCTGTCTGGTTGCTCTGCTCAAGATAGCGTTCAAAGAGGGCTTTGTCCTTGTCCTCGTCAGTCCTCTGCCAGATGAGGTCAGCACCTTGGAAGCCAGAAATGCTCTTATCCTTGACTACACAACTCATGCTTTTATGTAGTCGCCAGAACAATTTCAGTGACTTGTCTGTGCTTACTCTTTGACACACCTCTGCCCAATTTTTGCTTTTAACCACCTTGACCAGTTTCTTGAAATAGCTTACTTTTGTGTGCATCTCTCTTTCTAAGTGCATGCAGGGACTAGGATGACCAGCTCTGTTCTTCTTGGCATTTTGCCATCTCCTTACAGCACTACGCTTATCCACCCAAGCCTTCTCCACCTCGAAATTCCACCACGGTGGCTGCTCCCGGCTTTTTTTCCTGCCCTATAACTTTCTGCGCTTGTCACGTCTTATTTTACTCACCACATCTTGCTCTGTACTGTCATACTGGAAAGTCTTTACCTTTAGCTTGTGCTGCCTGGTTCTGCCTTTCTCCACCAATATGATGCAAGGGTGGTGGTCGCTGCCGTGGTGTCCTAGGACACCCCATCTACACACTGTAGTGAGAGAAGGTGAAACTAGCGCCAGATCAATAGCACTGTCCTCATCGCCTGGACTGCTTGCTGTCCTGGTGACACAGCCACTGTTGATACAAACCAGGTCAATGGTTTCAAGTGCAGTCTCGAACTCCTCCCCCTGTGTATTGGAGGAAATGTTTCCCCATGATCTGCCTTTAGCGTTGAAGTCACCACAGAAAATAACATTTCTCTCGTGGCCTAATATGCCACTTAAGCACTGCCACTTCTGGGCGTCCATACTCGCATTGCGGGCATAAACATTAACCAACACGAATGGTATACTGGAATGAACTATCAACGCCTGTATTTGTATATCGTCACTGTCCCAACTGGACATGTCTAGCTCTGACGCCACCATGCTGTCGCGAACGGGAATCGCCATTCCCAGATGTCGTCTGTTGTAGAAACATTTGAAGCCGGCAATTCGGAGTAGCTGATCGCCCAGTCTCGTCTCCTGGAGTGCTACAATGTCGTTCCTGAAAACTAGGGTTTCTAAAATAGAGCCCCGTTGTTTTACACTGGCACAGTTCCAATATAGAATACGGATATTCCTGAGTCCTAGACGGTGACACTTGAGTCTAAAACGTCTCAAACCACCACGCTTACCTTGCTTCTTTCTCCCTGCGCGGTTTCCACGCCGCCTCGTTAGGTTGACTGCTGACTGCTCGGAGAACACCTGTTGTTCCGCCATGTTGAAAAAACGAAACACAGAACCCACACACGCTGCTAAAGATTCACTCAAGGATGGCTTCGCTCGATGCACGAACTCCGTAGCACCCTCGCAGATCTTGAGTAGAAACTCCTGGTTTTACATCCTGGCACACCAATTACACGCAAGAGATGAATAAATCCACCCCCTACGCGAAAAAGTTAACGAGCACAAAACAACCCGACCGTCCGTCGCCATCTTGAAACCGGAAGTCGCACCTTTAAATGTCAACCTGTATGTAGTTAAAGTAAGCTGCGGTCAACTTGAGCTTGTTGATATCTCCATAGAACTTGTCCTCAAATGAAGCAGATGTGGGCCAACATATCTTTCTCTGTTCTGCGTATGTTGGGCAATCCTGCAGCAAATGTTTTGCTGTCATTTTTCCAGTTCGACAATTACATTCATCGGTATCTCCTATCTGTAGTTTACTGAACAAGTGGTATTTCAGCCTGTTATGTCCTGTGGAGTCTGAAGATTGCTACTTGTTCTCTTCGGTCGAGTTTGTAATATGCATCATCCTTCTGGTGGCCTGGATGCTCTGATTCCCATTTGGTTCTATAAGTGCTTTTTATCAACCTCTTTGCCTCATTATAGGTTATGTCTATGTCAGGCTGTGGTAGTCGTCCGCCCACTTTTGCCTGTCTGTCAGCCTCTTCCTTTCCATGTATACTGCAATGTGATGGGATCCACTGTATTACAACTTTTTTGGATTTCTGGCATAGACCATGGAGTGCTGCTCTTAGGTCAGCTAGTTCTGTGCTGTTATTGCTCTTCAGTTTGAGACAGCTGACTTTGCATCTGTGAAGATAGCTAATTGCTTCTCTTTATTTTCCTCCATCAAGAGCTTTTCTGCTGCAGTTTTCAGAGCCTCTACCTCCGCTTTGAAGTTACTTGAAAACTTTCCAGTTGCCACTGAATGTGTTTTTTTCACTCCATGTTTTAAATTTAGGAGAATTCCCCCCCCCCTCCCCCTCCATTCTCTATTGAATTTCTGGCTGATCCATCTGTATATGCATGGGTCCAATTGCTGCTTGGGTAATGTTCTGTTATGTAGTTTAGGGTTATTTCTCTTCTTTCGGTTTCATGCTGAGTGTTCTTTTTCTCAATACCAGGAATGTTTTCTATCATCTCAGGCAGTTGCTGCTGTCTCCAAGCTGGGAACTTGTGTGCATCGTAAATGGGTTTGACTGTTGATATGTTAAGTATAGGATCTGCCTTAATCTTTCGTTTTGCAGTTTCTACAAAGTTACTACGCTTCAGTCTTTCCTTTCCAAAACCACTAAACCTTTTATACATAGGGTGGTCTGTCAATCTTCTAAATTTTTCTGCTTGTTGCTGGGCTCTGCTATCTCTTCTATCCTGCATTGGTTGTAAACAAGTGATCTTTTCTAGTTCATTGATAGGCGTTGTCTTCAGGCTTCCAGTTATGATTCGCATTCCTTGATTTTGGACTTATTTTGTTAAAGTTTGACTTAGCTGCTGTTGCCCAAGCTGCAATGCCATATTCCAGTACTGGCCTCACCCGTCGAGTATATAACTTCTTGAGAACTTTCTCATCTGCTGCCCACGTTGTACCAGCAAGCTTTTTCATGATTGCCATTCTTTGCCTTGCTCGTGTTCGAGTTTTCTCAACCTGTGTTTTACATGTCAGGCGGCGATCAAAGGTGACTCCTAGATAGTTTGGATTTTCTTCATGGCGCAATATTTTTCCATTCAATACCAGCTTAGGTTGTTGAGTTTTATTTGAGAGGGAGAACACTGTGCATGTTGTTTTCTCCTCACTTATCTCCACTAGCCATTATTTTGACCAGTCCTCTAGCGCTAATAGGGCTTGCTGTATTCTGCTGTTAGCTGTACTAATATATTCTTCAGATGTCCATATGGCTAGGTCATCTGCAAAGGATGATGTGTGTACTCTGGCTGGAAAATATTCTGTGATGTCTTTTATATATGCTAGGAATAATGTTGGTGAAAGAACTCCTCCTTGGGAGACACCTTGCTCCAACAGCATCAGTTTGCTGGTTTGTCCTTGTACTTTTGTCCTGGCAGTTCTGTTCTCAAGGTAGTGGCTGATCCATTTGTACATTTTCCCACAAACATGCATGTTTTGCAGTTTTACTTTCAGTCCTTTCTTCCATACTTTATCAAATGCTTTTTCTAAATCTATCCAGACCGCTAGTGTGTGCTTTTTATCTTGGAAGGCATCCTCTATTTCCTGAGCTATATAGGTTATTTGATCTTCAGTGGATCTGTACTTTCTGAATCCTGCTTGGTGTGGTGTTAAGAGTTGGTTTTCTTCCAGATGCCATGTTAGCCTGCCATTGATAATGGGTTCCATTAATTTTCCTACAAAGCGAAGTAAACTGATAGCTCGATGGCCATTTGGTTCTTCCGGGTCTTTTCCTTTCTTTGGGACTGGTATTAGTATAGCTTCCTTCCATGCCTGTGGACTATTCCCCTCTTCCAGCTGTAATTTAGGACTGCTAGTAGTTTTTTTTTTGCCTTAGTGCCTAGTCCTATTAGCATTTCATTTGTGATTCCATCCTTTCCTGGTGATTTCTTCTTTTTTAGGGTATTCATTGTCTGTTCCATTTCTTCCATTGTTAGATTTGCCATCATATATTCTGCTGCTGTCTCTGTATTACTATGATGTATCTGTTTATCTTTGATTGCTTTCTTCTGTTCGGTTGTAATATCAATGTGGTTTGCACTGGCATAGTGTTCCATTAGTGCATTTGCCGCCTTTTTTCCTGTAAGCAAGGCATTTCTTTGTTTAATTGTCATTTGTTTGTTTCTAGGTCCTTCATTGTTCATTGCTTTCACTAGTTTCCATAGTTTCTTCTTCTTCGTTCATCCGGAGTTTTTTTTTTCGGACGTGATTGCGTTGTGCCTGTCCACAGTAGAGCTGCGTTCTTGCGCCGTTAGGCCGACACATCCGACTTCTGCGGGCATTTGTTGACCGGGTTAACCTTCCCGGGGGTTTCTTAGGACGTTTGGCTCTCACTGTTGTGGTGTTATCCCCCATCCCAGCTGGCCCATATAGAACAGCCAAAGACATCCTGGTCAGCCCTCAAGGGAAGGCAGGGGCAGACCATGGGCATTCCCCGCCATCCAAGGAGGCTTCCATACTTGCAGAGCCAACGCACAGCGCTCTGGTACTGGGCTCACCCAAGGAATCGTCACGTCCTGCACATGGCTGCTTAGCCTCACTTCCGTATATTGGGCCTTCCATTCACCATAGGCTGTTCTTCCGGAAACCAGAAGTATGCAGTCTGCAGATGACATCCACACAGTGAGCTTTCGATTCGGACTTTCCACATAATTGATTTGCTATCCAAGCAATATTCCATTTCGTGCCACTAGGACATTTTTTCCACCTTTTATGAAGCCCACACAGTGTGCTTTTGATTCGGACTTTCCACATAATGGATTTGCTATCCAAGCAATATTCCATTTCGTGCCACTGGAACACTTTTTCCACCTTTTATGAAGCCCACACAGTGAGCTTTTGGTTCGGACTTTCCACGTAATGAATTTGCTATCCAAGCAATATTCCATTTCATGCCTCTGGGGCGCTTTTGTAACCGACATACCTGTGGTATGAAATGCGGCAGTCTAAGTACTTCTTCATGCACCTTTAAATGTCAACCTGAATGTAGTTAAAGTAAGCTGCAGTCAACTTGAGCTTGTTGATATCTCCATAGAGCTTGTCCTCAAATGAAGCAGGTGTGGGCCAAAATATCTTTCTCTGTTCTGCATATATTGGGCACTCCTGCAGCAAATGTTTAGCTGTCATTTTACCAGTTCCACAATTGCATGCATCGGTATCTCCTATATTTAGTTTATTCAACAAGTGGTATTTCAGCCTGTTATGTCCTGTGCGGAGTCTGAAGATTGCTACTTGGTTTCCATAGTTTGTTTCCATCCCTGTCAAAATTCAGGTTTTCTGTTTTTTTTCCTCCAACAATCTCTTGTTGTTTGATTTACTGTTCTTTTATATTTTGCTGAGATTGCTTTGAGAGAGATGTTCGCTTCAGGTGTTTGTTTTCTCTCTGCGGTCTTCCTGGCATCTTCAACTTTGTCCTCCAAAATTTGTAGTTCTTCAGTCCAGTATGGTTTGTAATTTTTCCTCGCTCCTCTTGGAATAGATTCGGTGGAATAGATGCAGCTGCCTGTATTATTGCTCTGTTTAGACTTTCCAGCATTTGCTTCATGTTGCCATATCGTGTATTTATAGTTTCACAATATTTGTCTGTTAGTATGGCAAATCTGTCCCAATCTGCTCGTTTGTAATACCAGCGGGGCAAAGGCTTTTGCTCCTGTGGAACATACTCTATATTCATTACAAGCTTGATTGGTCTATGGTCACTACCTGCTAATTGGTCAAGCACATGGCGATCGATTTTGTGGAGGATGTCTCCTGTGCAGAAAGCTAAGTCTGGAGTAGAAGTGGTAATCCATCTTTTGGAGTAGAAGCTTGGTGTGTCATCCGCTTTGTTGAGTAGATGGAGATGGATATTCAGATCTTGTTCTATGGATGAATTTTTTCTTTTCTGTATCCAAGACATTCTTAGAACCCGTCTATAAAATTTATATCCAAAGGCATTTATGCGCTGTTCAGCTTGTTTAGTAAGTGTCCAGGTCTCACAAGCGCATGTTGCAATGGGAAAGATGCATGCTCTTGACAATCTAAATTTTGTAGGTCTATCTGTCCCACGCCACAATTTTTTCTGTAGCTTTAGTTTTTGAAGAGCAGTAGATATTCGTTTTTTAAATTTCTTTCATTGTGTCACCACTGTTGGTATTAATGATCCAAGATATTCGAATTTTGTCACCACCTCCAACTTTTCCTCATTAACGTATATTTCTTTCCCCACCTTAGTTTTATCTGTACGCATTATCTTTGATTTTGCTATGTTAAGATATCAATTGTGATTTTCACTATTCTTTTCTGTTGAGGTTATTAGTTTTTCTATACTTTTCGGATACTTTTTGAAAATGTGGTTTGGCGTGTTACGTAGCCAAATGGTAAAGCGATAGCGTAGTGGCTAGACGCTTGTCTACCGGATTTGTGGGCAAGTATTCGATCCGCATCGAGGCGGATTAACATTTTGTAAATAGACTAGGCTCCCAGGTCGTCCCAGCCTAAAATGGGTGTCAGGAATTGTCGTGGCAAGTAAAGGCGGTTTTCGTGACAGTGATCACATCACCAGTCGAGCGCCAATTAGTCTTTAAACTATTGATTTAGCACCTTGTGCCAAATGAGCTTTAAGATAGGTAACAAGGTCCTTTATTAGTATTGTGAGATTATGAGAAATAATATGAAATTGAACAGTGACATGTTTTAAGCACAGGTGAATCAGTGCTGTTCTCAGGGCATATACAGGAAAATGCTCCTTACTTACTATATAGCCGAAACGGGGACAGCAATAGCGCAGTGGTTAGGAGGCTTGCGGCTCGGAGATCGTGTATTCTAATAACCATCTGGGTGGACTTGTAAACTTGATGTGGGCTCTCAGCTCGATCAAACCTATAATGGGTACTATAAAATGTCATGGGGAGTAAAGGAGGCCGGCGTAAGTTTGATTACATAACCCATCAATGTCCACTGGTATTTAAAAATGTGCGGTTAGCACCACACACCGAATGTGCCTCAAGGCGTGTTAAGGAGTCCATTACTTTAAAAAAAAAGAAGATGGTCACAACTAATCTATAACATCATTTACGTGTGTATTTTTGTTCTTGATAGTTAAAAGAGATATATTAATTCGCTGAAAGAGACGTTTGTTTTATTTCAGTTAGAACTTTTAGAAGCTGACTTTATCACTTATAATAGAAAGCCTGGTATATTCGATTGAAATCCGCGGTGTCCCTAACTTTTACACACAAGAGAATAATCAACAACAAACTCCCAGAGTCGTTTTCTGGTCAGTGATTTGTGCTTCACATCGTCCCAATGTACGAGCGTAAGTCAATATGTAAGACACAAATGGCTGTAGAAAAATAACTAAATACGATAACAACTTGAAACCAGTTTATTTTTATACATACATTGTCCTTTTATTTCTCAACAGAATTTCCACCAACATTGAGGCACTTATCCCATCGTTTTATCAGTCATCCCAAACCGGCAGCATAGAACTGCGTGCTCTGTTTTCTAAACCACGTTTTCACTTCACAATCAACTTCGGCGTCATTCGCGAAATGTCTCCCGTCAAGGTGGGTTTTCAGTGGACCAAAAAGGTGGAAATCGCTAGGGACTAAGTCGGGGCTGTAAGGTGGATGTTCCAGAACTTCCCACCTTAGTTGGTTAATTTTCTCCTGAGTTAATCAAGCCGTATGTGGTCTGGCATTGTCATGAAGAAGTAACATTCCTCTAGTCAGCAGTCCTGGACGTTTTCTAAGAATTGCATCATGAAGCATCGATATAATTTTACAGTACGATTCAGAATTCACATTGTCACCTTTCTTCTTGAAATTGGTTAAAAACACTCCTTGACAATCCCAGAACACTGTCAGAACATAAGAGGAACATGATGAGATGAGATGAGATAAGCGGGACAAGATCATATACTTGATCTAAGACTATGGTGATAGTGCGAAATTTCGATCCCTGACCGCCCATGCATATCGGCACGGCACATGGTGATACTGATGATGTCATTAGTTCTAGCTTATCTACGGATGATTTTAATTTGTTTTAGATTGTCTGTAAGTTGTTGCCATTAGCCGTAGCTTATATCCAACTGTCTGTCGTTAATAATTACAGATGATATCTATCGCACTGCCATTAGTGTTGCATTATCTCAACCATTGATTGTAACTTGTCTCGACGTTACAGTTTAATTAACTTCTCCATTTCGTAATGATGGAAGCGACTATTGCTAGCTCATCATCATCAACAAGTGCCGCACCTACTGGCGTAGGCGATCATGCTATTCTACACCTTGCGACATCAAGAGCATGTATCAGTTCGTGCGCTAACACACTCCAGTACCATGTTTGTCTAGAATCTTCTCTAGCTGACTCTTTTTATCTCTCTTTCCACAAATCTTTCCATGTGCCACAACCTCTTGTAGTTTTTGTCTTCTCATAATGTAATCATTCTGGTATTTGTGACGAGTCATCTTTGTGTCTTAGTTTCTTCCTAAATGTTTAGAGTACTAATTTTGGCTGTTCAGAGAATTTTCAGCATTATTCTCTATAACCACATCTCTGAGGCCTCAAGCGATTTCTTTGCTTGTTTTACTAATTGTTCATGATTAACAGTCATATGTTAAAACTAGTGCTTTAGCCTACAATGACAGGGATTTTATTCCATAAAATGTTCTTCATTTGACTGAATACACTGTTTGGTTGCCCTATTCTCTGTGATACGTCTTTCATGTGATGCTATCCATGTGCCTGAATACTTGAATTTCTGTACTTGCTCCAAATGAACACCATTTACTTTAGCTGTTTATTTAGGCATGATCAGTTTCTTTGCTGTTATCTTTACTTCTGTCTTTCTATTATTCAAATAGAGGCCAATTTTCAACCTTCTGTTTTGTAAGTGCCCACAGGGAGTCCCTAGCACTGAATGAAAGCAAGGTGAGTGGAACTAATAGGCTATATTAGCATATTTAAATGTGGCATTGTAAATCATCATCGTCGTTGTCATCAGCATCAACAACACCATGGTCACGATGATGGTTATCGATGATACCTCGTCTCCATGTTTACGTTAATATCTTCATCCGAGAAGTTAAGAAGAACTAAAATGGTATGTATGAACCATTATGTCGCTAGACAGGGCACATGATGATGACGACGGAGAAAGTAAGAGCATAGTTGGAAGCCGCGCTTAACACCATTGACCTGGATGTACGTATCCAAATATGCCCATGTAAAAAGGTAATGAAAGCGAAAACCAGCTGGTAAATTAATGCATCACTGCAAACAGTAAGAAACTTCCAAAAGCTCTGAGATTTACTTAACATATACGAGGGAGTTGCAAATGAAAACCTTAAATGCTTTTTCTATTTTTTTTTGGAGAGGGAGAGGTGGGGTGGAGGGTGGGGGGTGGGGGTGGGTGGGATGAATATATTCTGGAAAAGTAAAGAACAAATGTATCATTTTTCGATGCAGTCACCACTGCATTTAATGCAAGTACTCCAGCGCTAATAAAGTGCTTAGATTCCTGTAGAAAACAATTCCCTCGGTCGCGTGTGTAACCAACCATTCTGGGGTCACTACTCAGTGTGCCTGAACCGGTCGTGAACAGTCTGTCACAGAAGTCACGCCGTTTTGAAACTTCCTACTCCACTCATACACTTGCTGGATTTACAGGCATTCATTGCCATAACGGACCTTAATTCGCCGATGAATTTCTACAGGTTTCACCCCTTCACTGATTAAAAAAAAAACGGATAACAGAACGTTGCTCCTCTTTGATGCATGTCAAACGTGGGGCGGCCATCTTTAAATAGTCCTAATGACGTCACCTTGTTCGTCTGCACCGTGATGTCACGTGCTAAACCCTCTTGACATCCTTAACAACAATATTGACAGATTACAAGACAATGGCATGGTTATTGTCATTTCTACCACACTTTTAAGGTTTTCATTTATATCCCCCTCGTACAATGCGTGTTAGAGATTTCATTGAGAAAGGAACTGGTTATTCTACTTCAAATGTAACGACCTGTTATATGTGAAGTCTTAGAGTTTATTTTCTAACTTATAGCGGTATCTTATATGAGATAATTCTTACCTTTGCATCCTAAAGTCATAAGTTATGGGCAGAGAGGCTTAAAGGTCCGCATAAAAATAGATGTGAATAACCGTGCGTAGTTTGATAAAACAAAAAAGCGTACTTCTCCATTCATCCTAGTGTTGTGAATCGAGCTGCTTACTTTCTTAGATAAGAACGAAAAGTTAGAGAGATTACGTTGCATACGCTTGGCAGTTGACAGTTGGAAAGAATAAACCGATTACGCTGCTGATGCGGCAAAATTTCCAAATGGGAAAAAACTACCCACAACACAATATGTATATCGTATGTGGCTCTCATACACATGAATCCTCGCCGATGCTACGGATATTGTGCACTGTGTAGAGAACCGCCCTGTGGCGTGTGCGAGGAGGAGTACTGGGTATGTAATGAAAATAAAAAATTTCCAAAATCTAGTTAAAAAAAAACAAAACATTTTATCTAGATGACTCAGTTTTGTTGATTGTATAACATGTTAAGGCCTATAATTAGTTCATAATTGGTCTCGTTGTGTGCCACAGACAGGTAGTGTGATCATTTTATTCTCTGATATCAATAACGAATTTTTACTTTGTTTATTTGCTACGAACATTTCCTTAACATCGTTATCGCAGTTATCATTCAGGCTGCTATAAAACATAGTAACGAATTACTAACGAATCAATCAAACAGAGCTCAAACAGTGCTGAGATTACAACTGACCCGGGAATCAGGAATGAAGCAGTTAGGATTGAACGGGATTTTCTATTGATTGTTAGTAATTACCGGTCACTGTTTTGTTCGGCTGCAGGACGTTTTCTCTCGGATCTTCGTTATCTTTCACTCATTAATGTTCTCAATCATCACTGACTGACTGACTGATTGATGGACGGTCGCACGGACGCACACAGAAACTACCTACATACCTACCTACTTGCCTACCTACCTACCTACCTACCTACATACCTAACCTACCTACCTACCTACATACCTAACCTACCTACCTACCTACCTACCTACCTACATACCTAACCTACCTACCTACCTACCTACCCATCTACCTACCTACCCACCCACCCACCCACCCACCCACCTACCTACCTACTTACCTACCTACCTAAGCATATCATCAACCCTTCCACCCTTTCATTAATTTATCTAAACAGCTGTCTGTTTGTCTGTCTGTCATATAAATCAATACATGTGCACACGGTAATTAGTCATTTAAATTTCCACGTGTCTGTTGTCAATTTATCTCCTAATCTGCACTCCACCCTCATCGTTCTCACTGTCTGCCCGTCAGTGATCTCTGCGGTTTACCTTACGATTTCAACCTTACGATTTCAACTTCCTCTTGTTAATATGTGGACTGCTTTCAGGCTTGCAAATGCAAAAGGGAAGGACGTAAAAGCAATGGGCTCATACATTAATTTTATAATTAATTAATACGTGTTGATTATATATTATTTAAAATTATATTTAATAAAAAAACACAGTGGGTGTATGTTACAACGAAGGATGCTACAACAGTGGATGCAACAACATATAGATTGAATGCATACAACCATAATACATTGCAAACCGCTAAAGGCGATCTCGGATGTGACAAATTTCTATTGTGACGAACAACATTGTATTGTTTTACCCCGCGTTTCCATCCTGTTTCAGGATATTGCGGTCAACATCAGCATCTTTCAGTTGTATGTTGATTCCTAGGCTAGATTACGCTCATCAGCACGCCTTGATTTTCTGAGCGACCGGCTCCATACTCTCATAAGTCACTGGCGAGACTCGAACCGCTTCCAATTCTCGTGCGCTCACGTCAACCACGAGAGTATTCGGGGTTACGGAGAAAGCTGCTAACGCCTCGGCCAGGGAGACCAGATATATTGCATTGCACGTTGCAAATGCATTACTATATGTTTGAACTCTTATAAGAGGAATTTCTGATAAGAAGAACTATTTCTTAGGTCCCAGGTGAGTTCGTCTTATCAGGTCTGTACTGTACGTACTATAAAGCATATAATGTTAAGCTAACCAGGAGGGGTAAAAGCTATATTCTCTAACCGGAATAATTATTCAAACCTATGAAACACTATCGTGGACTGACTGACAGCCCTGACAGACGATAGTTTGGAGATATTCCTCTCAATATCAGAAAACCTGGGCTGACTTTAGAGACCTGTTGGAACAATGTTTGATGTCGGATTTGGTGAGCACCGCCCAACATTCGGCGATAACAGAAAACAGGTAGTAGTGTCTACTGTTATACGGTAGCTCAGTCATATCTGACTGACTAACTGACTGACTGGCACCTTGCCGTCTTGACAGACGATAGTTTGTAAAATTGAGTTATACCTCTCCATAACACAAAGCCTGGGCTGAATTTAGAGACCATGTGTTGCCCATGCAGCCTTATCCCTCTCTCGGCCTGTCTAGTGTACTCCAGAGGAAAGGTAACACCAATACGTCTGGAACAAAACAAGCTGCAGAAGCTGCCGGATCAGCAAAGCAATGTCCGCCTGTCGGAGCTTTGATCCTAGACCAGTTGCCAATCAGGGCTTAGGGCCTGGTCTGCCTTGCCATGACATTCAGTCTTTAGGTTGCAATTCCTCGCACTAGGATAAGGCTGGTACCCTCCCAATTGCGCTCCTCTGCCCGAAGCCATTGGCTATCATCGCTCAACATTCGACGCTAACAGAAGCAGGTAGTACCGTCTACTGTCATACGGTAGCTCAGTCATATATGACTAAGACCTGACTAAAATCGTGGACTAAGGAGAAGAAAAATACTCACCTTTCTGCAAGATGTCAACATGGAAGAAAACAGGCTCATATATAGCATCATGTATTGGAAACTGAAATATCGTGGCCATATTTAATGTAACAGTGGCCAGGTAAGAACAGTGATGTAGAGGATGGTTCCTAACAGAAGAGACAGGGTAGATCAGCATGATGATGGACACAAGACATCGCTGACACTTGGGGCATAAAAATGCATTAGGAAAGAGAACTGTCAAGGGATCGGGAACATTTTCCCTGGACCGTGACGAAAACGACGTTCTGCAAGGGACCTGCGACACGATTTAAATAAAAAAAGTTAGTTGCATATCCTTTAAAGGACGTCGCAGTCAACACCAGCATTTTTTTGCCGTTGTGCTCTCTTAGCAAGTTTACGTTCAGTAGTTTGTGTTTGCTTTCTGAACTACCGGCACCCATACCATGTCGTGAAAAAAAAATTACGCAAGGCGGCCTGCTGCCAAAAGGCCCGCAGTTGTATTTCGAACGCGGGTATGCGGTAGTATGAACTGCGTTCGTAATCACTTCGCCACGGAAATGATACAAGATAAGGGTGACCATTTGATGGTCCGGTTTTAGAGGGTTCAGTTATTCAGCAGTCATCCCAGGATTCTTGAAGAAGAAGCGCTGGTGTACCATGTTCGAGGTATATACTGGTCAAGATCTCTCACTTGGGCAGACACTAGCCTAGCTATGATAAAGAAGATCGACAAGGTTTCATCTGTGATAGTAGAAGTAGTAGTAACTGTAGTAGTAGTGGCAGTAGTAGTAGTAGTAGTAGTAGTAGTAGTAGTAGTAGTGGTAGTAGTGTAGTAGTAGTAGTAGTAGTAGTAGTAGTAGTAGTAGTAGTAGTAGTAGTATAGTAGTAGTAGTAGTAGTAGTAGCAGTAATGGTAGTAGTGTAGTAGTAGCAGTAATGGTAGTAGTGTAGTAGTAGTAGTAGTAGTAGTAGTAGTAGTAGTAGTAGTAGTAGTAGTAGTAGTAGTAGTAGTGTAGTAGTAGTAGTAGTAGTAGTAGTAGTAGTAGTAGTAGTAGTAGTAGTAGTTGTAGTAGTATTAGTAGTAGTGGTGTAGTAGTAGTAGTAGTAGTAGTAGTAGTAGTAGTAGTAGTAGTAGTAGTAGTGTAGTAGTAGTAGTAGTAGTAGTAGTAGTAGTAGTAGTAGTAGTGTAGTAGTAGTAGTAGTAGTAGTAGTAGTAGTAGTAGTAGTAGTAGTAGTATTAGAAGTAGTAGTAGTAGTAGTAGTAGTAGTAGTAGTAGTAGTAGTAGTAGTCGTAGTAGTCGTAGTAGTAGTAGTAGTAGTAGTAGTAGTAGTAGTAGTAGTAGTAGTAGTAGTAGTAGTAGTAGTAGTAGTAGTAGTAGTACTAGTAGTAAAAGAAGACGAAGAAGAAGAAGAAGAAGAAGAAGAAGAAGAAGAAGAAGAAGAAGAAGAAGAAGAAGAAGAAGAAGAAGAAGAAGAAGAAGAAGAAGAAGTAGGAGGAGGAGGAGGAGGAGAAGAAGAAGAGGAAGAAGAAGAAGAAGAAGAAGAAGAAGAAGAAGAAGAAGAAGAAGAAGAAATGGGAAGAAGAAGAAGAAGAAGAAGAAGAAGAAGAAGAAGAAGAAGAAGAAGAAGAAGAAGAAGAAGAAATGGTAAGATGAAGAAGAAGAAAATTTACACAGGTAGTGGGCTGCAGATTATCACTAATTTATGGTAGTGGTAAAACATTATGGAGCCGCTCGCTTTAAATTTGTCTGTAATTCTATCTTTATGAGCGGGGGAAAAAGGTCCACAAAAGTCAGATTTCCATGGAGGAAAGATTACTTGGATAAAGTTATTACTACTACGTGTGCAAAGTCATGATTACAGAAACCCAGGTTAATCAACAAAAGCCCCCTTTCAGAGGTAACTAGGTCACTCTTTCAGGAGTAGCTGGATCAGAACTCAGCTGACAAAAACAAACAGGCCGAGAGAAATTTTTTTTTATGGCTTAAATGCGAGGTTGAATATTTCGTTTTTCGACAAGAAGTGTATAAAGTACATGGGAAAAGCGGTGTTTTCCAGGTTTTCTCCCATTTTTTGAGCATGGTTGTCGAGAGTATATATGTTAGGGTGACACAACCCAGGTGCTTGACGTCATTACATATGAATGGAAATGAGGAATGGAGTTCATGAAATGGAGAACATGATACACATGATTACAGACAGACGGTAGGTAGGTTGTTGAGTAGCTAGGCAGAGAAAAGACATTTTCAAACGCATTGCTAAATGTAATTATTGTCATTTATTTTCTTTCTGTTAGATTATGCACGATATTATATATAATGGGCTTTTTCTCGCTGGCTGGCTTTGAACTTGAATATAGTCCACACTAGACTGATTTTTACGTATGGGCCAGCATTCTCTATTACAGCCATCAGACGAACCCACTCCGACTTCAGAGGTACCTTCCCAAGTCAAGGACGAGAAGTCTACGTTCAAATCTAACTGACCGGTGTAGGGAGGGATTCCCTTACTTGCCATCAGCGTACCGAAAGTTTAAGAGCGAGCGCTCTTAACCTTTCGACCACGCAACTTCTGATATACAGAACATTTGCTGAGTACCCAAGTATTTAGATTATATTCGTCTTAAACGGACAAATCTTTGACCTATTGGGAATTTTCCCACGAAAAGATTGTCTATTATTGATACTAAGAGGAACCTCATATCAATATTTTCACATTTATTTTCAAACAGGAAGGCAATATTTTAGTAGAAGTGGATGTAATAACAGATAATACAGATCTACTTGATAAAAAGCAGCACTATACTATACTCGTGGTGTTAGCGGGGTGTATGATTATAAGAGGAAACAAATATATATCCCTTCCCTACCTCACGCTCTTTCCCTGTCCAATCTGGATAAATTGTAATTATATTCGATCCTCTTGTACATTTAGTTAGTTAGTTGCATATCCTTTACACGACCTTGCAGTAAACATCAGCATATTTTGCTGCTGTGATCTCTTGGAAAGTTTGCATTCAGTAGTTTGCCATTGCTTTCTGTATATTATGTATTATAATAAGTGAATATGGTCTTGATGATCCCTCAGCCCTGAGTCAAAAGCAAGTGCACAGTTGTGATTCTTGTAAAATTGTTTATAAGCAATCCAGTTGTTGTGTTAATGGCCGGTGCATTGCGTGATCTTCCCAGACAGTACATAGTGCTGATTAATTATACCCCCCCCCCCCCCCATGAACTTTTGACTGGCAATTGACTTATTTAACAGTGTCTATTATCACTTTTCTCTTCGTGCTGGTTAACTCCTCTTGCTTTACCTCTGAAGTCGGAGTGGGTTCGCCCGATGACGAGGGGCACTAGTAATAGGGTAAGCTAATCCACACGTAAAAATCAGCCCAAGGCACCGACGTAGTAGCGCTTAGATTAACTACGCTTGAGTTCAAAACGAACAAACGAAAAAAAAAAAAACCTGCTTCTTTTTCTAAGGACCATACCTTCAATGACTATTCTTTTCAACCGCAGTGATGTTTTATATGGTTCTGTTTAAAGCTAGTTTTCTTCTATGCTCATACCTTGTAGAATGGAAAAAGAGAGTGGGGGGGGGGGGGGTGGAGCTGAGTTGAGTGCGTGGAGCGACACTGTGAGCTGTGAATTTCTTGTGTAGTGCTTTTATATATGTCCGCGATTGTTTGTAGATGACCTGCATGTTCAGAAAAATGGTGGCCGGTCGGTCGATGAACTAACTGGGTTGCCTTATGCAGTAATGGGTGGCTGTTGGTTTTCTAGTGACTGCCGCTTCCATCGACGATGAACTGTATTTTTCGTGGCGGACTTTTGTGTTGGTATTCTGGCAGCGGCATTATGCATAGTATACCTACCTGTTAGGGCCGTTGGTTTATCGAGACTTCTGTCTTTTCCACTTTTCACATGGGACAATGAGGAACATTGTGTATAATATTCAATGGCACAGGAATGGAACATAATGGGGAGACTATTTGCCGCGACGTTTGAACCGTGACTAACTAACTAACCTTGTAGAATGTTAGTGATAATCTTATTATTATTACACGACATTCCTAGACTTTTTCTGTATCATTGAAGCTCAAAATCCTATTTTCGTGTTTAGAGATTGCGAAATGACCTACGACCACACTCACATATTGTGCTATGAAATATACATGCTCTCAAGAATTTTACTTTAATGTATTTTGCTGATTGTAGACTCGATACTGCCTTTCTCTAATTCCTTTGTCTGTTCTAAGTACTGCTAGATCTAACTGAATGTTCTTTGGGATTTAAAAAATGTTGTTAAATCTTAACCTCATATTTCCTATTACTGGCACATGGTCACTCTGTACATCTGCTCCAAGTCTAGGCTTTGCTTCTACTAAACTGCTTCTGAATGTCTTTGGTATCAGTATGTAATCAATTTGATTGCAAATATTATCTTTAGGGCTTTTTTCATGTATATAATCGTACACGGGTTACAGATTTTCAAATTTAAAAATAAACAATTAAAAGACGGCTATTTGATGTTAAGAGACGGAGCGGTGGGGGTGGAGCGTGGATGTCGAGTTGACTATCGGGTTTGAGGTGCGAGGGATGGGGGAGGTGTTAGAGGGTTGTGTGTGTGCGAGCGCGGGCGTGCGTGTGCGTGTGAGCGGGTGTGTTAGGGTACAGTGCTCTTCCTCGGGCTGTGTGGCTATAGACTGGATGGTGCTTAAACACTATCAATATACAATGTGTAGTTTATTAGAGTTACAGTACTCTTCCACAAGGTGGAGGAGTGGTTGTAGGGTGGATACAGGTGGCAAAGTGGCTAGCGAGGTGGCCGGCGTGGTTGAGGTCATGACTCATAGGTTGATTGTTGTGTCGTAGACTCAATACTGTATAACCTTTTGGGTGACTATGGACCATCTACGTCTAACTTCTCTTAATGTGTCCTCATTGTTGTTGATAATGCTAAAGTTATTCAAAGTTTGTGACATTTTGACATGTCCAATGTCTTCATTATTGATTATATATTTTGGTTGATATGCGCTTTTGTCTGCGGACATTATGTTGTTATTTTTATTTTAGGTCACAAAAATATGTTGATCTTTGCCGTGTCTTTGAACGAACAGGATTAATTTGTATAATCTCTTAGCATTATTTGAAAGGAAAATCGTTCCATTTGCATTCATAAGTTCTGGAATTAATTTCCACTAGTTACGGATGAATCAACGTTTCACTGGTCTCATCAATTTTGACTTTTCTCATTACATTGTTTGCATATATGTTGAACAGCTATAGGGAGGGTATGCAGCTGTGTCTTCCTCCCTTTCGCACACTAAGCCATTTGTGATGTTTCACCGTCTACTCTGAAACCTGCTTGTTGTTCACGATATAATCATTCAGTTAAGTGGAACTACTGTGTTGGAAACTCTATTTCTATCTAACTTACTGACAATCCTTTTCACGAAATTCGCAGGAGGATTTTTGCTAGCATACTTAATAGTGCGATAGTACAATAGTTGGTGCACATATTTAAACTTCATGTCTTTGGGAGAAGGATGTAGATTATTGTCTTTCATGATTTGGGCGAAAAAGCGCGGTTAAAGATCTTCACACAAAATGCATGATAGACACGAACTCTGGCTTCTCTTGCAGCTTAGAATAGTTCTGTTTGCATATACTCAGTCTGGTGACTCATTTTCTTCAGACCTTTGCTGATCCTACTCCTTATAATAAATGTTGACTTTTTTCTTTTTCCTTTCGTGTATATTATCTCGGATATTTGTCGCATCTTAGTGGAATTCCCTGCATTACTCCTTCCATCTTTTTAGTTTATCTTTGCTTCTGTTAAAATATGACAATTCCTAAATTTATTGCATGTAATAATGATCTGAGTTCGTCTGTTAATATTCTTGTTTCCTTGAGAATATCTCCGTTTTTTTTGTTTCATTGCAACTGGAGATTACAAATATTCGTTACACACTGTTTCTTTTCTTCTCTGATCACACTTCTAATTTTTTTTTTTTTTTTCCCCTCATGTAGTTTGTATATTTAACTATCTATTTCCACTAGTGTAGTGTTTGGTTTAATTGTCTGCTTTCATCTATAAGCCCAAACATTTCCGATGTTATATCAATAATTCTTGTATCTTTCGTTCTAGGATTTCAGCCTATCGCTTTCATTATTGGCGAGCTAGATGCACACTAATAGTAAATCTTGTTCTTTGAGATATCGAAACATTAAACTTTGTTTAATGAGACATCATCAAAGGGAAACTACGTAATGCTAGTGCAGTTTGTTAGTACCAGTGCTCTACTCCAGACTTACACATACGTGACGATGCAGCAAATACCTTGGCTCAATAATTAGCACTGGGACTATCGCAAAGAAGTCAACCGGAAACTAGCTATAGCAGTACAGAGTTAAAACAATATTAAAAGCCTATCACACACAACACCAACAAGCAAACTAGCAGTAAAAATAATTGTCTTTTAAATTTATTGTGTCATGGTAACATGCGAATGTGAGTCAATGACAATTTCGTAATTTCTAAAGTAGAAAATCAGGTTACTGAACTCAGATATTACAGAAAAATTCTTAAAATATCGTGAATGTAGAAACAGAAAAACAGTTAACCTTTTCGGAACATGGAAGAAATCTGGCTAACAAACAGCATTGCCTGTCTGGGAAACTGGAATACTTTGGTCGTATTAAATGCTGTCCTGGTTTAGAAAGAATAGTGATAGAAAGTTTGCTTCCTGCAAAAAGTGGCACGGGCCGACAAATACAAAGGTGGAAACGGACATTTAAAGACACCCTCGAAAAGTACTTGCATGTCCTTTACAGGACGTCGCACTCAACTCTAGCAGTTGTTGGCTGTTTTATTTTATAGGTAATTTTAAGTTCAGTAGTCTGCTATTGCTTTCTGAACGCCGACGCTTGTACTGTTATAAAAATCAACGCAAAGCGATCTATTACCAAATCGTTTGCGGATGGCTTCGAATCCAATGTGTCGGGATTGTAAATCTGCTTTCACTACCCCTAAATCACGGTTAAGTCACAGGGACTGAGGGAAGATCAGGAGTCCTTTCTGCGGGCCGTTATGAAAGCGAAGTTGTATAAGGGACTTGTTACAGTAACAGCGATACAACATATTCGTGTGGCGGCAACACATACTAATGCTGCAGCAGAACTTTTATATTTTATTGCAGTACGTAGAATTACCTGAGTGTAAGATGTTTTCATCCATGATTGATTCGTTTCTCTCCAAAAAAAAACAACAAAAAACATCAGATGCCGGGTATGACGTTTGGCAAGCTAATTACTGTATCTTTGAGGTGCCATTTGCTGTGGGAGTCTTCGGTGAACAGCTACACAGACAACGTAATTAATCACACTCAAACAGACCATACCGACATTCGGGGAAATTCCGTGTAGATTTACCCATCTGCGTTGTGATTTATTTCAATGACCAGTCACTTACGGATTCCATCCAAGAAAGACGTTTTAATTGTAAACTCCAGCGACCGTTTTGCATTCCATGTACTATTTACACCCTTATGTTGTTTTGACGTGAGCTTCTAAGCTTCAGGGACACTCACAACAGCAGGCGTTATGTCGGCCAGGTCAGATAGACTGTCAGTTGCGGGAGCTCGAGGGCGGGGTTCGGACCCTGGAGAAGATGACCAGATGCTGGAAGTGACAGAAAAGCGCGGTTCTCTGTACAATGCTATACCGTACATGCCCCTGCCAGTGGCGATCCTGTTCTGCATCTTCAACATTGTTGTGCCTGGTCTTGGTGAGTATATGTTTAGTCTCTGATTTTTGATTTGATTTCATTTGCAATTGTATTCAGCATGAAATATGTACTAGAAAATTTGCTGAGAAGTAATGGCTGCCGACGTGATATTGATCAAACCATTAAATACCGATGGTCTAAAGTATGTGACTATAACCAAATATGCCTCATGACCCGAAAAGGCATCATTTATATTTTATTGTTTTAAAATATGTGATTCAGACGTCTCGGGGACCTCATCTAAGCTAATTTTTGTTTATTTTAAAATATAATTGTATGTGTATCTTTGTTGTAATGCACTGTTGAGTACCTTTTAGCAGCAACGTTAATTTTGTCCTTGTGATTGTGTTCTTCTAAAGAAAATCAAATCCACTTTCCAATTTTCTTTTCTACTTATTATTACTTTCACAGTTGTAATTATTTTTCTGTCGTTATTGTTAACGAATTTCTTCTATTGGAACTATTTAATCTTGTACGACTTCTACAACCGATGACCTGGCAAGGAACTGATTCTGGCATGGTAGGCAAGCAGATCACTCATTCCTAACATGGCCGTGAGTTCTGCAAAGGTGAGCACACAAGGTGGGCTTTGAATGCATACCATCATTGTAAAATACAGACATTCTACAAGAACTGGTGCTTGCACAAAATAGAAGGATTAAAATGACATGACAGAATCACCAATGTGGTGTTCACAGAGATAACTAGACAAATTCCAGTGAATCCAGAGGCGGAGACAAGACACTAGCTCTTGATATGACATTCATTGAGAAAACCTGAAAATTGTATAACTAGAAACGCCTTTATAAGAAATACACAAGGCAAAAATTAGCGGAAGATAAAAACACGCAGAGAATAGGAATAAAGATAGAAATTAACAATTTGGGGAAAGACAGAAAGACGAGGGTGATATGGTCAGTATTACACAGACCTCTTCACTTCCCAAGACATGTAGTGCTACATATTTTAGTCTTGGTCGACCTTGTAGCCCAGGTCAATGTTAAAAACCCGCCTCGGTACCTCTGAAGTCAGAGTGGGTTCGCCTGATGACGATGGATACTGTTTATAGGTAAAGTTAGTCCACACGTAAAATTCAGTCCAGCATTACTAGAAGTAGTGTGTATAGACTATGTTTGAGGTCAAAGCGAGCAAGCGCAAACAAAAAACAACAACAACGGCCTGGGTGCCAAGTAGACAAACATCTAAGCACTACTCTAAAGCGACCCACATAAAGCCTTATACTAACAGCCAAATAAACAACAACGGCCTGGGTGCCAAGTAGACAAACATCTAAGCACTACTCTAAAGCGACCCACATAAAGCCTTATACTAACAGCCAAATAAACAACAACGGCCTGGGTGCCAAGTAGACAAACATCTAAGCACTACTCTAAAGCGACCCACATAAAGCCTTATACTAACAGCCAAATAAACAACAACGGCCTGGGTGCCAAGTAGACAAACATCTAAGCACTACTCTAAAGCGACCCACATAAAGCCTTATACTAACAGCCAAATAAACAACAACGGCCTGGGTGCCAAGTAGACAAACATCTAAGCACTACTCTAAAGCGACCCACATAAAGCCTTATACTAACAGCCAAATAAACAACAACGGCCTGGGTGCCAAGTAGACAAAAATCTAAGCACTACTCTAAAGCGACCCACATAAAGCCTTATACTAACAGCCAAATAAACAACAACGGCCTGGGTGCCAAGTAGACAAAAATCTAAGCACTACTCTAAAGCGACCCACATAAAGCCTTATACTAACAGCCAAATAAACAACAACGGCCTGGGTGCCAAGTAGACAAAAATCTAAGCACTACTCTAAAGCGACCCACATAAAGCCTTATACTAACAGCCAAATAAACAACAACGGCCTGGGTGCCAAGTAGACAAACATCTAAGCACTACTCTAAAGCGACCCACATAAAGCCTTATACTAACAGCCAAATAAACAACAACGGCCTGGGTGCCAAGTAGACAAACATCTAAGCACTACTCTAAAGCGACCCACATAAAGCCTTATACTAACAGCCAAATAAACAACAACGGCCTGGGTGCCAAGTAGACAAAAATCTAAGCACTACTCTAAAGCGACCCACATAAAGCCTTATACTAACAGCCAAATAAACAACAACGGCCTGGGTGCCAAGTAGACAAAAATCTAAGCACTACTCTAAAGCGACCCACATAAAGCCTTATACTAACAGCCAAATAAACAACAACGGCCTGGGTGCCAAGTAGACAAAAATCTAAGCACTACTCTAAAGCGACCCACATAAAGCCTTATACTAACAGCCAAATAAACAACAACGGCCTGGGTGCCAAGTAGACAAACATCTAAGCACTACTCTAAAGCGACCCACATACAGCCTTATACTAACAGCCAAATAAACAACAACGGCCTGGGTGCCAAGTAGACAAACATCTAAGCACTACTCTAAAGCGACCCACATACAGCCTTATACTAACAGCCAAATAAACAACAACGGCCTGGGTGCCAAGTAGACAAACATCTAACCACTACTCTAAAGCGACCCACATAAAGCCTTATACTAACAGCCAAATAAACAACAACGGCCTGGGTGCCAAGTAGACAAACATCTAAGCACTACTCTAAAGCGACCCACATAAAGCCTTATACTAACAGCCAAATAAACAACAACGGCCTGGGTGCCAAGTAGACAAACATCTAAGCACTACTCTAAAGCGACCCACATAAAGCCTTATACTAACAGCCAAATAAACAACAACGGCCTGGGTGCCAAGTAGACAAACATCTAAGCACTACTCTAAAGCGACCCACATAAAGCCTTATACTAACAGCCAAATAAACAACAACGGCCTGGGTGCCAAGTAGACAAACATCTAAGCACTACTCTAAAGCGACCCACATAAAGCCTTATACTAACAGCCAAATAAACAACAACGGCCTGGGTGCCAAGTAGACAAACATCTAAGCACTACTCTAAAGCGACCCACATAAAGCCTTATACTAACAGCCAAATAAACAACAACGGCCTGGGTGCCAAGTAGACAAACATCTAAGCACTACTCTAAAGCGACCCACATAAAGCCTTATACTAACAGCCAAATAAACAACAACGGCCTGGGTGCCAAGTAGACAAACATCTAAGCACTACTCTAAAGCGATCCACATAAAGCCTTATACTAACAGCCAAATAAACAACAACGGCCTGGGTGCCAAGTAGACAAACATCTAAGCACTACTCTAAAGCGACCCACATAAAGCCTTATACTAACAGCCAAATAAACAACAACGGCCTGGGTGCCAAGTAGACAAACATCTAAGCACTACTCTAAAGCGACCCACATAAAGCCTTATACTAACAGCCAAATAAACAACAACGGCCTGGGTGCCAAGTAGACAAACATCTAAGCACTACTCTAAAGCGACCCACATAAAGCCTTATACTAACAGCCAAATAAACAACAACGGCCTGGGTGCCAAGTAGACAAACATCTAAGCACTACTCTAAAGCGACCCACATAAAGCCTTATACTAACAGCCAAATAAACAACAACGGCCTGGGTGCCAAGTAGACAAACATCTAAGCACTACTCTAAAGCGACCCACATAAAGCCTTATACTAACAGCCAAATAAACAACAACGGCCTGGGTGCCAAGTAGACAAACATCTAAGCACTACTCTAAAGCGACCCACATAAAGCCTTATACTAACAGCCAAATAAACAACAACGGCCTGGGTGCCAAGTAGACAAACATCTAAGCACTACTCTAAAGCGACCCACATAAAGCCTTATACTAACAGCCAAATAAACAACAACGGCCTGGGTGCCAAGTAGACAAACATCTAAGCACTACTCTAAAGCGACCCACATAAAGCCTTATACTAACAGCCAAATAAACAACAACGGCCTGGGTGCCAAGTAGACAAACATCTAAGCACTACTCTAAAGCGACCCACATAAAGCCTTATACTAACAGCCAAATAAACAACAACGGCCTGGGTGCCAAGTAGACAAACATCTAAGCACTACTCTAAAGCGACCCACATAAAGCCTTATACTAACAGCCAAATAAACAACAACGGCCTGGGTGCCAAGTAGACAAACATCTAAGCACTACTCTAAAGCGACCCACATAAAGCCTTATACTAACAGCCAAATAAACAACAACGGCCTGGGTGCCAAGTAGACAAACATCTAAGCACTACTCTAAAGCGACCCACATAAAGCCTTATACTAACAGCCAAATAAACAACAACGGCCTGGGTGCCAAGTAGACAAACATCTAAGCACTACTCTAAAGCGACCCACATAAAGCCTTATACTAACAGCCAAATAAACAACAACGGCCTGGGTGCCAAGTAGACAAACATCTAAGCACTACTCTAAAGCGACCCACATAAAGCCTTATACTAACAGCCAAATAAACAACAACGGCCTGGGTGCCAAGTAGACAAACATCTAAGCACTACTCTAAAGCGACCCACATAAAGCCTTATACTAACAGCCAAATAAACAACAACGGCCTGGGTGCCAAGTAGACAAACATCTAAGCACTACTCTAAAGCGACCCACATAAAGCCTTATACTAACAGCCAAATAAACAACAACGGCCTGGGTGCCAAGTAGACAAACATCTAAGCACTACTCTAAAGCGACCCACATAAAGCCTTATACTAACAGCCAAATAAACAACAACGGCCTGGGTGCCAAGTAGACAAACATCTAAGCACTACTCTAAAGCGACCCACATAAAGCCTTATACTAACAGCCAAATAAACAACAACGGCCTGGGTGCCAAGTAGACAAACATCTAAGCACTACTCTAAAGCGACCCACATAAAGCCTTATACTAACAGCCAAATAAACAACAACGGCCTGGGTGCCAAGTAGACAAACATCTAAGCACTACTCTAAAGCGACCCACATAAAGCCTTATACTAACAGCCAAATAAACAACAACGGCCTGGGTGCCAAGTAGACAAACATCTAAGCACTACTCTAAAGCGACCCACATAAAGCCTTATACTAACAGCCAAATAAACAACAACGGCCTGGGTGCCAAGTAGACAAACATCTAAGCACTACTCTAAAGCGACCCACATAAAGCCTTATACTAACAGCCAAATAAACAACAACGGCCTGGGTGCCAAGTAGACAAACATCTAAGCACTACTCTAAAGCGACCCACATAAAGCCTTATACTAACAGCCAAATAAACAACAACGGCCTGGGTGCCAAGTAGACAAACATCTAAGCACTACTCTAAAGCGACCCACATAAAGCCTTATACTAACAGCCAAATAAACAACAACGGCCTGGGTGCCAAGTAGACAAACATCTAAGCACTACTCTAAAGCGACCCACATAAAGCCTTATACTAACAGCCAAATAAACAACAACGGCCTGGGTGCCAAGTAGACAAACATCTAAGCACTACTCTAAAGCGACCCACATAAAGCCTTATACTAACAGCCAAATAAACAACAACGGCCTGGGTGCCAAGTAGACAAACATCTAAGCACTACTCTAAAGCGACCCACATAAAGCCTTATACTAACAGCCAAATAAACAACAACGGCCTGGGTGCCAAGTAGACAAACATCTAAGCACTACTCTAAAGCGACCCACATAAAGCCTTATACTAACAGCCAAATAAACAACAACGGCCTGGGTGCCAAGTAGACAAACATCTAAGCACTACTCTAAAGCGACCCACATAAAGCCTTATACTAACAGCCAAATAAACAACAACGGCCTGGGTGCCAAGTAGACAAACATCTAAGCACTACTCCAAAGCGACCCACATAAAGCCTTATACTAACAGCCAAATAAACAACAAAAGTAAACACAGGATGGCATGATGATAGACTTTTAATATAAAGAAAAATACACAAAAGTGCAGTAAGACGTATGTAACTGCAATATCAACACATACAAACATAGCCCAATTAATTCAATCTGATGGTTTTGTCAATTGAACTTAAAATATCAACAAACAACGAGAATGGATGAATGAAGTGTAAATACTAAATCTCCATTGGCACCTTGCCGTCTTGACAGACGATAGTTTGTGCTTTAAAAAGGCATAATAACTTTTACCTATGGCGGTAGCGAATGTGACTGATAAGGCCAATTTGCGCTGTAAATGTCCGTTCACAGTGGGTGCTTGTGAACACGTGGTCATTTCCACCATCATGCACCATCTTACGTCTCACACGCTCGGTGTGTGACTTATCTGCAATAATTTTCTCCTTTGTCTTTATTCCATTTCTCTCCCCCGATGTGTCTCCACCTTGCCGTGGTGGTCGAGCTTGCGTGTCCCATTGACCCCATCTGCTTGCCGATGGATGAAAACTACATATCGGACAGCTTATGGGTTAGGGGCCAGACTAAGAGAGGCACAACCTGCTGCTCTGCAGGTAGGCTGAGGATAGCAGTCAATAGACTAAATTAAGTACACGAAGGCAGAAGACCTTGGTCCGGACAAAACTCTAAGGCTCCCTGTCGAGGGCTGTGGCTGAACGCCTCTAAGCCACAAACCCTCGGATCTGAGAGCCGGGCCGATACCCACCTACCGAAACATAGAGGCGAGATACTGAGCAAGCTACATGCTCAGGTATGATACATGTTCGAAGGCTCTCAGCTGGGGGATATGAGGGATTCCCGGATGAGAGGGCCTGGCCGTTTCTCGTTCACTGCTGCACAAAGGTAAGGTGCTGAGCCGGCAGCACATGTAGCCTACCTCGTGAGCGAGTACAAAAAGTCAGTAAAGTGCCCCAGTCGAAGGAAATCGTTACAACAACTGTCTGTATCTAACTCATAGAGTGTAGACAAAAGTGGAAGAACGTCTCAATGACGCGAAATGGAACGCACGGCGAGCGAACCTATTGCGTGGTCCGAAGTCAAAAGAAAAAGCTTACCGAGTGGATGTCGCCCGCAGTCTGACCGCTCCTGGTGTGTGCTTGAGCGACCAGTGGCAAGCGAGATGCCCAACATTGTTCGGAACAGCTCTGACTAGGTATTTTTCCGAATGTCTGTCGTGCCTGGAACAGCTCTGACGGGCGCAACGACAAGCACATGTCCGAAAACTCGCTGAGTGGATACCGTCTGCAAACCTGTCTGGTTTGTGCGGGAATGGTCCGGGGCAAACGAAATGACCAATATATTGAAGTGAGGATTTAAAGCAGCCATGAGCAGGACGTGACGATTCCCGCGGTGAGCCCAGTACCAGGGCGCTATGTGTCGGCCCTGCAACTATGGAAGCAACCTTGGATGGCGGAAAATGCTATGGACTGTCCCTGCCTTCCTTTGAGGGATGACCGTTGTCTTCTACCGTTCAACTTGGCCAGCTGGGTTGTAGATGATACCACAAAAGTGAGAGTCTCCCAGGAATGCTACCTGGTCAAAAAAGCAAGCTATAATCGGATGTGTTGGCCTACGGGTTTCGGCCCAAGGGCTGACAACAGACACACCACAATCACATCTGAAAAAACACTCCGGATGAACGCAAAGAAGAAGAAGATTAAGATTCCATTTCTGATGTTTGCCCTCCATGCAACACGTTCAGCGGCGACTTGCTGTCACAAAATAAAACCTTGCGTTTAACCAGTGATTATTATAGAGGCTTTCTGATTAAACGGACTATCTGCCAGCGACAACTATTTTAACTAACAGTAAAAACAAATCGGATGTCAAAATCCCAGGACAATATTTGTAGCTGCACGTGTACATCTGGTCGACGGATTGGGAACACTCGGTGGTGAGTGAGACGGGTCCCTGCATCGCTTTGACAGTTTGTCAACATTCGAATACAGATGGACCCCGTCGGATCCTGGTTGCAATCGGATGTCAGCCATCACAGGTCGGGCAAAGTTAACAGCTGCAGATGTGTAGGGGAAGTGGGTGAGCTGAATCATACATCGCTTTGACAGTTCATAAACAGGTTGGATTGAGAGCGGAAGTACTCAGCTCGGAAGAAAACAGTCCATTTGTCATATAGAGTTTCCGGACATCACGCAGATTGGCAGATTGCTATTGACTACTGTTGTGGGGATCATACAGTAACTCGCTAGCTTGTTGGGGATGTCAAAACAAGTGATGACAACTCTGACAGTGACTAAGCCAGGGAAAATAGATTCTTGACAATGGATGATATGCCCAAATAACACCTGCAGGACATCAACCATGTCACGTGACCAATTTTAGGGGTTTGCCAGAAAACCATGATTGGAGAGGACAGTTGAACTCAAACCTTGGATTTTAGCGGACGTGCTTCGGCACTGCGGTTCTGATTGGAATAATGTCTACCGTGTGCGAATTGAGTTAATTTAATTTTACACGTGCCTATCATGGCAAGAGTAGATGTAATTGGATCTAACTGCGGTGTTGCCTAAGGTAGAAACTATTATAATTAGTTCTAATTAATATAGACAGTAGTCTTGTTAAAACTAGAGTGTGATACTTGGCTCTGTTAGTTGAAAATAGATTAGTGGAGTGTTGATAAGCTTTACTAGTTGAGAATTGAGTAATGAGCGATAATTGGGATATTCCCGTAGGTGTCCCTGGTGGGCGGGGTTCCGCATTCTGTTTGTTGATTTTTTTTTCTTGTCTTGGCCTGATGATAACCAATGGGTTGAGTCATCTGTCCCTGACAGAGTAGGTTCATTGTATTTTACTGAGCAAGGGCCAAGGGCCACGATCATCTAATAGAGATCAGTGACGGGGAGGCTTTCACCAGTTATATGATCTATTTTACAGGTTCCTCAGGTTGAAATGAAGAACCCGGAACCAATGGAAAATCCGATCCCGGATAAATTATGATGCAGAAAGATTGGCCAGCCACCTTTTAAATGGGTCGGTGCTAGAAGAAGCTGATACCCATGGCTCGGTGGAGCTGAATGGTATAAGTATCCTACATGAGTGCATACCAATCGTTAACACACCTGAAGTGATGGATGTTCAGTCCACGTGAAACTAGATCAGTAAGAACTGATGGTCACATTAGATGAAACCAAACATTGAAGTGTAGTTGTTCCAAGTATCAAGGAAATCAGAACTGTCAGACAATATCTAGTAAATAAAGCAAGCCATTTTAGTCTAGACTATGACTGTTTAAGAGTGAAAATAAAGAACATTTCGCTAGAAGAAACCGTCATGTTCATGAGACAGCGTTCCATTATTTTTCACTGGGCGGAATTATGAGATCGTGAGTTTCTATAAACTATTAGGAACAGTTGTGTTAGGAACAATAATAGTATTTTTCACGGATTATATTTACATGGGATTCAGATCTCATGGTCATCCGAGCTCCTGGAGGAGGACGTGTCTGGAGAGAAGGACACGACTTCGGTGAGGTCTATTGTGATGAGTCTTGTGATGTCGTCTGATCCTTGCCATGATGCGTGGACTCTGAACATGAACTCTGTGGTCTGACCTATACATTTACATTAGAATACACGACACACATTTTCTTCGCATACACGTCTCATATACGTTACACTTTTCTTTTAATAAATTAATCTTTATTAATTTTTAGAAGCAAGAGTTGTTGAGTATGTTGCGTTGGGGAAGTATGAGAGGGGGCATAGTACGACAGTGAGAGAGTGATAGGAAAAGGTGTCCATAGGCTGGTGGAGTGTGTTGGACGGAAGCTGGTGGATTCTCCAGGATATTGAAGGGAAAAAATATTATAATGTGGGTGTTGACTCTCCTCACTCCAGGGACGACACTTTAAAGGAGGACACGACACTTGCTCCCAATGTGCATTATCAATGCCTGTATCAATCATGTCCCGCTTACACACATCTTTGTATCGTAGTAGAGGCCGATCCTGAGATCTCTTATCCATCTGTAATTCACCAAAAAAGATGTCCTTTGGTATTCTACCAGCATCCATCGTCCTAAGATGTCCGATCCATCTAAGTCTACGAAGACTGAGCATGGAATAAACCGTCACACAACCTGATCCTTCCAATACTTCAGTATTTGTGATTTTGTCTTGCCACTTAATACCAAGAATTCTTCGCAGACACCGCATATGAAAGCTGTTTAAACGTTTCTCTTGGTGTGAGTAAGTTGTCCAGGTTTCACTGCCATAAAGAAGAGTACTAAGGACACAGGCTTGATAGACAAGGACTTTTGTTTTGGCAGTAAGCTTCCTGTTCCTGTTCTTAACCTGTTCATTGTTGTTGCTGCCTTACCAATCCGGATGTTGATTTCCTGATCTAGGGGGAATTCTAAATACTAAATAAATACAAAATAATGTGTATAATATACTATTACAATATAAATATGACAACTTCGTATACACATGAGAATAAAACACATGCTCCAATAATTTTAAGATTACCCAAGTCTTAGCAGGAAATACACAGATTATCCAGGAAAACGTAGCAACAGGAAGCATTACCTGAAATGCTTAAGCAGTGAGCGAATATTTAAACACCTGTCTGCCACTATCAGGACACGATGATTTACCAGTAAATATGATCTCGTGTACTTGGAGAAAACTGTAATTCTAGAACTTGTTACAGATAGACAGTTTAATGTTCCTGAAAATGCTACGGGTAAAGATGTATAAGGTTTAAGTTCATCTGTGACATTCTTAAATAAAATCGAGATTTGCTTCAGAAACATCTGCGCAGCTTGACTGGACGTGTACTTTCAATGTCCTAATTTAACTTTCACTTTCAGTAACAAACTCCTGGTTTAAATGAATGGCACGTATAAGAGGTGCTGTAAAATACAGTAGAATTCACTTTCTTCTTTCCCCCTCTCCCACCGTTTTAATGTAACTTTTATATTCAGCCCGCCAGTTTTGCAGGGACGTGAATTAGTCCTGTAAAATATTGAAATGTTTTTTCTCTCTCATTGTTCCTGTCTTTATCTTACTTTCTTCCTTTCTCTCTCTGGAGTAACGATGTCTCTGCTATTTTTGTCTTTTACGGTTTGGTCTGTGACATTACACTTAATGGGGCATCCGAGGTCTGGCAGAGATTAGGACTTGGCATAGAAATGAACTATTCTCATTGCAATGCATTGCAGTTAAACTCGCAATGATTCTACCTTTCTCCTTCTAGAAAAAGGATGTAAATGGACAGGAAAAGGGGAGATGAGAACTTCAAGATGAAACAAAGTTGTATCCTGTTTACAAAGTTGTCTGTGTCTCTGAACATGAGCCCGCTTTTCCTACCTTTTTACTCACTTTCCCTAAGACTGCAAAGTAGGAAGCCTCGGTTGTCTGTTAAATTTCTGCTGTAACAGCTATCTGTGACAACCGTTGTCTAAGACTAGACCGCACAATAAGTCTGTTGTGTCAGACTCTACAATGTGTCTGTTGTGTCGGAACTTGAATACATCTGCGGTGTCAGACTCCACAGTGAGTTTCCTTATCCTCTATTTTTGTTGACATGTAGTCCACCTAACAATTATTTATCAAATGGGCGTTGTTTGACATTCTATTTGAAAGTCAAGCAATGTTTGTTATTATGTTTTTTAAATATGAAAAACAATAAATCACACCTCTTAATCATCATTATCGTCATCCAGTGCCTTGCCGGCTGGTGTAGTCGATCATGTCTCTCCGCAATATGCGAACTCCGACGTCATGGACTAATTCGTGTGATGACTCCCTTCCGTGCCACGACACAAGACTGACAAGAATTTTCTCACCTTGTCTTCCTCTATCTCTCTTTCCCGTTGTTACAACATGTTCCAGTTTTTTGTCTTCTCATTATGTGGCCAAAACAAAATGATGACTGCTTCTTTCTGATGTTTGTGATAAGTTGTCTTTGCGACTTAGCTTCCCTCATAATGTCCAGATTGCTCAACCACCAGTTATGTCATACATCATAATAGGCCCTTATAAAAAGATAGGGTGAGAGAAGAAAATTTATAGAAATTAAAACAAAACACGGTAAGCTCATTGGAACTGAACAGTAAACTCTGTCAGCGTCTCTGTACAGAAACAGGTGCTCTCCATGGCACTCATATTTGTAGGCGTCACGTGGCTCGTGTGTAGAATCTATCAATCATCACGTAGCAAGTCCTATTCAAAATGCCGTTTTCTCATCACTGCCCCCGAGGAAAGTCTGTTGAACTTTCGCCACTCCCCGTCTCATAACGTGTGTTTCTTTTGTTTGTGTATATCACAGAGCGTTGCCGTTTGTTAGTATTAAGTGGCATATGCTCCAACAAAACAAATAATTACACATACATTTATGATAATATAACATTTATGGCATAGTGCATGTACACACGCATTCCTTGCATATGCTTCCTTTCCACCCCCACAAGTTTACACGGAATGTATGTTTCACCTGTCTGTCTGTCTGTCTGTCTGTCTGTCTGTCTGTCTGTCTGTCTGTCTGTCTGTCTGTCTGTCTGTCTGTCTGTCTGTCTGTCTGTCTGTCTGTCTGTCTGTCTGTCTGTCTGTCTGTCTGTCTGTCTGTCTGTCTGTCTGTCTGTCTGTCTGTCTGTCTGTCTGTCTGTCTGTCTGTCTGTCTGTCTGTCTGTCTGTCTGTCTGTCTGTCTGTCTGTCTGTCTGTCTGTCTGTCTGTCTGTCTGTCTGTCTGTCTGTCTGTCTGTCTGTCTGTCTGTCTGTCTGTCTGTCTGTCTGTCTGTCTGTCTGTCTGTCTGTCTGTCTGTCTGTCTGTCTGTCTGTCTGTCTGTCTGTCTGTCTGTCTGTCTGTCTGTCTGTCTGTCTGTCTGTCTGTCTGTCTGTCTGTCTGTCGGTCTGTCGGTCTGTCGGTCTGTCGGTCTGTCGGTCTGTCGGTCTGTCGGTCTGTCGGTCTGTCGGTCTGTCTGTCTGTCTGTCTGTCTGTCTGTCTGTCCTGTCTGTCCTGTCTGTCCTGTCTGTCTGTCCTGTCTGTCTGTCCTGTCTGTCTGTCTGTCTGTCTGTCTGTCTGTCTGTCTGTCTGTCTGTCTGTCTGTCTGTCTGTCTGTCGTTCTCTCTTTATCTATCTAGCTTTATCTCGAGATAGCAGCACATTGAATGCTGTGACCTTAGTAACCCGCAAATTATCATTTCCTTAAAAATGTGGCTTCCTATAATTACTGGGTCACATAGTTACAGAGGTGAAAGATCACATGTTTGTTGTTCATGTCCCCATCCATCAGAGACAAGGCTGTGTTGTATTTATTCTTCGGCATCGAAACCAAATCTCTTTATTTGCTACGGAAATGTTTATGAAGTTTACCTTAGTATATCGGTGTTGAATACGTAGTTTGGTGTGGTTGGAAAAGGATAATTTTCTTTGAAGACAATCATAGTTGAGCGTCAGTCTCCTACAACAGACAATACAAGGAGAATCTCAACACGATGCACGAATTTTGAAGTACCGCAGACGATCTATATGTATGTACTGAAATCATGCATACTATAATATTTTTTGAGTGTGGGTTGGTGTTTTAATATGAATTTAGCCCGGTCTCGAGCTGCTATTTACGATTTCAAACAACCGAGATTGTGTACGCACGTGTCCTCCCATTTATTTCATCTTCATGTGAGAAGTCTAGACATCAACTCCACTATCGAAGGATTAAGAAGTCAGCGTGATCGAGAGATTTAATGCAATCGCGCTTAAAATTTCTGTTGCGCTTACGGCTTAGTAGTGGGTTCATGGCACACACTGGTCAGTGGACGTAAACGTTGACTACTGGTTCAGAAACGAAGACAAACTACCAAACGTGCAATTGTCTAGAAATTCGATCCAGCGTTGATCGCAACGTCTTGTAAAGGACGTTCAGCATTATGTGTCCAGGGATCATGAGGAAGAGTGCTGTCCTGGGGATTCTTTACACCGCCGACGCTGTGATTCAGAGCCCGCATGCTAGAGCTGGAAGCAGATGTTCTACCGCTAAGCCACTATGCCCGCAACCCCGTCCGCCCAGATTGGTATAGAGTAGTCCACTCAAGCACAACAGTGGAAACAAAGTGGCATGGCAGAATCACAAATGTAGAGTTCATGGAGAGATCCTAAACAAATTCTACTGAACCGAGAAGTGGAGAAAAAAAAACACACGCCGGGGATGGATAGGACACTCACTAAGTCAACCTGGGGACAATATCACTAGACACTCGCTTGAATGGAACCCACAAGGTAATCGAAATAGTGGGAGACCTAAAAACGCCTGGAGAAAATAATTACATAGATGATTAATATTGGGATTACATGATAGGAACTGCGAGAGATAGCTAAAGATGGACTGCTTGGCGTGGGTTGGTTGACGGCCTATTCCCCAGTGGAGGATGAAGGGAAGAAGAAGAAGAAATAAGAAGTCTACACATTGCCCTTGCCTTTAAAACCACTTTCCAAGAGAATGAATGAAATTGTGTTTTCCAGGCGTCAATGAGCATGTTTCACTCAGTTAAAAAACAACGGATATGGCATGACCCCAAACGCTTCCATCCTAGTCGAGTAGCTGGCGAGGTGTCTAATTTGAGTAAGTTATCTTTACCTGCTTGCTAATATCTTCCCGCGAGATACTGTTGAGGGCGGCGAGGTATAGAGATATATTGCCTGAACACGAGCGATTCATGACTCTGCCTCCGTTTCTTTACCCGTGCACAATTTCATTCTTAATGTATAATATGACAAATAGATCTTGCCAAAAAATACACCGACGTGGGAAATAGTTGGGTTATTTACAATACTGCAGTGTGTTGGTCCAGCCGCAGGTACGGAACACGGGTTTTGTAGTTATAGTGAAAACGAGTATATGATATTCTTAGAACCCCTACACCGGCCAACTGGACTAACATGTCTTCTGGTCCTTGACTTGGAGACGTACATTACAAGTACACATGAAGTCAGACTGGGTACGCATGGTGGCGAGGGACGCTGGTAATGGGGAAAGCTAATCCACACGCAAATATCAGTCCAGTCCACTAGAAGTAGGAGCACGTGTAAGGACTATGCTTAAGTACAAAAGCCAGCGAACGTAAAAAAAAATCTTTTACAGATACTTTTGTAGGATTAGAAGCAATGATTATCTTCCTTACTATTATCCTTATGGACGACAATTCCTTTCATATTAACATCCGAAATGGGGCTGATTCGGCCATACGAGTATTAATATGAGACTGGTAGAACCGGGTAGAAGTAATGAAGAAACGACGGAAACGGAATGTTACCTATTTCCATAACCTAGGGCGGCGTTCAAACACACCGAGCTATTGTCCGTGTAGTGTGTATCTGCCCATGTCTGTCTTTTGTGAGAATTTCAGCTCACGGCTGGGTTTGTGTGTGTGTCAATGTTTAAATATTATGGGACAGAACAGGACAAGATACTATCTCTAAACTCGGAAGAAGAAACAACATACTCAGCAGTCAGACGTATACAAGCCAGAAAGAGGTTCTAGAACAATTACATTATGACGAGCGCCTAAAACTACAGAATATATACTTCACCATTATACTAAATACAGCGTAGAAAGGACTTTTTCTCAGGTCGGGTAAACGAACGAGCGAACAAACTTTATTTTCAAAGTGTTAAGAACTGACCCGTCGGATGAAACAACCCTAGATGACAAACTCTAGGTAAGACAGCATTATTTTCACACGACAGTGCAGTTCATGCAGGGTATAACACTGCAGGTATAGACTGATACCAAGCTAACACATTTCATTCGTGAATAGAAAGACTAAGTCCGAAAACAAACCCAAGGCCGCCATTGCACTAAGCAGGAGTCTTGTCGCTGAAGCCACGAGGCTCGAGCTCTATGCGCAGAGATCACAGAGCCACATAAATAAAAGAAACGATGAATTGAGTTTTTTTTAGGGACGTTGGCTCGCTTTGAACTCAATCGTAATCCATGCACGTGCTACTACTACTTCTAGTGCACTGGACTGTTTGCGTGTCCATTAGCTTTCGCGATCACCAGTGTCCCTCGCTATCAGGGGAACTCACTCCGACCTCTGAGGTACTTGTAATTCACGCCTCCAAGTCAAGGAAAAGAAGTCAACAAGTGAGTTTAACTGACTGTTGTAGGGGTTCAACAGGCTAATTCGTCATCGGAACACCAGCAATTTTTAACAGCGAGGGCTCTTATTCATTGGGCCAAGGTGCACCCTCTGGCCTTTGACCCCATTACCAAACCAACAAGAATAGGAAGACATGATATGTTTAGCGCGTTTCTGGCCTGCCTCTTCTCTTGCTCCCTGTGCAGATCCAGTAAGTGCGGCGTGGAATCATCCAGCTGATCTTCACACAGAAAGTTATCAATAGACTAGGTGTATTGACTTGCTTGTCAAGAAGTCTTTGTACAACCGCCACATTTAACTGGTAATGTTATGTCAAAAAGACATTAGAGACATGGTAAGCAAAGTAAGTACCATTCAATAGATGATGTAGTTAATATATTCCATCGGCGAAATTTACTTAACCTTAAGAATGCATGGTACACATTGTAGGCTGAACACTTAGCCTTAAGAATGTATGGTACACATTGTAGGCTGGGCACTTAAGCTTAAGAATGTATGGTACACATTGTAGGCTGGGAACTTAACCTTACGAATGTATGGTACACATTGTAGGCTGGTCACTTAACCTTAAGAATGTATGGTACACATTGTAGGCTGGTCACTTAACCTTAAGAATGTATGGTACACATTGTAGGCTGGGCACTTAACTTTAAGAATGTATGGTACACATTTTAGGTTGGGCACATAACCTTAAGAATGTATGGTTGTCACGAGATCGCCTTGAGTTAACCAGATAATGATAATACCGACGTTTGCTTGGCGTATATTTTCTAGGCCACAACAGTCGTACTAACAGAGTAAACACAGCTGCACGGGTTACATCGGGTCAGCACATATACACATTTGGTGGTGAGTGAGAGGAATGGATACACCGCGTTGGCAGTTCATAAACAGTTAGAATCACATAGCCTTGCCCGCTCAGGATAGGGAATAGTTCCGTCTGTCATCTATAGTTCCGGACATCAGACGGAATGGCGGTTTTGACTGTCACCACATGACAGAAAGTTGAGGGCTTGTTATTGGAAACAGTGGAACACCTGCCGGACATCAACAACGTCACGTGCACAATGTAAGGTTGTTTGGGAAACCATGATTGGCAGCTTGGTATCGAAACCCTTTGTTGGAACTCTACAGTAACTCTCTAGATTGTTTTGGATGTCAAAACCAGTGATGACAAATCTAACATTGATGGAGCCAGGGAGGGGGGGGGGGGGTGGATCCCTGACAGGGGATGATCTGCCCAATGTGCCACCGGTGTGGGCATAAAGGATAACGTCACGTGGCCAACTTTGGGAGTTTGCCATATAAACCCGAGTTGGGGCCAACTGGGGGACTTGATAATGTGGCTCTAGTTGGAGTGCAATGGCACTGCAGTGCTTAGTGGAAATAATGTCTACCGTGTGTTAATTAGTGACTTAATTTTACACGTGCCTATCATGGCAGATGTAGATATGATTGATAGGACTGCAGTAGTGCCATTTAAGGTATAACCTATTATTGTATTAGTTCTAATTAATTAAGGCAGTAGCCGAGTTAAGAATAGAGTAGTGTAGTGGTGATACGCTATGCTAGTTAAGAATAGAGTAATGATGGATAATTGGGAGACGGGGAAATTGCCCGCTGAGGTTTTGCACTCTGTATGGGTCTTTCCTTGTCATAGCCTGATTCGGCCCTAGGTGGGTAGCTAATCTACTCTATGACAGAGTTTAGTTAGCTAAAGATCACTGAGCAAGGCAATAGGCTTACACTCAGCCGGTAGGATCAGTGACTAGTACTATCACCAGATGTGTTGTTTCTATCCTAGGTTCCCTACCAGATCCGAGGCAACTCAACAAGGTTTTAGGAAAGGTTCAAATCCCATTCGGAAGAACACCAGTTGAACAGTCAATAAAGTTTCGTACAGAACGTAACTAAAGCTAGAAGGAAGATGATTCATCTAAGAAGGGTGATGATTGTTGATGCACCACACAGCATCAGACAGTAGTAACTAACCGAGAACATTAATTATAATAGTTACATAGTGTGATATAATCTCGTGTAATAGAACACAAGACATGATACTTGAGGCTAGATAGACACGAGTTAGGATCAAGTACATTAACAATTAACATTAATAACTGTGTACACACTACAAAGGACTTGTGCATTCTTTAGGAACGATAGGAACGTACATTGTGTAGGGTGCAACAGGTCCATGGTTAACTGTTATTACCACCGGTGTCTATTTCGGATGATCATGAAATGGGATTACCAGAGGTCTACAGAGGCAAGTCAGTATCCGGCAAGATGGTTTCGGCACTGGGTGAGATGTACCTGTTCTGATGTAACGTGCTGTGGTCTAGCCTTGCTAGGATGAGCTGACTGGGTTGTTGTCTGAGAGTCCGATTCTACACACTTTATAGAACACGTCACACATTTTCTTCGCATACACGTCTCATATACGTTACACTTTTCTTTTAATAAATTAATCTTTATTAATTTTTAGAAGCAAGCGTTGTTGAGTATGTTGCGTTGGGGAAGTATGAGAGGGGGCATAGTACGACAGTGAGAGAGTGATAGGAAAAGGTGTCCATTGGCTGATGGAGTGTGTTGGACGGAAGCTGGTGGATTCTCCAGGATATTGATAGGGAAAACATATTATAATGTGGGTGTTGACTCTCTTCACTCCAGGGACTACACTTTAAAGGAGGACACGACATTATTGGGGGCTCGATAACGTGATCTTTGGACAGCGGGATCTCTCGTAAACAGAATCCTTGGACAGCGGGATCTCTCGTAAACGGAATTCTTGGACAGCGAGATCTCCTGCAAGCAGGAACCTTTGACAGTGGGATCTTCTGACAACGGGGTCTTTTGACACGGGATCCTTAGTTATAAGAGGGAGATATCATTTTGGAGAATCCAGCTAGAGTGAATGTGGATAGGGGTTAGGACTAATATCTTATCTGTTCACACTTCACACGTCTGCATAGGTCTGTGGTCCTGATTCTACTCTTGTCACTGAGTGAATGTGCTGTGTGTGGTAATATCTAGATTTATAGTACTTGTTCATATATCTGTATAGTAATTTGCAGTTATATTGTACTAGACCTGCTAGCTTACCTCTCTGTATTATGGCCACCCCTAAACTAAGCACGTTAGAATTAAGGGCAAAGGGGGAAGACATGGGATTGTCGGGGTCTGCTCTAACGGATTACATACAGGAAGTGGAGAGAGAGTATCGTGAAGCAGAAAGGGAAGATCGAAAGGCCGAGTTGGAATTGAGAATGATGGAATTGGAAGCTGAGCAAGCAGCTAAGAAATTGGAAGCTGAGCAAGCAGCTAAGAAATTGGAAGCTGAGCAATCAGCTAAGAAATTGGAAGCTGAGCAAGCAGCTAAGAAATTTGAAGCTTAGCAAGCAGCTAGGAAATTTGAAGCTGAGCAAGCAGCTAGGAAATTAGAAGCTGAACAGGAAGCACAGAAGAGGGAGCACGAGTACCGGATGCGGGAACTCGAGCTCAAGAGTCAATCTAATGGAGAAACTGAGGGAGCAGTTGGAGGTTCCTCCATCCCAGGCCCAACACCAGTAGGTGGACATGGGTACCATGCTATGAAGTTTCCTTTAGCGGTCTACGAGGAGGACAAAGAGAAGATTGATCAGTACCTTCAACGCTTCGAGGCAATGTCTGTTGCTATGGGTCTGGAGCGTAACAAGTGGAATCTCAAGGTATCCCAGGGATTACGCGGGACCGGCTACGAGGTTTATTCTCGCCTGCCACCAGGACATGAGAACAATTATGACGAGTTAAAGACGGCTCTGCTGAAACGTTTCGAGGTTACGTCACATACCTACCAGAAAAAATTTCGAGCAGCGAAACGAGAACCGGGGGAGTTGTTTGCCGCCTACAGTTTGCGTCTAAAATCTTATCTCCATAAGTGGATGGATTTGGCTGGGTTCGCACATGACTATGAGAGTCTGGAAGAGCTCATGGTGGTCGACCAGCTGAAGAAGCAAATGTCTAAACCTCTCAGGACGTTCCTGGGAGAACAAGGAGCGGAACGTATTGACCTCGTGACTAAATTAGCAGAACGGTTCGTCGAGGTACATGGGGAGGCAGGGGAGAACCTTTCCACCAACACCAAAAGTCAAGAGAAACATGATAAGAAGAAAGCCAAATACTCAGGAACCAAAAAGTGGGAACCTTATGTACAAAAATCAGAGGATAGTTCAGAGAAGAAGAAGGAGGGAAGCAAGAGCACTTCAAGCTCTACACCAAAACGATCGTGGTCGGAGAAGTGGTGTTCAATTTGTAAGTCACCCTCTCACAATACGAGGGACTGCAAATCAAAGGCTAAGAACCCTCACTTCGCAGCATGTCAAGTGACTTCCAAGGAGGTTGTCACGGAAAATGCCAAGGTCAACAAGGAAGCTCGCCACCAGGAGAGCTCACTCAAGTCCGGCAATAGAAAATCTGGGACAGGGAAATGGTGCAACCAATGCAAGTCAAACACGCACAATGCTATTGACTGCAGGGGAAAGTCAGGAGACACTCAATTCGTCGTGTGCCCCGGGAAACCTAAGGTGGAGCCCACCGAACAGGTCGAGGCCGAGGAAGAGACTCCAGACCAGGAAAAACCACCTGTAGTGGAATTGGTAGAGGTTAACGGTCGTCAATTGGAGTGTTTATACGACACAGGACTGGACGGGGAGGCCGTGATTTCTGCGGATCTGGTACATCCAGAACAATTCACAGGTGAAACCATGGAGATACAGCCTGCACAGAAGAGTGCTGTAGTCATGAAGTTGCCCATTGCTAATGTGGAGATTCGGTCAAGGTACGTCACCGGCACCATCAAGGCCGCTGTATTGACCGATCCCATTTTTCCAGTCATCCTAGGTTGCCGGTATGTCTTTCTGGGAATGCCCAGGGAGCCAATCCATATGGGAGCAATGCAGACTCGCTCTCAGACGAAAACGGAAGAGGCAGACGCAATTGTGACTAACCCAATGCCGGGGGAGCTACGAACTGCCCAGAGTGAGGATGATACTTTATTTCCTTGCTACAGAAAGCTGCAGAAAAGTGCTGTTCCACCAGGACGGGGGCAGTACTACATGAAGAATAGGATACTCTACAGGAGAGCAGGAAGGGGAGACAACCTATACGGTCAGTTGGTCGTCCCGAAAGCTCACCGGTCCCAGATTCTTCATATGGGGCATACCATCTCCTTTAGTGGACACATGGGTATTGCCGCCACCATGCAGCGAATTTCCTGCCATTACTATTGGCCGGGAATGACAGATGATGTGCGTCGGTATGTGAAGTCATGCCCTGAGTGCCAGAGGGTGGCACCGAAACACTGGACAGCACCGGTGGTGTTGGGTGAGATGCCCATCATGAACTCTCCTTTCGAGAGGGTAGCCATCGATATCGTGGGTCCACTTCCCAGGACTAGGAAGAGGAACATGTATATACTCACAATGGTGGATTGCTGTACAATGTGGGGTGAGGCCATACCGTTGACCAAGATAGACTCGAAAAGAGTGGCGGACGCACTGATGGAGGCCTTTACCAGATTAGGCTTTCCGGATCAAATTCTGACGGACAATGGATCTCAGTTTTGCGGAAAACTCATGGAGGAGGTATTTAGGGTGTTTCACTCTAACCACATACATACCAGCCCTTACCACCCTCAAGCCAATGGACAAGTAGAGCGTTTCAACAGCACGTTGATGACAATGCTCAGGAAACTAGCGCAGGAAAAACCTGATAGGTGGGATGAATATATCCCAGCAGCACTCTTTGCCTATCGGGAAGTTCCTCATGGTTCAACAGGACTACCACCCGCTACGTTGCTGTTTGGTCGTCCAATCAAAGGACCGTTGGAAGCCATGTTGAGGAGTTGGACTGAAGAGGGGACGTCAGAAAAAGTGATCTCATCCTATCAATACGTGGAGGAACTGAAAGAAAAACTCCACAAGGGATGGACTCTGGCAAATCAAAACTTGAAAAAGGCCAGGAAAAGACATGCGGCTTATTACAACCGTAGGTCTAAAGAAAGATCTCTAGAGGTGGGAGACAAAGTCTTGTTGCTACTCCCAACGGGAAACAACAAACTGGAGATAGGTTGGCAAGGACCATTCCCCGTGGAAAGGGTGATATCCAGAACCAACTATCAAATCCGGATCCGGGGAAAGTCGAAGATTTTCCATATCAATCTCTTGCGGAAATACGAAGAGAGACCCGGAGACAAGGCAGCGCACCTCATGACAATGGCCGTTGCAGTGGAGACGGAAGTGGGAACCAACGAGGGCAGGGAATATCCCTTGGTACACCAGGAAACCTATAGGGATGTACAAGTGAACCCTGATCTGACCTCCCAGGAGAGGGAAAGGATAACCCAGGTTCTCAAGTCTCATAAGGAGATACTGACTGATAAACCAGGACGAACGAGGTTGGTTGAGTTCGAGATGACTTTGACCACACAGGAGCCTGTTCGCCAAAAGGTTTACCCAGTGCCATTCTCTAAAGAAAAGGCCCTGGAGGAGGAAATACAAAAACTGCTGGAGGATGACGTGATTGCACCATCCACATCCCCATACAATGCAGGGGTAGTTTTGTTACGGAAACCAAGTGGAGAACACCGGTTGTGTATAGACTACCGACTTCTGAACAGTCACACACAATTTCAGGTGGAACCTTTGCCGAATCCAACTCAGTTATTCGCTAGGCTCCATAAGGCTCGGTACTTTTCAAAGGTGGATCTGAGTCGGGGTTACTATCAGATACCAGTCAAACCGGAGATTCGACCACTGTTGGCTTTCAGTACACCCAGTGGACACTACGAATTCAAAGTCATGCTCTTTGGACTCAGCAATGCACCTAGTGTGTTTACACGCATGATGAGGACTTTACTAGATCCGTTACAGGATCCATCCATCATCTCATTCATGGATGATATTCTGATTTCCAGTGACAGCTTGAATGACCACTTACAATCCTTGGAGAGAGTGTTTAATAGACTCAAGGAAGCAGGGCTTACTGCTCGTCCAACCAATTGCATGATTGGTTACCAGACTCTGGAATTTCTAGGTCACACCATCACTCCAGGATACATTGTCCAAGAAGAGAAGAACCTGGAGAAAATCAGAAATGCACCAAGGCCAAAAACGAAGAAGGATGTGCGATCTTTTCTCTCGTTGTGTGGGTTCTACCACAAATTTATCCCACATTTCACTGAATTGGGAGCTCTATTGACGGAAACCTTGAAAAAGGGATTCCCGGATCAAATCATTTGGACACCAGAATGGGAGAATGCCTATAGTCAGTTAAAGGAGGCCTTGGTCAGCAAACCTGTATTACAGCTCCCTGACCTTTCAAAACCATTTGTGTTGAGAACGGACGCGAGTGCGATTGGAATTGGAGCCGCTTTGTTACAGGAAGGAAAAGACGATGCTTCGGTTTTGAAACCTGTAGCATACGCAAGTAAGAAACTTCTACAGGCAGAGAGGAATAATTCAACTGTCGAGAGAGAGAGAGTGCTTGTCCCTCGTATGGGCAGTGCAAAAATTCCAGCCATATTTGTATGGAGTTAAGTTTCGGGTCCAGTCGGATCATCAGCCCCTGATGTTCCTGGCTACTTCTCAGAAGCTCAACGCCCGGTTGATGCGGTGGTCGTTGTTACTTCAACCTTATAATTTCACAGTGGAGTATATTCCTGGGAAGGAAAATGTTGGAGCGGACTTCTTGTCAAGACACCCAGCTCCGGAAGAAGAAGAATGAATCATCTGGATTAAACTCACGGTGGAGAAGAGTGAGATGGACTACTCTCTTAAGAGGGGGCCTATGTCTCGAGAACGCCATGAGTTAACCAGATAATGATAATACCGACGTTTGCTTGGCGTATATTTTCTAGGCCACAACAGTCGTACTAACAGAGTAAACACAGCTGCACGGGTTACATCGGGTCAGCACATATACACATTTGGTGGTGAGTGAGAGGAATGGATACACCGCGTTGGCAGTTCATAAACAGTTAGAATCACATAGCCTTGCCCGCTCAGGATAGGGAATAGTTCCGTCTGTCATCTATAGTTCCGGACATCAGACGGAATGGCGGTTTTGACTGTCACCACATGACAGAAAGTTGAGGGCTTGTTATTGGAAACAGTGGAACACCTGCCGGACATCAACAACGTCACGTGCACAATGTAAGGTTGTTTGGGAAACCATGATTGGCAGCTTGGTATCGAAACCCTTTGTTGGAACTCTACAGTAACTCTCTAGATTGTTTTGGATGTCAAAACCAGTGATGACAAATCTAACATTGATGGAGCCGGGGGGGGGGGGATGGATCCCTGACAGGGGATGATCTGCCCAATGTGCCACCGGTGTGGGCATAAAGGATAACGTCACGTGGCCAACTTTGGGAGTTTGCCATATAAACGCGAGTTGGGGCCAACTGGGGGACTTGATAATGTGGCTCTAGTTGGAGTGCAATGGCACTGCAGTGCTTAGTGGAAATAATGTCTACCGTGTGTTAATTAGTGACTTAATTTTACACGTGCCTATCATGGCAGATGTAGATATGATTGATAGGACTGCAGTAGTGCCATTTAAGGTATAACCTATTATTGTATTAGTTCTAATTAATTAAGGCAGTAGCCGAGTTAAGAATAGAGTGGTGTAGTGGTGATACGCTATGCTAGTTAAGAATAGAGTAATGATGGATAATTGGGAGACGGGGAAATTGCCCGCTGGGGTTTTGCACTCTGTATGGGTCTTTCCTTGTCATAGCCTGATTCGGCCCTAGGTGGGTAGCTAATCTACTCTATGACAGAGTTTAGTTAGCTAAAGATCACTGAGCAAGGCAATAGGCTTACACTCAGCCGGTAGGATCAGTGACTAGTACTATCACCAGATGTGTTGTTTCTATCCTAGGTTCCCTACCAGATCCGAGGCAACTCAACAAGGTTTTAGGAAAGGTTCAAATCCCATTCGGAAGAACACCAGTTGAACAGTCAATAAAGTTTCGTACAGAACGTAACTAAAGCTAGAAGGAAGATGATTCATCTAAGAAGGGTGATGATTGTTGATGCACCACACAGCATCAGACAGTAGTAACTAACCGAGAACATTAATTATAATAGTTACATAGTGTGATATAATCTCGTGTAATAGAACACAAGACATGATACTTGAGGCTAGATAGACACGAGTTAGGATCAAGTACATTAACAATTAACATTAATAACTGTGTACACACTACAAAGGACTTGTGCATTCTTTAGGAACGATAGGAACGTACATTGTGTAGGGTGCAACCGGTCCATGATTAACTGTTATTACCACCGGTGTCTATTTCGGATGATCATGAAATGGGATTACCAGAGGTCTACAGAGGCAAGTCAGTATCCGGCAAGATGGTTTCGGCACTGGGTGAAATGTACCTGTTCTGATGTAACGTGCTGTGGTCTAGCCTTGCTAGGATGAGCTGACTGGGTTGTTGTCTGAGAGTCCGATTCTACACACTTTATAGAACACGTCACACATTTTCTTCGCATACATGTCTCATATACGTTACACTTTTCTTTTAATAAATTAATCTTTATTAATTTTTAGAAGCAAGCGTTGTTGAGTATGTTGCGTTGGGGAAGTATGAGAGGGGGCATAGTACGACAGTGAGAGAGTGATAGGAAAAGGTGTCCATTGGCTGATGGAGTGTGTTGGATGGAAGCTGGTGGATTCTCCAGGATATTGATAGGGAAAACATATTATAATGTGGGTGTTGACTCTCTTCACTCCAGGGACGACACTTTAAAGGAGGACACGACAATGGTACACATTTTAGGTTGGGCACATAACCTTAAGAATGTATGGTACACATTTTAGGTTGGGCACATAACCTTAAGAATGTATGGTACACATTTTAGGTTGGGCACATAACCTTAAGAATGTATGGTACACATTTTAGGTTGGGCACATAACCTTAAGAATGCATGGTACACATTGTAGGCTGTGTTAACCTGGAAGTCAAGGTAAATTAATCCAAAACAAAATACGCCTCGATGGGGACTCGAACACGTGATCATCGTGACAGCAGGCAAGCATGCTAGCCACAGTGCGGAGATGGCACTTAATGATTTGAAATCCAGTCTGCTATTCACTAATTTCTACCACGCGAATTGGCTCCGGAACCCCTATAAAACGCTTCCTATTTGAGACGTGATATATATTTTATCCCGTGGATGTGTCTAAAGCATTTAATCTCAGTTTCTTTAGTTTTCTTTTGTAATGCAGCGTTTAATGCTCACATTTTTCATATAACAAAGTTGGGTGCATGTCCTTTACAGAACGTCGCAGTCAACCCCATAGTTTTTTGCTGTTTGTGATCTCTTGGCAAGTTTACGTTCAGTAGTTTACCATTGCTTTCCGTTTTTCATGCCATGCGGGTGTACGGGGGAATGAACAGGCTGATAGGCTAGCAGGGAATGCACCTTTTGGTGGTATTTCGCCTATGGACAAGGGGGAGGTGGTCATACGCTTGTGGGACCAGGTTGAGAAGGCGAAGGAACAGATTGAGAACCCATATGTGGAAAGAATGAGATTGCGGGGGATCGGCAGGGGTTCAGGAAGAATCTCAAAACTGAGAAGGAAGACCAGGAGAACTTTTAATCAAATAGCGGTGGGAACGATTAGTAGTATGACTCTTCGCTGGCTGTTGAACGAGGGGACTGAGCACGTATGGGAATGTCCTGAGTGCAGTGATGTCGGTTCTTAACTCAACTCAACTCAACTCCTTTTTTCATACACACACAATTGTAATGATGATCAGTGTTTGTAATTAGCTAACATTGATTCCCTCATATGTTCCCATCTTTCTATATTTATTACTATAGTTTGTGCGTTTTGCTCTATTTTCTACCCATTTTTCTTAAAAACTAATTATAGATTCTATGTATTTCAAATATGTTAATGGTTCCAACTTTTGTCTACTTTCATTGTGATATTTCAATTGAAACTTGCAGTATTGTATGACATTAGCTTTTTATGGCATTATTTTCCCACTACGTTTTTGTCTAAGTGTTGTTATCAAGCCTTGCTGTGCAGTGTGCAGACTTTCTTTGTCTCTGGCCAGAGAGTCGATGTTATGTACACTGCATAGATTTATGATAATGCCTTCTTCAGTAGTTATTGTTTATGTATGGCAGATCAAAACGTCTGATTTGATTTTGGTTTACAGAGAATAGTGCTGGTGATAAAAGGCAGCTATTCACACTGTGATTACCAAAAACGGTGACACAATGAAAGAAATTAAAGGGTGACTATCCATTGCTCTTCAAAGACTAAAACAGCTGAATAAATTATGGAGTTGGACAGACAGAACTACAAAACTTAGATTTTTAAGAGCATGCATCTTAACCATTGCAACATACGCCTGTGAGACATGGACACTTACTAAACAAGCTGAACAGCGCATAAACGCCTTTGAATATAAATGTTATAGACGAGTTCTAAGAATATCTTGGGTAAAGAAAAGAACAAATGCATCCATACTTCAAGAGTTGAATATTGAGGAGGGTTGGCTATTAAAGACGATAAAACAAAGAAAATTGAAGTATTTTGGTCACTTGAAACGTCACGAAAGTTTGGAGAGAACAATAATGGAAGGGTATATGCCTGGGAAGAGAGGAAGAGGAAGGCCAAAGAGAAGATGGGTGCAGGATGTGGCGGATGATCTCCAGATGGGTGTATCAGACGCGGGACATCTTGCTCATGATCGAGAGGTTTTCCGGAAGGTTGTTATGGGAGCGAGGTTCTGCAAAGGACATGTAACTGAATGAATGAATTCACACTACACCAGTGAGTTGTGCTTCTCGAGTATGTCATTATTCCAGTTTGCAAAACTGTAGTTGAGGGAAAGGCTGGAGATAGCAGGTATCCCTGTCAGTGAGTGGTGCTACTCGAATATGTATGTCATTCTCCCAGTTTGTAAATCTGTACTGGAGGCGCATGAGTACAGGTTCTTGTTGATGTGAATAGATTTGTTTACTATGATATAAGAGTAATGCCATTCGAAGTTACACAACTTCATACATATTAGGTAACGACATTTTTACGATGTTGATCAGCTTTAATTCGCGTCTAAATTGTTGCTGTCTGGAGAAATCACAGCTGGAAGAGATATCTTACAACCAGCTTGCATCGCGAAGATGGCACGTGGCGATTTAAAAGCCAGTCTGCGATATTCACTAATTTCTATCAGGCGAATTCGCTTATCAAGCCCTAAAAAGCAATTGAAAAAAACGAACGTAGAAAGGGTATAAGAAGGTCATGACAAGTGACACGATGGACGCTGCGGCTAGACATCCTTCTTGTAGCAAATGAAAACAAAACCAATATGTTATCAGAACGATACATGAAACAACATACCACACAAAATAGCACTTGGCTAGAATACTAGGATCCTTGGAACATTCTAAAATGTACCATATTCTGTCTTCTAACACAAGAATCAATATGTGTGCCATGAGTAAGAAAGGTCAAATGACCGAAAGTCACACAGTACAGGGAGTGTTAGGAAAGGTCCAACAAAAAGGGAATTGATGGAGAAAGGTCAACCTTCAGCCTCATAGAAATGGCATGCAATGAATAGCCACAAAACCACAGAATAATAGAAAGCTGGTGGACAGGAGTAGAGAGTGGATACATAGAAAGGTGGAAATATCAGATGGTGAAAGATGGAAAGGATTATGAAAGATTTTTTTTTCAAATCCAATAGTTAAATTAAACTGTGTTGTACATGAAGATCGTATAAGACAATAAAATAACAAAAAAAATAAATTAAAAAACAAAACAAAAACAAGTTACTCTAAACACACTATTCGTGGTCTGTTCGCTCACATTCACGATGATGCGGAGCAGCAATCAAGAGATCAAAAGCCACTCGACCACGGAGCTTTACAGAAATTCACACTAACAGCTGAAAGTTAAAAAAATAAACGGACACCACAATAATGAACTTCTGAACGCTTGTCACTATTCGCCATGTGCTAGGCTATGTGGAGGTATCCCGAGTCAACGTTTCTCTTACTGCAAGCAACTAAAATACGATGGATTAAGAAAAATAAAATTGTTGACACTTTACAAGATCTGAACATCGTAGAAAACTGACTCATACATAGTATCGTGTTTCTGAAGCTGAAATCATCATCATCATGCGTCGTGCCGGTAAACGTTGGCTGTCATGTTTCGCCAGCTCACACGATCACCAGAGTCGTGAGTCAGCTCTATGTTCTTGTCCCGACCATGCCATTAGGTCAATCTATCCAGATATTTACTTCTCTGCCTTTCCCCTGTTCTTTTTTTCCCCCTGTTCTTTTCCTCTCAGTCTTGCTAGCTGTCACATAGTTCTCTCATAACATACCCACACAAATTTGACTCATCATCATCAAGTGCCGTGCCGGCTGGGATAGGCGTTCATGGCTCTCCACAGATCTCGGTCTTTGGTTTTCTGGATCAACTCTGCTGCTGATATTCCTCCATGCCATCGTCTCAATCCATCCAGCATCATTTCTCTTGGTCTGCCTCTGCCGCTCTTCCCCTCGATTTTTCCAGTTGTTACGATGTTCTCTAATGCCTCTCTTCTCATCATGTGACCGAAGAAAGATGTTTGTCTCTGTCTTATTGTTGTGTATAATGTTCTAGTTTCATTAGCCTGTTTCAGGCAGTCGTCGTTAGTTACTCTGGCAGTCCAAGGAATTCGCAACATTCGTCTCAGGAACCACATCTCTGTTGCTTCTAATTTCTTCTTAATTTGTTCATTTACATTCCAAGATTCACTGCCATACAGCAAAACTGGTTCTACATAGCATTTCAGCACTCTCTTTCTTACATTCAGTGATAGTGACTTATTGCATAAGATACTCTTCATTTTCTGAAATGCGGCTTTTGCCTGCCCTATTCTGCTCCTAATCTCTGTTGTACATCTTCCATCTGATGTTATAAATGCCCCTAGGTATCTATAATTATCCACTTGGTTAAGGATTTTCCCTTCTATTTCTATGTCACATTTTGGTGTCACCATTTTCTTTGATATTACCATTGTTACTGTTTTCTTGATATTCAAGGAGAGTCCTTTCCTTGCACTCTCTGTTACTACTACGTCTAATAATTGTTGTAGGTCTGTTGAATTATCCGCCACCAATACTGTGTCATCTGCATAGCGTATATTATTTATATTATAACCTCCAACTAGTATTCCTGGCATCTCTTTGATCTCTCTCATTATTACTTCGCTATACAGGGAGAAAAGACCTGGTGACAAGACACACCCTTGTCGTACTCCTAGCTTTATCTGTTCGTAACTACCCTCTTTATTTCCCATTTTAATTGCTGCTACTTGGTTCCAGTAAATATTCTTTATTATTCTTAAATCTTTTCCATCAGTGTTGATATCTTCCAACATTTTAATCAGTTCATCATGTTTTACTTTATCAAATGCCTTAGTATAATCTATGAAGCACAAATATATGTCCCTCTGTTTCTCTATTGACCTTTCTATTAGTGTCCGCAATGTATAAATTGCATTGTTTGTGCCCTTTCCTTCCACAAATCCATACTGTTCTTCACTAATTTCCATTTTTATTTTCTTTTTGGTTCTTCTCATTATGATTCTGAGTAGAAGCTTAGTGATATGGTTTATAAGGTTAATTGTACGAAAATCTTCACAATCAATTGCTCCTGGTCTTTTTGGTATAGCTATAAATATAGATTTCAGCATATCACTGGGTAAATATCCACTGCTGTAAATATCATTCAACATTTTGGTTAATATATCTACTCCAAATTCTCCCAATACTTCTAATTCTTCTATTGTGATTTCATCTGGCCCAGCTGTTTTTCCTTTCTTCATACGTTTCATAGCGTCAGCGACTTCTTCTTTCAGAATAGGTGGACCTTCTAAGTTACTATCTTCTGTTAATTCTTCCCTTTCTCCTTCATATAATTCTCTTATATACTCATTCCACCTCTTCATTATAGCATCTTCCTCTAATATTATCTTTCCTGTTTTTGATTTCAAACACCCTGTATTTATTCTTATTTTTCTTCCTGTAAGCTCACTGATTTGTCTGTGCATATTTTTTGTATCTTTAATGGAATTTAATTCAATTTTTTTGCATTGCTCGTTTAACCAACTTTCTTTAGCCTTCCCACATTTATCTTTTATTTCTTTATTTATCTTAGCGTATTCTTGTTTGTCATTTTTACTCTGTTTTCTTTTGTCCATCAGTTTTAAGATATCTTCATTCATCCATTTTTTCTTAGCTATTTTGCCTCTCTCCGGTAATACTTCTTTGCTAGTTTGATGAATGGAGTCCCTTAATATTTCCCATTGTTCATCTATACTCTGTATTTTAGTTATTGCATTGTACCTATTTTTCACAGTCACTCTGTATTGTTCTTGCATTTCTTTATCTATTTTCAGAACCTCTTTATTAAGTCTCATGTTCTTAACCATTTTTTCCCTCTCTTTAATCTTACTTTTATATGTCCACATAGTGGTACATGATCACTATTACAGTCAGCACCAGGCATTGTCTTTACATTAATTAAAGCATTTCTAAATCTTTTATTAATTAGTATGTAGGCAATTTGGTTGCGTATTTTCTTATCAGGGCTTATCCATGTGTACAGTCGTCTTTTATGGTGTTTAAACCATGTGTTTCCAATTATCATATCATTGATATTTGCCCATTCTATTAGCTTTTCCCCTCTTTCATTTCTTGTACCTAAACCATAATTCCCCACTACATCCTCCATTTTTCCCTTTCCTACTTTTGCATTAAAATCACCAAGTATTATCTTTATTTCTTGTGATCCAATTTGAGCCATCGCCATTTCTATTTCGTCATAAAAGTGTTGTATTTCTTCATCACTACTGCTTGCTGTTGGTGCATATACTTGTATAATATTTATGTCTATTGGTTTGCCTTTGATTTTTACCATAATAACTCTATCTGAAATACACCAGTATCCATTAATTGACTTGGCTGTCTTTTCGTCTAATATTATTCCTACACCTTTTTCATGTGTATCCCCTCCAGAATAAATTATTGTGTGATTGTCAGCTATAATTTTGCCCGATCCCTTCCATCTGATATACCGTGGCCATATTAAACGTGACAGTGGTTTGGAGACATTATTAATGGACTACACGGTGAATTATGTAACTCTGTATTTATTGCAATCCCAAAGAAATCAGGAACCTTGGAATGTGATCAACATAGAACAATTAGTATAATGAGTCACATCACAAAGATTTTGCTAAGAATTATCATGCAAAGAGTGAGGAAGAAGATACAACCTGAAATAGGGGAAGAACAATGTGGGTTTGTAGAAGGAAAGGGTACAGTAAATGCTGTGTATATGCTGCGAACAGTTATTGAGCGTGCTATAGAAGTAAACAAGGATATACATCTTTGCTTTATTGACTATACAAAGGCTTTTGATAGAGCTAGACATGTCAACATGGTGGATATGCTTGCAGATCTACAAATTGATGGGAAAGACATTAGACTTATAAAAAACATATATTGGAAACAACAAGCTGCAATAAGGATTGATAATGAAGTGGGACAGTATCAGCCAATTAAGAGAATTGTTAGGCAGGGATGTGTGATGTCTCCAGATCTTTTTTCCCTATACAGTGAAAATATTTTCAGAAATGTAGAGGATATAAATGGAATCAGCATTGGAGGACGAAACATCAATAACATTAGATATGCAGATGATACAGTATTAATTGCAGGCAATGCGCAGGACCTGCAACAATTAGTAGATGCGGTTGTTGTACACAGTGAGCAACTGGGGTTAGAATTAAATTGTAAAAAGACTCAGGTTATGGTCGTCACTAGGAAGGAAGAAGTGCCACAATGTAATATACAAGTAAATGGAAATATTCTTCAACAAGTGAATCGGTACAATTATCTTGGAACAGGCATAACATCGGATGGGAGATGCCTTGAAGAGATTAGAACAAGAATCGCCATGGCGAAAGTAGCATTTAGCAAGATGAAAAACATTCTGACCAATAAAAAGATGTCAATTGAAACGAGAGAAAGAGTGTTGAGGGGATACATAGAGCCTGTTCTTTTGTATGGATGTGAAACTTGGACAATGAGCAGTCAAGCTGAAAAACATCTGATGGCTGCAGAAATGTGGTTTCTGAGGAAAATGCAAAGAATACCATGGACAGACAGAAAAACCTATGACCAAGTACTACAGGAGAGAAATGAACATCGTAAACTGATTAGAGAAATTAGACGTAGACAGTAAAAATTTTTTGGACATGTTATGAGAAGAAATAGATTGGAGAACTTGGTAACAACTGGCAAGATCGAAGGGAACAGACCAAGAGGAAGACCGAGAGGAAAATACCTGGATGGCTTGGCCACATGGCATGGACGAGACAGGAACACTGAGCTGATCCACGACACTGGTGATCGAGTGAAATGGCGAGTCATGACCGCCCACGCTTTCCGGCATGGCACATGATTGATTGATTGACACGGTTACACGTTCGAGGGTAGGTCAGAAAGTTATGCACCCCAATTATTATATCAGCTAATAATAAAGATATAAGCATTACATTTGCATCAATTTCGGTTTATAATCTCTTGAAGGCGTATACCACATTGCACCTCTGTAAACCAGTTCTAACTGCGATACAAAACCGCTGAAATGGCAGATATTAATGATATACATTACAAGCAGATGATTGTTATAGAATTTTTGATTGCAGAGAAAGAAACGGTTGTTAACATTCACAAACGTTTGTGTGCTGTTTATGGCATTTTTTCAGTCAATAGAAGCACAGTTAGTATCTGGGCACAGAAAGTTTTTGTTTCTGCAAGTGGAGATGTAGAGCTGAAATGCTTCTCCTTCACGACATCGCGCGTCCCCATACAAGTTTGCAAACAAGGGAGACAATTGACAAAATGTGGTGGAATGTACTGTCCCGTCCACCTTGCACTCCAGATCTGACAGTATCTGATTTCCATCGTTTCTGTCCACTTAAGAATGCTACCCGTGGGACAAAGTTTGAAGACAACGAGGGAGTGATTAATGCAGTGAAGAAATTGCTACGAGAATAGGACAAAATGTGGTGCAGATCTGGGATACATGCTCTTGTTTCAAGATAGCGTAAAACCGTTAAAGTTGATGGGGATTATGTTGAGAAGTAGAAATGTTTGCTGAACATGTGCATGAACATTGTGACTAAATATCATTTGCATGTTATTAACGGTAAAAGAGATACTTATTGTTGTGCATAACTTCCTGGCCTACCCTCGTAGAAGGGACAGGGACTGAGGGTTGATTTAGGACATTTGAGACACGCATGAGAATGCACGAGACAGGAGAATTGGACAGGAATCGAGAATATTCTGAGTGGGTTATAATAAGAGCGTTGCTCTGCCAAGACCTGCTAATTGATTATGATGTTTACAAGCAGTTATTGCAAGAAAGGGTATTGATGCAGTTTGTTGATAAGCACATTACGAAGATAGTAACACTTTCAGTGCCTGGATGTCAGATTAGCAGTCACTGGAACCAGTAAGTTTGACAACATAATGACAAATGCATTCTTATTCTTTTTCTTCTGTCATTGTCATTCTCCCATTGGAGAACAAGCCCTCAACCCACCCAAGCCGTCATATCGTTTGCCATCATCTGTAGCCCCTTCCATGTCCTCCCCATATGATTCATACCCTTCTCTATATTCTTCTTTCTGTGGATTTAGATCTCTATATTTCATTTGCCATGTAGGTTTCAGAGAAAGGAGTTTCTAGTTATACTATTATTCGGTTCCGTCGCCAAGCTACTGCGTTAAGTGCGTGGATCGACACCGTGAGCTGTGGATTTCGTGTAGAGTGCTTTTACATCTCTCCGAGGTTGTTTGTATTGGAAACTGCATATTAAGAAAAATGGCGACCGGCCGATGGCTGAACTAACTGGGTTTGCCTTATGCAGTAATGTTGCCTGCTGGTTTTCTGGTGACTGTCGCTTCCATCGACGATGAACTGTATTTTTCGTCGCGGACTATTGTGTTGACAGTTAGGCAGCGGCCTTATGCATAGTGTGCCTATGCGGTCTGTTGGTTTGTCGAGACTCCTGTCTGCTCCACTGTTCACATGGGGCAGTGAGGAGCATTTTGTGTGATATTCACTGGCACAGGAAAGGAGCATTATGGGGACTACCCTTTGCCGTGAAGGTGGAACCGCGACTAACCAACCAACCAACCAACCAACCAGCCAGCCAGCCAACCAACCAACCAACCAACCAACCAACCAACCAACCAACCAACCAACCAACCAACTAACTAACTAACTAACTAACTAACTAAATAACTAACTAACTAACTAACTAACTAACTAACTAACTAACTAACTAACTAACATTATTATCAGGTTTTCTTAACACGCCAGCTCCTAACCTCTTGTTTCACGGGAATCTAATTCCCTGGATGGACCACGCCAGATGGCAATAAATTTGGCGGCTACGACGATACACATACAGACTACTAAACACCTTGTAAAAGATCTTTCGTAATGACTAAGTTAACCTGTTACTGTGATGGATGGCTACCAAGAAAAACTGCCGTTTGATGAATACATTATGGGCGTTGTAACAATTAGTCATGTTCCACAGCGGAAATGTTACAGACAGCCAGTCGTGAGATTTGAAAAAGTGAACAAATTCAACCATTGTGCAAGACGTGTACAGCGTGGCATTCGCATGACGCCATGTTCAGTCTGTCCAGACTCCCTTTCCATCACGAAAGAGATCGCATTTTGATTACGTCCATTCATTTTGTAGAATCCGCGAGAAAGTATTACTGCAAGCACCGGAGCACTAAATATTAGAAATGAGGGTTACTTCAGCGTTACAACTTACACACTCAGAACGTGTGTAATCGATAGCATAACTATCCTTATATAAAATGTACACACTGTGCTTTGTTTTAAACCGATTACTTGAAACTACGAGCTGTGTTTGATAGCTGAACATGGGCGTTTGTACACACACCTACTAACAAACTATGTGTCATTGCTGTGCAGGCGGTAGTTGTTTAGGTTAAAAAAAAACACAAAAAAAACTTACATGTCGCAGGGAACTGCTGTGGGTATGTGAAGTGTGCAAACGATAAAGTAAAGACCTATTTGTACTTTTTCGGCTATAGGATAAGATACAATAAGGTAAGCACTCTGAAAACAGCCATCGTTTTAATTTATCGTCATCGCTTTAATTTATCGTCAATGTTCAGTCACTAAAGACACGGAAGTCACAGTGTGATCTCAAAAAGCTAGTTGCATGTCCTTTGCAGGACGTCTCAATCAACCCCAGCATTTATTGATTGTGTGTGATTTTCTAGAAAATGATGCCTTCAGTCATTTGCGTTATTTGAATAGCTGTCTTAAAATAATGTCGAGGATTTTAGTGACGAGGTGCTCAACTCTTATGCCTTGCTATCAGAAGGTATTGGGTTCGTTTTCGGGCTTCGTCGTTCATATCACTCTTGCAATTTTTCCTGTGACTTGTGGGAAGTCATCGCTGGAGCTAAAGAGTTCGTACTTTATGCGATGCTCTAGCAGGCTGCTTGCCGTTCTGCGGAGAGAGACCAAGCCGGATCGGATTAACGCGGTGCAATGTGGTTGATTCTCTGGCCTTTAACCTTTTAGAACACCGTTAAAGAAAATAAGGATGCCTGATTGCGGAATCGTTTCGACACACCAAGTTGTATAACAGGTGCTTGAACTGACAAACAATAAATGATGAGGACACCGTGACCTAGTTCACGTGAAATTCTTAGCATTTAACAGCTGTGACAGTATCGGTTTTATTACCTGTTCTGGAGTTTACCCGCCACACAGGCCTCAATCAATGTGATTTAGTTACGTCAATATAAAGATCTCTCTCTCTCTCCCCCCCCCCCCCAAGCTCCATATTTTTATATAACCAATAGGCGCACAGTGCGCAGTGTGGTCAATATTACGTCAGTCGTCTTTACTCACGGAACATATCCAGGTATCCATTTTAGGCTGGGTTCACCTCGGAGTCCATGTAAAACATTCCCGCCTGGATGGGGTTATGGACACAAAGCCACCGGGCCTTGACTCGGCTCGCCTTATGTTTATATATCTGTCTATATATTATGTGGTTGACAGGACGCCGGTCGAAGGAACAGTATCCTAATCTCATATACGGGGTCCCCAGTTGTAATCCCTTGGAAGGTAAGAGGTCTATCCTAATCTTGAATACAGAGCAACGACTACCCATAGAAATGGCCTTTATTTCCCCAACTTTGATCAGAAACCACTCGCATCGTTTTAGTTATTTGAATTCTTGTACATAGAGAAAACAGTCAGTACAGTTGCTAAAATTGGCTAGGTTGAGGGGCAAGGCAATCAAAGTGTCAATGGACGAAGATGTTCTGATAGATTTGACGTCCCTCTTGTAGAAAATATATACATTTAGGCACGTGTAACTCCTGGGAAAATTGAGAGATAATAAACACAGACACAGGTTACATACCTTACAACGAACTCCACTACGAATTGCAGGTTACCAGACGCAGAGATCAATGTTTTGCAAATAAGTGCAAAAAAAGCAGCAAAAGCATAGCTGAGACAATATTTAGGGGTTGCGGTGGTTCACAAGAAGGGAACGCCTAGAATCACCAGATGTGGTCGCGCTTAACAGAACATGGGACAACCTACTGTATGAGAATTAGCTGTTTGCAGAGGTGAAACTGAAGTTTCAAAGTTGAGTAACAACAAGCAAAGCCAGAAATCACTTAGTCATGCAGTGTTTATTAGTATCAGGAATAGTGGTCTCAAAGTACATACATACATGAGTAATGTGAGACTCTTGTCTCCCCACCCAGTGGTCATATGTTCGTATCTTCGTTGGGACGGGAACTTGTTTACTGTCCAGGGCTCCCAAGGCGACGTAGCCAAAATTGATTTACTTCGTCAGAGCTGGGCAGCAGCGTATAGACAAGGAAGACTGCGCTGCAGACTTACCGTCCATCTTCGATGGCGCGGATGACTGGGTGCTGAGTGTTGATCTGAAGGGCCGTGGTGCGTACCCGGCAGTGATACAACAGTTTCGATTGCGACTTGACAATTACTCCACTCTTCGTCGGCCAAGCAGCCAACGCTGATTGAGCTGACCGTTCTATCTAAGTCTAGAATCGATGAGCGGCACACGTAAAAGTTGGAGAAGTACAGTGACATGGTCGGAAGTCTGAGACAGAAAGGGTACACTGTCAGGCTATTCGCCGTAAAAGTATTCTCAAGAGGTCTAATCTCCCACTCTGTATGACTACTAAAACAGTTAGGCATCAAAGGACGCGGGAACAGAAACAACTTGATGAGGCATCTGAAAAGGCCTCGTGCTGGCTGTGGAACGACCGAAACACGGAGTGGGACATGTCTCTATAGTAATATGATTAACTTTTCTGTCTGTAACTGCAGGTCAACTAACATCGGAACCAATCTCTTAACTAAGAGATAGAACTTGTACTGCCTCGTGTCAACTCTATAGCCTTCCCTCCTAGCGAGGGCAGTGCATCCGAGAACGGGACTTCTCTGTGAAGGCAAATCGCCGCACGGTAGCAATCGCCATGTCAGGTATGGCAAAAGTCTAAAAAAAAGTCCGGCAAAAGTCCGCCGAAGTCTAACCTCCATGCCATGGTGGTAGTCGTCTTGTGAGGAATGCACTCCGCATTCTGGGAAGGGGGGACCTATTCTGAAGATCATAAGAACCTTTTAGTGCTTGCTTCACAGCGGAGTTTTTATCACGGATCAGGGCTGTGACGGATAACCGAATAAACAGATAAAAAAAATATCTTAATACATACGTACAGTAACTTGATTTCACTGAGGGCTTAGGGCGAAAATGAAAATAAAATCCTTTAAAAGTGAATAATATATCTTCTTCAGCGTTCCGAGCCATTGAGGTTCTTTGCTGCAAATACAATCCGTCTCCATTCGTCTCTCTGGTGGACCTTCTCTTGCCAGTCGTTGATTCCAAGTGCTTGTAGGTCTGTACATGTATTATCTCTCCACCGTCTTCTTGGTCTACCTCGGGGTCTACGGCCATTTATTTCCTGAGTGTAAGCGAGTTTTGTTTCCCTATTATCTTCCATTCTTTCTATATGCCCCAGCCATTGTAGTCTATTAGCCTTCATGATACCAGTGATTAGCGGGGACTTAAACAGATCATAAATGTCTTTGTTACTTCTTCTTTTCCACTCTCCACTTTGTGTATCCCTAATGGGTCCAAAGATGCGTCTTAAAATTTTGTTCTCAAAGGTTTGTAACAAGGCTTCGTCTCCTTTCGTTGTACTCCAGGTTTCAGAGCCATACAGCACAACTGGTCTGATCAGTGTTTTGTATATTGTGATTTTGGTGTTACGAGATAGCGCCTTTGATTTTAGTAGATGTTGTAGTGCATAGTATATCTTATTTCCAGAGTTGATTCTAGTTTGTATTTCTTCCCTTATGATGTTGGAGCAGTTGAAGATCGTACCCAGGTATTTGTATGTTTCCGTTCTTTTAATGGTCATATTATCTATTTGTATGTGGCCAGAGTTTCTAGCCATTCCGTCTCTTGAAATTACCATATATTCTGTCTTATCTTGGTTGATAACCAGCCCCATCTGTTGGGCTTTTTCCTTTAAGTGAGTCAATATTTCCAATGTCTTTTGTTCACTTTGCCCTATAATATCTATATCATCTGCATAACCAAGCAGCTTGGATGTTCCTCCAATATCACATTCCTCCTTTACCTTCCTTACAACTTTCTCTAGAGCCAGATTGAAGAGTAGCGGCGATAGTGCATCACCCTGTTTCAAGCCAGATGTTATTTGGAAGGGGTCTGATTTCCTGCCTTTATATGTTACTATATTATAAGTATCTTCCATGCATAGTCTGGTCATGTTGATTAACTTCCTTGGTATTCCAAATTCCTGCATAGCATTCCATAGACTATTCCTATGGACACTATCATAAGCCTTTTTAAAATCCACAAAAATGTTATGGAGATCTCTTTTATATTCCCAATGTTTCTCGGCTATTTGTCGTAAGATAAATATCTGATCTATTGTTGATCTGTTTTGTCTAAAACCCGCCTGGTAGTCACCTAATATGTCTTCTGAATATGGTTTTAGTCTATTTAGTAATACTGCGGATAGTATCTTATAGCTTGTGGACAGTAGTGATATTCCTCTATAATTTCCACATTGGAACTTGTCTCCTTTCTTAAAGATAGGTATCAATAATGACTCTTTCCAGTCATGGGGTAATTCTTCTGTCCTCCAGATTTTTATTATTAGTTCGTATAGCTTTAGATGTAATGCATGGCCACCTGCCTTTATAAATTCAGCAGCAATTCCATCAGTCCCAGTTGCCTTATTGTTTTTAAGTCGTGTGATTACATATAGGATTTCTTCAAATGTAGGTTCTTCAATTTGTGGTTCGCATGTTAGAACCTCTTCCTGTGAGAAAATGTTACTTGGAGCTTCACAATTTAGTAATTCAATAAAATATTCTTTCCATGTGTTGCACATTTCCTCATTGGTATTTATCATATTCCCATTTTTGTCTTTTAAACCATATGTGTTTTGTTGGTGCCCTCGTTTCATTGACTTCAGTTCTTTAAAAAATTTTCTGGATTCATTTTTCTGGTGATTAGTTTCCATATCTTTGATTATATTACTCATATATTCTCGCTTCTGCTGTCTGACTATTTTTGTAGCCTCTTTACATTCATTTCTATAATGCTCTTCCTTTTGGATGTTATTGATGTCATTTAACCATACATGTCTGGCATTCTTCTTCCTAATGACTGCTTCTTCACATTTTTGATTGAACCATCTGTTCTTTCTATGCGTGGTTAACACACCGAGACATTCTTCTGCGGTAGACTGAATTGTATTCTTGATGTTCAACCAAGTTTGGTCAATGCTTTCCTCCAAAGGGTTTTGCAGAGTTTCAAGTTTACATTTTATTTCATCTGTAAATTTCTCTTTGACTGTAATGTCTTGCAGTTTTTCTCTGTTATATGTTGGGTGTAATCTTTGTAATTTAGTATAGAAAGCTCTCTTAAGTTTTATTTTAAATTTTGCTCCAACGAGGAAGTGGTCACTGTGGCACTCAGCTCCTCTATAACTTCTGACTTGCTGTATGTTTGATGCATTTCTGTTGTTAATTAAAATGTGATGTAATGAATAATATATACATATTGTATTTAATTTTACAAAACGATCAATATAAACGTCAATATAAGAATAGTTATGTACATAAATGTATTGTAATACTATAAACCTACGTTACTTTAAAATAAACTGCCATCTCCTTCTGTGTGTTTGAGGCTCGAGCCTGGCGATGTTCCGTATCTTGCGCAGAAGTAGGATCTATGTTGCATTTCCCTCCTCTTGCATTTCAAACCAATCGATGCACTTTGATAACATTGTTTCTGCTTCTGAGTGGCTAGTTGTAGGTTTTTGGTTAAGAACTGATCATTCATCGTCATCAATTTATTCATCTCCAATGGTAGAGACACTAGAAACAATTTCATCATCTTTCAAAAGTTAAAACCTCCATCCATTTTGTCACATTCCAACCAATCTGTTACCTTTTCTGGCGTAATGTTTTCACTGTTTAGTCCCACATTATTGCACATTTGCACAATTTCGTCAACAGTAACAGCCTCAGTTCCTTCAGTTTCGTCAATAGGTTCAGTTTATTCCAACCATTCTTTAGGTTAGACACTGTAAGGTCAGCCCATCAGCGGCGACATTGAAAATAGCGTCCTTTATATTGTATCTCTTCCAAAATTATTTGAAAGTCATGAGACAATTTTAAATGTGACAGTTTGTTTGTTGATGCTTGCGCGCGTGTTTAGATGATGACGGATAACAGAAACCGACGGTTAAACGAGTGACGGTTAATCGAAGGCTAGCTCTAGCTCTCTCTCTCTCTCTCTCTCTCTCTCTCTCTCTCTCTCTCTCTCTCTCTCTCTCTCTCGATATATATATATATATATATATATATATATATATATATATATATATATATATATATATATAGTTCTGGAGAGAAGATATTACAGCTGAGTGATATTTGAAGCTTTCAAATTAAACAGTTTATTTGTCGGGATATCAAGGAGGAGATATGAACCTGTCCAGACTGCGACGATGACGATCCTCACTAAACACTAAATTAAACAATTGAAAATAAACAAAAAATTTGATTTATTTAAATGTTTCATTTAACAGTAAACAAAATCGGGACAAATAAGCACCTCGCCAATTTTTCGGGATAGTGAATTATGTCATAAAACTGGGACTGTTCGGGAAAACCGGGACGACTTGTCACCCTACGTACACATATAGTGCTCTACTATGTCTCATGTTTGATCTCAATCGTTGCAACTACCAGGGATCGGCGAACGGTTCCATGCATAACGTAACTAGCTAAGACGAAAACTAACTAGCAAGCTCCAGAACAAGGCAAAGACAAACACCAGTTTGCCAGACTAAAAGGAAGAACTGTTTAGATTTTCCAGCATCACTGTAATTGATCTGGCGGTGTCAGACTCTTTCATGCCATCAGACGTCAACCAAACCAGGCACGTAAACAACCGAACGCATAGCCCTAATTGCACACGGAAGATAACTCTTTTCTGGTTGCCCTCCAGGTGCTTATAGCGTGAATTCTTCACGTGTGTGCGCAATCTAAGAAATTTGTGGTGCAGTATCTGACTGGAGAGTCCGTGTGGTTTAACTAATCTGTGTGACTGTAGGTGAACAAAGCACTCAGATTTGCATTCAATTAAAGCAAAATGTAATAAACGAACTTATACAAGTGTTGACTATAATATTCTGTAGTTACAACAGTTGTAACGTAAACAACTAACACTGGGACCTTCGGTTTTTCACCCGTATCCGAGAAGGGATTAGGTTGTAGTCGTTTGTAAATTAAATACCTAAAACATGTCAAGGAAACATTACCAGCCGGTCTAATTCAAGTCAGTCCGTACGTGCCGTGCGGAATCATGATCTGCTTGCATCCTATTATGCATACTATATGAAGGTTGGCTTCGTCTTCTTCTTTCGTTATTTTGAAATATGTATATAAATGCTATGTTGTCTCTTGTATAAATTTAACTGTCTTTTTTAGTTCACTCGGTGGTCCATAGAGTTTACCTTCCACTGTCGTCTCTCTAGGCCAGAAGGTGTGCTTAGATATGTTGTATTTTAGGCAGTCTTGGAGTTTGTGATCTACTGTCTGCGACGCCAATCCACATGTGCACATGGCTGATTTGCCAATCTTGAATTTTGTATAAATGTGGTTGCGTAATCTATTGTGTCCTGTTCTGAGGCGCAGAATAATGACTTGTTCTGGTCTGTCCATAACATGGTAGTCGTCTTGAGCAGGCTTTGGTGGTTTTTTGACTGATTTGATCATTCTTTTCGTTTGGTGGTATGTAACGGGCACACCAGGCTGTTCTTCTTTTGCTTCGTCCTTAGCTATTCGATCATCTCTCTCCTTTCCGGGTACTCCACAGTGAGATGTTATCCACTGTAGGGTGACCTTATGCTGACTGCAAAGTTCAGAAAGTAGTGTCCTTATTACTGGCAATTTCCCAGACAGGAGCGCCTCGAGTACTGATTGTGCCTCTGTCAGTAGCACCACAGCCGGTCTCCCTGGTCGAGGATTTAGCAGCTTTCTCCGTAACCCCGAATACTCTCGTGGTTGACGTGAGTGCACGAGAATTGGAAGCGGTTCGAATCACGCCAGTGACTTATGAGAGTATGGAGCCGGTCGCTCAGAAAGCAATGGCAAACTATTGAGCGTAGTCTTGCCAAGAAATCAACAATCAGCTGAAAGATGCTGATGTTGACAGCGATGTCATGTAAAGGATATGCAAAACATTTAGTAGCACCACAGGTTGTGTATTATGGCTGGTATTTAGTAATTGGTTGGCTACTAAAGATTATAAAACAAAGAAAATTGAAATATTTTGGTCAATTGAAACGTTATGAATGTTTGGAGAGGACAATAATGTAGGGGTATATGCCCAGGAAAGTGACCTTTTGCAAGATAAAAACATACTGACCAATAAAAAGATGTCAATTGCAACGAGAAAACGAATGTTGAGATGCCACATTGAACTTGTACGTTTGTATGGGTGTGAAGAGTGGAGAATGAACAGCAAACAAGCTGAAAACCATCTGATGGCTGTGGAAAAGTGGCTTCTGAGAAAAATGCAAAGAATACAATGGACAGACAGAAAAACCAATGACCAAGTCCTACAAGAAACAAATGAAAATGGTAGACTATTTAGAGGAATTAGACGTAGACAGTCAAAATTATTTGGGCATGTTATGAGAAGAAATAAATTGGATTACTTGGTCACAACTGGCAAGATCGAGGAGAAGAGAACAGGGGGAAGACAGAGAAGTAAATACCTGGATGGCTTGGCCAAGTGGTATGGTCGGGACAAGAACATTGAGCTGATCCACGGCTCTGGTGATCGAGTGGGATGGCAAATCATGACCGCCCACGCTTATGGGCATGGTATTGATGGATGGATGGATATACCCATGAAGAGAGGAAGAGGAAGGACGAAGAGAAGATGTGTACAGGTGTGGCAGATGATCTCCATGTGGGTGTATCGGAAGCGGAGCATCTTGCTTATCACCGAGAAGTTTTCCGGAAGATTGCTATGGGAGCTAAGTTCTGCAAAGAAATGCTACTGAATGAATGAATGAAGATGTTTAACAGAGGTTTCATTCCCGGTTGTGCAAACTCTGGTTGTTTCTGAATCTGGCGAAGGGAAGGACAACTTAGTAACACGATCTTCATGGGGATAGTACTTCGGCACCGAGACAGGGGGAGGTCTCTACACAAATCTCACCCAGATAGATGAAAACCGTTTATCAAGGCCTAGATGACTTGTACATACATGCACCAGTCTTAGGAGTTAAAACTCACAGTTTTCCAGCGGGATTTAAACCGGTTAGTCAAACAAACAACCAATCCATATCTGATCTCACAATACTACAGGATGTTTGTAAAACAGTCTCACCACACTTTGCATGTAGAACATTTTTGAAATATGAAGTACATGACGTAAAAAAACATGTGCTAACAAATTAATTAAATTAGTCACAACAGTTATTTTTATGGTCTAACGCTGTTTTGGGGCAGCTGGAAAGTACAATTGAAGTGGTCATTATAACACAGTGGTTCTCAACCTTATTTGGATCGTCCCCCCCCCCCCCCCCCCCCGCACCTTCACCATATTTTCAGAACGTCATTCCCCACCTTTTGTATTTCCTACCTAAAAATTTGGCCCATGCCCCCCTTCAACATATTTTCAGAACGTCATTCCCCCGTTTCGTATTTCCTACCTAAAAATCCCGCCCCCGCCCCTACACAGTATATTTCTTCTTCTTCTTCTGCGTTCATCCGGAGTTTTTTTTCGGACGTGATTGCGTTGTGCCTGTTTACAGCAGAGCTGCGTTCTTGCGCCGTTAGGCCGACACATCCGACTTCTGCGGGCATTTGTTGACCGGGTTAACCTTCCCGGGGACAGAGTATAAGTAATAATGGAAGCTAAATTTAATAGCACATACTAAAACAAGTCTAGACGTCAACATAACACATTATTTGTGGGTCTAGTTACTTTATGCCGGTCTCTCTGGCTGTGGGGTTACAACACTTTCTCTCTGTAATCCCGTTTATCACGCAGAGTCTCGCAGCGGAGCGAGAACTGAGGTGGTTCGACCCCCGCTCGTGACTTGCGGATACTGAGCCGGCCGCTCAGAAAGCAATGGCAAACTACTGAGCGTAATCTTGCCAAGAGATCAACAGACAGCTGAAAGATGCTGCTGTTGACAGCTAAGTCCTGTAAAAGGATACGCAAAACAAAACAGTTACTTTATAAATTGAACTTTAGAAGGGTGAGACGTACAGAATCATACAGTATGAAGGAAAAAACAATATCAAGTAATCGGTTCTTGTATTAACGCGATCTTGAAATAATCTTAACTCCCCCCCCCCCCATGGAAACCCTAAAATCCCCCCCCCCCCGGGGGGGGGGGGGTGAATTCCCCACCGGTTGAGAACCACTGTTATAACAGGTGTTGGAAATGGCCACCATGGACTACAAGACTTGACTGTACACGTCTCTTCATATTGTCAAACACTTTCTGCAACGTGACTGTTGTTATTTCCGTGTGTATTGACCGCTATTTCGAAACACTTGTTCAACCAATAAAATTCTTTCTTCCGCTGATAACACTATTTTGTTTGGATGGCAAATAGTTACTCCAGCAAACGACAGCCATTCATTGCATATTGCTTCGCGATGGACTGTGGAGCACAATTTTTGATGACGTCATATACTTCATTTAAAAAATATTTTCTACATTTTACAAACACTCTGAGGAGAGGTGGTTTGGGAAGGGGATATTAATATACATTTAGAATCCAATGTTTCTTTGTTACAATTTCCAACTTTATGCCAGTGTACCCAAATAATTTCTGAGGTTGTTGGGGTCCTCCTGAACAAATTAATTGGGTAAACGTAGATTCCATGCCGACTGGTAACCCTTATATTAAATGTACACGAATGATGTCGACGCGGCTTTGGTTGTTTATCGGCATTAACGGTTACTTTTTTCGAAGAGCAGCCCTGTCGGGACGACGCCGTCTTCAAGACATCCCCTAGGACAAGAGGATCATCACCAATGAGTTTTAGAAGGAGAAACTGCAGGATCAACTGGCTGGAGTCCAGGCTGTAGTTACTGTATTGAATAGTTTGTAAATATATTGCTGATTCGGCAGGAACAATATCTCAGCTGCTTGTACAAATGTGACGATTGTGAAAATATTGAATTATAACTGTTGCAGACACGATGTGGGCGGGTTAAACGGATTTACTCCGGCTGACGAAACTCTCACGAAAGGATCAGTATTAAAATATTTGTTCAATGGAAGTTATGAATGAGATAATTACTAGAATAATGTAATAATGGTTAATAACAAATTATGGCGAGGTAATCATCATCATCATCATCATCATCATCATCATCATCATCATGTGCTCTGCCAATAGGCGTAGGCATTCTTGTTTCTCCACAGTCTCGGTCCTCGGTATTCTGGGACAACTGTGCTGATGTTATTCCTCGACGCCACTGTATGTGATCACATCATCATTTCTTTTATTCTGCATCTGTGTCTTTTCCAACCGATATTTCCAGTTGCCGCGATGTTCTTCATTGCCTATATTCTCATTACATGGCCAATGATTGTCTTATAGTTGTATACAATGTTCCAGTTTATTAGCCTCATCTAAGCAATGTGTAGCCCAGTGTAGACTGACTAAATGCACCCAGAGAAGGACAGCAGGACTACATCTTTGTGTGTAAGATTATAAATAACACCGGCGCCTGAAGGTTGTCTTAGTAGTCTGTGACCATTATGTTTTAAGTTGCCGTTTCATGATTTGGTCTACTAGCTCCACATCGCCTTCTCGCCACTGTTGGCCCAAACTCCTGACTAGCCTAAAGTCCTTGGCAGCTTGGTGGAATCTCATTAAACCCCCAAAACAGAGGACGTAAGCAGCCTTTTTTTTTTGTGAGACAAAGAAAATTCCCATGGAACAACGCCGACAGATGCAATCACTGAAAGCTCCCAGCCTTTTATCCCAACTGGCAGATGGCTGGATGACACATCCCAGGATACGTCTGCTAGTATTATCAGTGAATGCGATACGCATTTTTATTGAACTATATCTTGCCAGTCGAGCCAGCCTAAAATATATACCAGGCACAGTCCTGGCACGTGAAGGAGGCGGGGGTGATATTAACCATCACACCGTGTGCACCGAGTTGTCTATAAAAATAAGAGCCCACCAACATATCTCAATGCGCCTTTCGTCGTATGAAAAGGTCCTTTATATTAAACAAATATTTTGCAGGTCAAGATGGCGTTGCTACCAGTGTCTTTTTTGTTCTGCTGCTATTTTATCAAATTATTTACTCTTTCGATAAAGGATTCACATTGTGCACATTCTTTTCTTCATTGGGAAGGAAGATCCTCTTTCCCGCCTTATATTTGTATACCAATCGACACTCGTTGGTCAATATTAAACTGTTTACACTCTCCCCCCCCCCCCCCCCATGTACCCATGTACTTCCCAGAGCATTTCCCTGTATCCATGTTTGGTTGTTTGGTTGGGTTCACCCTGGGGTCAGGTCAATTTTTGAAACCAGTCTCGGAGAAGCGGCTGGCTGACTGGTTAAGCATGCCGGATTCTCCTTCGGGAGACCCGGGTTCGAATCCTAGGTAAGGTTGGGTTTATTTATTCCGTCGGGGAAAAAAATGAAATCTCTAACCTGCACAGTTTGCGACGACTGCACTAGCCAGGAGGCCTTAATTCCCAGGCTCAAGAAACTGCAAGGTACTATAGGCGGTAGATGGCAGTCTCGATTGGGACTCGAAGACACTGTCACGTGTCGTCCCGGGAGGAACGTGGAATCAACAAGCACACCTTTAAGCTTATTACACTTTGGGATTATTGACAGACTTCTGTCTACACTCCTCCCTTCCGTCTTCTATTCCATCTCTCTCTCTCTCTCTCTCTCTCTCTCTCTCTCTCTCTCTCTCTCTTATTCCTTCATCACATACTCCGACAACAGTTTCCTTCAACAATTAATAAAATATTTATTAATTAAAACTATGTCTGGTGTATGTATGGACTGTGTATATGTAGTTGGAAGTGTCTTCTATTGTGGGTGCAAGATAGGACTCTGAATGTTAAGTCTCCGTATCACATCTCGCCTCGTCATACGGCCAAACCACAGGACATCAAACATAGAAATGGACAGCTCTCACCCTGGATGTTCCGTTCTGCTTGAGTCTGGAGGTAAATCCGTTATTGAAAAAAACTGTTCACCACTGGATCACCGTAAATTAATGTGATCACGGTAAGTCTTATGCCTAGACTGAGTTCTCTTTGATTATTATTTAGTTAATAAATCCATCATGGAAAACACATCGCTACTGTCCAGCACTGTCTATTGTTACTGTAAACTTTCTACACACGGTTTTCCGGTAGTTTATGAACACCTTTTTTACGCATGGAAACTCTTCGTGAATTATTCATTTGTTTCTTTATATTAATTTACAGTGTCAATATATTCAGTTCTAGGTCATCCTGCCTTTTTACAATGACAATTCTTTCCATGGTTTTCTAAACGTTCTCTGCACCAGTGAAGTGCCTTTATAAATTGAAAGTCCTTTTCCTGGTTTATCAACAAAGCTTTCTCTGTACAAAAGACGTAATTGTCTATCTTCTCTGATAGGTCAGGAGGTGTATTGGAACTATTTCAGGATACATAAATCTAGTTTTCCGTCCAGTTTGGTAGCACACACTAAAACAGAAAACCCAGTTTCTACTATTTATATTGGGCCTCCCATTCTCCGCTATTGTTTGATGTTCATACATCAACAGTCGTATTTTGCCGTATCCTTCACATCAAAAGGCGGTGAAATCACATATTGGTTAGTGGCGCTCCGTCTCGTTTCTCCGCTGGTTCCCCCCGTTCGCCAGTCTTCGCACATCAAAGAGTTTTAACTCTTAGATCACCGTCTTCTTGCGTTTTCCCGTTCCCGAAGTCTCCCCGTCGTTCTGTCCGTTAACATCGCTGGTCAATGACTCCTCACACGGTATCCTATTTTATACCAGTCGGTCAATAACCTACACTTTGTCCTCGCTCAAACTGAAGGCTAGATTGTTATACTGACTCGCGATCCATAATATTCCATTCTCATATATTGCAATTTTATATGTAAGTTATCAAGGAGTCATTAAACTAACAGTTTCCCGTGACATAGGCCCCCTCTTAAGAGAGTTGACCGATTCGACTCTTCCTCACTGTAGGTTTGATTCCTATGATCCACCAACCTATTCCTCTTCCTCTGGAGTTGGATGTCTAGATAAGAAATCCGCTCCTACATTCTCCTTACCAGGGATGTATTCCACTGTGAAGTTGTGCGGTTGTAGTAACAACGACCATCTCATCAACCTGGCGTTGAGCTTCTGCGAAGTAGCAAGGAATATCAAGTGTTGATGATCCTTAATATGAGGTGCTGTATCTCTCACCTGGATCACCTCCTCATCAAATGAGCAATCTCACTGACACCCTACTATACTACTCATGACCGAAACTAGTGTTGTCACATCGCCCCTGTACGTCCTGTCGACCTACTTTCGACTTGCGTAAGCGACGGCTCACAATACAGACGGATTGTCCCATCCTGACTGTAACACTGTTTCCATATTCTCTTGGTTTCCCCCGGCCTTGCCTCTGGGGATGTTCCGCCTCGTCCGAGTTGGACCGAGTCGTCTTTCCCAAACCTCCTGGACTTTTGCTTCCTGGACCATCTCGGGCGATATTGTATCTGGTCAGCCAATCTTCGGTTGGAGTCCTGGGTATTTCTCGCCTTTCCCGACGTTACCCACCCCTTCTGAACTTGGTTACTAGTGACGGTTTCACTCTTGTCCTTTCCCTGACGTGTGATTTCCCTCCTCCCTTCGATGGGTAAATCTGACCTATCACGTACTTTCCCATAGTCCCTCCTATGTAGTACTGGCGATCTCTGGTCTTCGTCTGGAACTGTAACCTGTTTCTTAATGGCTGCCATCACCATAAGGTGTGAAGATTTGCTCTCTGATCTCTCCTCATATTTCCGAAGGAGATTTCTAGGGAGACTTTTCCGTTCTCTCCCGATCCGGATTCCATAGGTATTCTTGGACACAACATTTTCCACACGATAAGGTCCTTTCCATCCTACTTGGAGTATATTAGTCTCTGTTGGACCCCATACTTCCACTTGGTCTTCCACCTTAAGAGCTATTTTACTCTTAGCCCACTTGTTGGGTGGTGCTTTCTGGCACTCTGAACAAGATTTCACCCACCGGCGTACATCACCGGTCATTCCTGGCCAGCAATAATGGCCGGAAATCTGCTGCAATGTCTCTCTGACACCCATATGTCGATTCTCGGCTATGATGTGTCCACTCTGAAGAATGTGAGGACGGTTGGTCTCTGGAACCACCCACTGCTCGTGCAGGTTTTCTCCTCTCCCGGCTCGTCTGTAAAGCAGCCGATTCCTCAGAAAGTACTGTCCCCGTTCTGGTGGCTCAGCACTTCTTTGCAGCTTCCTGTAGCAAGGACGCAACGTAGTATCCTTCCTTTGGGCAGTATGCAATTCCCCTAGCCCTGAGTTGTCGCATAGTGTCTCTGCCTCTTTTTCCTTCCCTTGAGATCCACTGGCTACTGCTCCCCTGTGGGCTGGCTGTTTGGGCACCCCCAAGAACACGTATTTTGTGCCAATGATCACTGGGAATAGGGAATCCGCTAATACAGCCGCAGGAATAATGCCCGTGACGTAGCTGGACTTAATCTCCACCTTGGCGATTTGCAGCGTCATAGTAACAGCACTCCTCATTGCTGGCTGTATCTCTATGGTCTCCCCTGTAAGTTGGTCTGGGCTTACCAGGCTGGCATGTATCACAGCTTCCCCATCCAAACATGAATCGTAGAGACAAGCAACCTGCTGGCCATTGACTTCAATCAGTTCAACCACAGGTGGCCTCTCTTGGTCCGGAGTGTCTTCCACCTCCTCGACCTTTTCCTGGCATCGGCAGTCCACAGTATTATGTGTTTTCGACCTGCAGTGTGTGCAACATTTTCCCTTCCAAACTTTCCGTGGGCTCTCTTTGGTCAGAGTTTCTTCGCCGACCTCAGCCTTGTCTGTGATCTCCTTCTTATGAATCACTTGGCATGCCGCGAAGTGATAACTTTTCGGTTTCGATCTGCAGTCCTTTGTGTTATGAGAGGGCGACTTGCAGATTGAATACCACTTCTCGGACCACGGTCGTTTCGCTGGAGAATTCGAGGTGTTCTTGTTTCCTTCCTTCACCTTCTCTGAACTCTCCATTGCCGTCTTTATATAAGGTTCCACTTTTTCTCCTTCCCAGTTTTTACATTTCTTTCGGTCTTGTTTCCCCTGACCTTTTGTGGTGGGTATATTGGTTTCTTTAGCTTCCCAATGGACTTCTACGAATCTTTCCGCCAGCTTATTCACAACATCCAGCCGTTCCGCCTGTGAGGTTTATTTCTAGGGGTTACATCTGTTAGAATGTAACACCCACTTAAGAGGAATTTAATTGTCTGAGGAATATTATCAGGGTAAGCCCAAAGGGGATGGGTTCCTATCCTCTATCAAGATCACCTTCTGGAAGCTAAATTTTATTGGCTCGTGCCCCCACGTGAAGATACTAAAGATGTTTTGTATCCACACGAATTAATGAAGAAAAAAATATATAGATATAAGTTTAAGCTTCTTGGAAAGGTGTGGAGACCACGGACTGTTGCCACTATCCCAAAATTGGATGCCCTTTTCTATCACTGGGGAAAAGGTGCTAGTGTGCAGGTGTCCGCCCTCATATGGTCTAAATTAATATGGTCACATATGATTTATAATACACAAGTATTTGATAGACCAGACCAACAATATCATGACAAACCATTCACAGTATAAACAGGACATACAGTGACATCACATAATATTTACGTTTACAAACAATATGTAAGAATCAATCAACAAATGGTCTGGTAACATAAAGTGTAATAAATCAAAAAAATATGACAACCAAATATATTCTTCACATTGATTACATCTCTGGAGAAAACATTGTCAGGTTCACATGGAATATCAGCTGAGGTAAATGCATAATTGTGGAAACACAAATTGTGAAATCATCCAACATCATTACAATATCATAATGTATAACAAAGTACTACCAAAAGTAATAAAAAAGGATATTCATATATTTGATGCAGTTGATATCTGCCGGTAGGTACTTCGGTGGGTTTAAGATTCACACGGATGCAGGTCTCTTCCGGGGAACCAGTTTTCTCTCAAGGGGTCATCATCAAAGTGAGTGAGGAATGTAAGGTCTTCAATTTGGATCTAACATCAGGAATTCTCACTGGGTTCATGGGTTACATGGGTTACATGGGTGAGATCTTGGTAGGATGGGGGTGGTGGATGATGCAAGGAAATGGGCTGTATTAATATTTGGGCTGGCAAAAGATGGACATGACATACAAGTTTACCGCCCTCAGCAACCAAGACCGCATCTTCACAACCGTAGGCTTTTGGTTAAGCGCCCCATCTGATGGTCCAAACAAAATACAACTTCATAAGCATTTGCCTACAATTTACATATCAGTAAATCATAAAACCTGTCATGAAACAATAAAACAAAATAACAAAATAAAGACCAAAAAAAAAAAGAATAAGACAATAAGAGATGGAAGCATGTGTCTCCTCAATAGTGACAGCTCCCTCTTATCTGTATAGATGGCATTCAATCCATCATATCATGCTGTATGGTCCTGATGGGATCAACTCTGGGTGCAACCAGGACAAATAAAAATATAATAGTCATAACTTTAAGACCAGGGAGTCTGACTGTGATCAGGTCATCTGGTTATATTAAATTAAGTTGATTCAAAGTCATCAGGATGTAACAGACCTGTTTGTAAATAGGTTGTGGTAGAGGCATGATGGGATTAAGGTAAAGGTATATTGTGATGAAAGTGGGTGGAACTAGATGCCTACTATGGTAGATGCATGGGAAAGGTGCATGTAGTGACACTTCCTATTAAGCCAGAGATAGGTTGAGACTGTTGCTAGATAAGACAGGGTGTGTTGAGATGGATGTAAGTTGAGTTAATGGTCAACCTTATAAAATCATCATCATCACTGTCATCATCCGGTGCCTGTAATTAAGCTCATACTATTTTCTCTGGGTTCAGCTTAGATCTCCAATGCCTATCATCATCACCATCATCATCATCATCATCATCATCATCATCATCATCATCATCATCATCATCATCATCATGTATTGATATAACTGCCTTTATACGCGTTATGTATTTAGCATAAGCACTGATTTAAACAAATAGGTCTGGTCTTTCTCCGCGGTCTCTTCTAAGCAAAGGCCCGGAGGACGACATTGTTAAACCACCCAAGATTGCAGGTTATCTCATGCACCTAGACAGAAATGGGCTGTTTTCCAATCCTATTTCAGAACATAAATGGCATGCCCTTGACTGTAAGAACTACCTAATCATCATATGACTACGTAAGGTTGTCGGTGTGCGCAACGTCCGGCTAACATTTGGGTATATGGTGCAACTCTTATTAATGAGCATTTATTCTCAGAACAACCATGACAATTTCACAAAACATATTCAGGGGAAAAATGTGAATAAAAGAATAACCAGATATATACCTCCCTACAGGTGTGAGTCAGTGTAAATGGTTTTAAAGAGATAGACTCTTAATCTACATTTCCTCTGTGAAAGCATCAATGTTCAGCAAGTACATTTGAAAAGCACATTATTCATATATTGAGAAAAGTAAATATATACATTGTAAAAGAATAGAAGGGAATCTTCTTCCTTGGCATATTGTCACAAAATATACCGAAATCTTCTTTTAGTCGCATATGTAACCGACTATAAAGAGATATAGTGATATACTTTAGTAGCACGTGTTAACAAAACAGAAATATTCTTTTGCCACACATGGCAACAGAATGAAACACCAATACTCTTTAGCCACATATGTGAAAGAGTATAAAGAAATATTACTTTAGCCGCATATCGTGAAAGAATTAAGAAATATTCTTTACCAGTAGATTGCCACAAAATGTACGGAAATATTCTTTAGTAGTCAATGACAACAGAGTGTCTAGCTGAAGTTTCTACTAACAAGTGCCGTAAACAGAAACATGGCGCTTGTTTTCAATCCCACAAGAACACAAAGTTAGACTATGATCATTTGTAAACATTTTAAACAGTACATCAGCATTATAATAAATGTAACCATTGTATTACCTTGCTTCAAGAATAGATTGGTCACACAATGAAGATTTGCCTGCCGAGGACCCAGAACCTGCAAGGCTTGAACACACCATGTGAACTTACAATCTAAAGAGAGAGTAATCATTTCCTGTCCCCCCCCCCCCACCATTGCGACTACCGCTCTTCCGCTCTTCCGTTTCCGGCTGTAGGCGATGTGGGTGTATGGAGTTCCGTTTTGGTCAGAACTATGAAGTTGAAGGCTGTGAGTTGGCTGGGAATATCTCACACCGCTCCTTGTTCTCCTAAAAATGTCTTCAGTGGTTCTGACATTTGCTGGCGCATCTGGTCGACCACCATAATCTCTTCCAAACTCTCATAGTCCCGCTTGAACTCCGCCAAATCTATCAATTTTTGGAGGTATGATGTAAGCCTTAAACTGTAGGCGGCGAATAGCTCTCCCGGCTCTCGTCTTGACGATCTAAACTTCTTCCGATATGTTTGTGCTGTGATCTCATAATGCTTCATCAAAGCGGCCTTTAATTCCTCGTAATTATTTTCATGTCCTGGTGGTAGGCGTGTGTAAACCTCGAAACCCGACCCTCTTAAAACCCTGGGATAATTTAAGAGACCATCGGCTTTTATCCAGCCTCATAGCGACTCCCATTGCCTCAAAGCGATTAGCGTACTGGTCAAAGCGTTCTTTCGACTCTTCATAAATAGCTAAAGGAAACTTCATTGCATGGTAGCTAGGTCCACTCATGTTGGTTGAACCATGTAAAGATGATCCGCCTTCCGCGCCATCTATCTCTCCCTTAGTTTGTGTTTTGAGTTCTAACTCTTTCATACGGTATTCATGTTCTCTGATCATTGTGGCTTCTTCTGCTTCCAACTGGGCCCTTCGATCTTCCCTTTCTGCTTCCAAATGGGCCTTTCGATCTTCCCTTTCTGCTTCCAACTGGGCCTTTCGATCTTCCCTTTCTGATTGGCGAAATTCTCGCTCCCTTTCCTGTATGTAATCAGTTAGTTCCGAACCAGATAAACCAATTTCCTCCCCGTTGGCCCTTAGTTCTGCTGTAGTTACTTTAGGAGTGGCCATAGTTTAAGAAGGTAAGTCAGCCGGCTGAGTAAAGACACCTCAAGGCAGTAAAAAATTACTCACTATAGAACTATAATCTATTATAATATATATCAATCAATCTATGTATCTCTAAATATTTATTTATGACACCACACAGTACAACACAACCAATCTCTCAATCACTAGAGGAGATTTAGGATAAAGACTTATGTAGACGTGTGAAAGTGTGCACATATAGTTAATGTGTCTTAACACCTATCCACAGTCATACTGTCTGGATCTTTCTCACTGTAAAGTCCCCAACATTAATATAATGTCTCTTACATAAATGTAATGGCACCATATATCCCATGGACATCCTTCCATTAAAAGTCATCAATCTGTATACTCATATGTATATCCCAATATGTATGTACCAATATGCATGTACCCCTATGTAATTGAAGTACCCCTACTAGGCAAGTACCCTTATGCAGTTGAAGTACTCCGCTGCTCCACCATTTAATGTCACTTGTCGTCCCGGGAGGAACGTGGAATCAACAAGCACACCTTTAAGCTTATTACACTTTGGGATTATTGACAGACTTCTGTCTACACTCCTCCCTTCCGTCTTCTATTCCATGTATCTCTCTCTCTTTCTCTCTCTCTCTCTTATTCTTTCATCACATACTCCGACAAGTTTCCTTCAACAATTAATAAAATATTTATTAATTAAAACTATGTCTGGTGTATGTATGGACTGTGTATATGTAGTTGGTAGTGTCTTCTATTGTGGGTGCAAGATAGGACTCTGAATGTTTAGTCTCCGTATCACATCTCGCCTCGTCATACGGCCAAACCACAGGACATCAAACATAGAAATGGACAGCTCTCACCCTGAATGTTCCGTTCTGCTTGAGTCTGGAGGTAAATCCGTTATTGAAAAAAACTGTTCACCACTGGATCACCGTAAATTAACGTGATCACGGTAATTCTTATGCCTAGACTGAGTTTTCTTTGATTATTATTTAGTTAATAAATCCATCATGGAAAACACATCGCTACTGTCCAGCACTGTCTATTGTTACTGTAAACTTTCTACACACGGTCTTCCAGTAGTTTATGAACACTTTTTTTACGCATGGAAACTCTTCGTGAATTATTCCTTTGTTTCTTTATATTAATTTACAGTGTCAATATATTCAGTTCTAGGTCATCCTGCCTTTTTACAATGACAATTCTTTCCATGGTTTTCTAAACGTTCTCTGCACCAGTGAAGTGCCTTTATAAAATGAAAGTCCTTTCCCTGGTTTATCAACAAAGCTTTCTCTGTACAAAAGACGTAATTGTCTATCTTCTCTGATAGGTCAGGAGGTGTATTGGAACTATTTCAGGATACATAAATCCAGTTTTCCGTCCAGTTTGGTAGCACACACTAAAACAGAAAACCCAGTTTCTACTATTTATATTGGGCCTCCCATTCTCCGCTATTGTTTGATGTTCATACATCAACAGTCGTATTTTGCCGTATCCTTCACATCAAAAGGCGGTGAAATCACATATTGGTTAGTGGCGCTCCGTCTCGTTTCTCCGCTGGTTCCCCCCGTTCGCCAGTCTTCGCACATCAAAGAGTTTTAACTCTTAGATCACCGTCTTCTTGCGTTTTCCCGTTCCCGAAGTCTCCCCGTCGTTCTGTCCGTTAACATCGCTGGTCAATGACTCCTCACACGGTATCCTATTTTATACCAGTCGGTCAATAACCTACACTTTGTCCTCGCTCAAACTGAAGGCTAGATTGTTATACTGACTCACGATCCATAATTTTCCATTCTCATATATTGCAATTTTATATGTAAGTTATCAAGGAATCATTAAACTAACAGTTTCCCGTGACAGACACCTGGGCGGAAAGCAAGCGCGCTAGCCGCTGCTATACTGCACCTCTCAGTCAATAGAGACATTCATTCAGTAGCATGTCCTTTGTTGAACCTAGCTCCCATAACAACTTTCCGGAAAACTTCTCGATCATAAGCAAGATGTCCCGCGTCAGATACACCCATCTGGAGTTCATCTGCCACATCACGCACCCATCTTCAATAGAGATATGTGTGGTATTAAATATTGAGAGCAAATATCAGAAATGGAATAAAGACAAAGGAGATAATGATTGCAGATAGATCACACAC